>CM069140.1:76452137-76474637 GCA_035221665.1 Okamejei kenojei | reverse complement strand
GGAGAGAAGGAAGGGGTGACGTTTCGGGTCGAGACCCTTCTTCGGACCATTTTGTTGCTTGGTACAAACTAGGTCAGGTTAAGATGGGTCACAAAGGTTTAGCTTATTGTCTGGAGTCCGAGCCGACCCCACACACGCACGCACGCACGCACACACACGACAATTTACAACTATTTACAACTTTAAGTCAAGGAGGACTCTCTCTAACTTCTACAGGTGCACGGTAGCGCTCGTACTGACTGGTTGCATCGTGGCCTGGTTCGGCAGCTTGAGCGTCCAGGAGCGGAAAAGACTGCAGAAAGTTGTGACCACTGCCCAGTCCATCATCGGCTCTGACCTCCCCACCATCGAAGGGATCTATCGCAGTCGCTGCCTCAAAAAGGCTGGCAGCATCATCAGAGACCCACACCATCCTGGCCACACACTCATCTCCCCACTGCCATCGGGAAGAAGGTACAGGAGCCTGAAATCTGCAACATCCAGGTTCAGGAACAGCTTCTTCCCCACAGCCATCAGGCTATTAAACACGACATCAAACAAGCTCGGAACTGTAACAGCCTATTGCACTTTATCTGTGTATTATTGTGTATATAGATGGTCTATGGTCTATAGACACACTTTACCAATTTACCTCCCGTTCTGTATTATGTTTACATGTTCTGTCGTGCTGCAGAAGCGAGATTTTCATTGTCCTGTCTGGGACACACGACAATAAAACTCTCTTGACTCTTGACTCTCAAAGCCGATTAGTCTGCAAACCCGCACGTCTTTGGAGTGCGGGAGGAAACCGGAGATCCCGGAGAAAAACCCGCGCAGGTCACTGGGAGAACGTGCAAACTCCGTACAGACAGCGCCCGTGGTCAGGATCGCACCCGGGCCTCCGGCGCTGTGAGGCGGCGACTCTATCGCCGCGCCCCTTCTGCCGCGGGCTGACCAGTCAGCACGCGATTGCGTGCGTTGGGCGGGACCAACCGGAAGCGGAGTTCGCACAAAGTTTGCGCTAAGTTCGCGCGTGACGTCATTTACGCATATAAATCAAATCAGCTGGGCAGGAGGCGGGCCGACTGAATTTGGCCGTCGCATGTCGTCGGGCGGTGACGTCATCACGCAACGCCACGCGCTAGGCGTACGCCGTCAAGACGCTGCGTACGACCGCAATGTGCCTGCGTGCGTACGCGGGCCGACAGGCCGTTGGCGCTCAAAGATTTTGGTCAGTGCAGGAATTTCAGAGCGATGTCGGGACCAGCCCCGCACAATCATTACCCCTCCGCGCTTGGCCCCGCGCGGCCATACGTGCCCATACGCCTCAAGCGGCCACGAGGTCGCGTAATTTGCGAGCCAAGGTCGCGTAAGTGGGACAGGCCCTAAACTCAGCGGGTCAGGCAGCAAATCCGCAGCGAAGGAACGCGTGGCGTTTCACAACGAGATCCTTCCTCACACGTTCTTCTGTCAGAAGAAGGGTCTCGACCCAAAACGTCGCCCATTCCTTCTCTCCGGAGATGCTGCGGTCCCGTTGAGTTTCTCCAGCTTTTTTATGTCCATCCGGTTTAAACCAGCATCTGCAGTTCCTCCCTACGCAATAATAATCGCAATGTGTAGAAAGGAACTGCAGATGCTGGTTTGTTCTGGAGAAAGACGCAAAGTGCTGGAGTAACTCGGTGGGTCAAGCAGCATCTCTGGAGAAAAAAAGTGGGCGAACCCTTCTTCAGAAAGGGTATCAACCCAAACACTAACTTAAACCTAAACCTAAACCCCATTATTCTAAACTCATAAGCGATAGGAACAGAATTAGGCCACTCGGCCCATCGAGTCTACTCCGCCATTCAATCACGGCTGATCTATCTCTCCCTCCTAACCCCATTCTCCTGCCTTCTCCCCATAACCCCTGACACCCTGTACCAATCAATAATCTATCTATCTCTGCCTTAAAAATATCCATTGACTTGGCCTCCACAGCCGTCTGTGGCAAAGGATTCCACAGATTCACCGCCCTCTGACTAAAGAAATTCCTCGGTAGACAAAAATGCTGGAGAAACTCAGCGGGTGAGGCAGCATCTGTGGAGCGAAGGAATAGGCGACGTTTCGGGTCGAGACCCTTCTTCAGACTGATGTGGGGGGGTGGGATCAGGAAGAAGAAAGGAAGAGGCGGAAGAGGTGGGCTGTGGGAGAGCTGGGAAGAAATTCCTCCTCATCTTCCTAAAGGAACGTCCTTTAATTCTGAGACTGTGCCCTCTGGTCCTAGACTCTCCCACTGGTGGAAACATCCTCTCCACATCCGCTCTATCCAGGCCTTTCACTATGCAGTAAGTTTCAATGAGGTCCCCCTCATCCTTCTAAACTCCAGTGAGTGCAGGCCCAGCGCCGACAAACGCTCGTCATACATTAATAGCCCTGTCCCACCGTACGAGTTCATTCCAAGAGCTCTCCCGAGTTTAAAAAAAAATCAAACTCGTGGTAAGCACGGAGAATGAACGTAGCGGGTACGTCGGAGCTCGGGGATGTCTCTTAGCGCCAACGGCAGGTACTCGGGAAGACTCGCTAACGGCAGGTTAAGCTCGGGGAGATTCGTGAAGATTTTTCAACGTTGAAAAATGTCCACGAGAGCCCCGAGTACCGACGAGCGGCCATTACCGTAAATCTCCGAGTTCGAATCAAGGCAAACTCGGGAGAGCTCTTGGAATGAACTCGTACCGTGGGACAGGGGTTTTACCCAGGTATATCGGGCTCGAGAGAGAGAGAGAGAGAGATGGCGAGAGAGAGAGAGAGAGAGAGTGGGGATGGAGTCCCCACAGTTTCCATGACCAGCCCCGGTGAATCTGCACTCGACTAATCTTCACAGCGGGTTAATACTTTGCTCAGTAAAGGAAAGAAAATGTGTGCACAACCCTCCTGGGGTAGTCAAGCCCGGGCCTTGTGTGAAACGGAGGTGACAAACGGTTTGAAACTCCTGTTTCCTGAGCGTGGGGCCAATAATAACACTTGAAGCAAGGTAGAAACCTGTCTATGAAAAAAAATAATGATTCCCATTAGTGATATCACTGAGGCTTGTCATTATATCTTGCATAGCTCCAGACACAGTGAAGGTCAATGTTCCTCCAAAGACACACACACACACACACGACAACAAACGCTGCCTAATTAACCCTCCGTCTACTGCTCATTGTCACACAGACTTCACCGGGTAAAGACATCTCTCTAGTGCAACAATAGACAATAGGTGAGGAACGTGCAAACTCCACACGGGCAGCACCCGTGGTCGGGATCGAACCAGGGTCTCCGGCGCTGTGAGGCAGCAACTCTACCGCTGCGCCACCGTGCCGTGTGTGTGTGTAGGATAGGTTCATACTGGAAGTGACAATAGACAACAGACAATAGGTGCAGGAGTAGGCCATTCGGCCCTTCGAGCCAGCACCGCCATTCAATGTGATCATGGCTGATCATCCCCAATCAGTACCCCGTTCCTGCCTTCTCCCCATATCCCCTGACTCCGCTATCTTTAAGAGCCCTACCCAGCTCTCCCTTGAAAGTATCCAGAGAACCGGCCTCCACCGCCCCTGGGGCAGAGAATTCCACAGACTCACAACTCTCTGAGTCTACTCCGCCATTCAATCATGGCTGATCTATCTCTCCCTCCTAACCCCATTCTCCTGCCTTCTCCCCACAACCCCTGACACCCGCACTAATCAAGAATCTATCTATCTCTGCCTTAAAAATATCCACTGACTTGGCCTCCACAGCCTTCTGTGGCAAAGAATTCCACAGATTCACCGCCCTCTGACTAAAGAAATTCCTCCTCATCTCTTTTCTAATGGTACGTCCTTTAATTCTGAGGCTGTGACCTCTGTTCCTGGACTCTCCCACCAGTGGAAACTTCCTCTCCGCATCCACACTAGACTCCAGCGAGTACGAGCCCAGAATGTCTAGGGACCCAAGAACGCTGTCAATAAATGAAAGCAGGCGCGTGAGTTTGTGAAGAGTGAACGAGAGGCAGTGAGCTAAACTGTCCTCACAATGGTAGCTCGTTCAGTCGCCTAGCATCATAAATAAGACAGGACAATCGCCACACAATGCCCACCGGCCTTCGCAGTGCTGAATACAGACACCAGGCCCCATCCGCCATTCACTCGCAGACATTCCTGGAGAGATAATCTGCAAATATTCACTCACAAGCTCTTGAAACCATTTCTAAGCAGAGCTGGGACTGTCTGCCCACGTGGACAGGGTGCACTGAGCGACGGGGGAGAGAGAGGGCGGGGAGAGGGGGTAACAGAGGGGGGAGAGGGCGAGAGAGAGAGAGAGGAGAGGAAGGGTGGGGAGGCGGAAAGAGAGGGTGAGAGAGAGAGGGGAGAGAGAGATGGAGTGAGAGAGGGGGGGAGAGGGAGGGGGAGAGAGGGAGAGAGGTGAGAGAGAGAGAGAGAGAGGGGGGGAGAAAGAAAGAGAGAGGGGAGAGAGAGAGGGGGAGGAGAAAGAGAGGGAGAGAGACAAGGGGGGAGAGAGAGAGGGGGGGAGAGAGAGAGAGAGGGGGGAGAGAGTGAGAGACAGGGGAGAGAGCGAGAGAGAGAGAGAGAGGGGGGGAGAGGAGAGGGAGAGAGACAAGAGAAAGAGACAGAGGGGAGAGAGAGGAGAGGAAGAGAGAGAGGAGGTAGAGGGAGGGCAGAGAGAGTGAGAGAGAGAGAGAGAGAGAGGGGGGGGGGAGGAGGGAGGGGGAGAGAGGGGGTGTGAGAGGAGGGACGAGAGGGGGAGAGAGAGAGGAGAAAGAAAGGGGGAGAGAGATCAGGGAAGAGAGAGAGAGGGGGGGAGAAAGAGAGGGAGAGAGAGAGAGAGAGAGGGGGGGAGAGAGAGAGACAGCAGGAGACAAGGGGAGAGGAGAGAGAGAGGGGGGGGAGAGAGTGAGGGAGAAAGAGGGAGGGGTGAGAGAGACAAGGAGAGAGGAGAGAGAGAGAGGGGGAGGGATAGGAGAGGGGGGAGTGAGAGAGAGAAGGGTGGAGAGAGAGAGAGGGGGGGAGAGAGGGGAAGGACAGACAGGGGGGGCAAGAGTGACAGAGAGTGAGGGGGGAGGAGGATCAATGAAAATCAGAAGGATGACAGTGAAACTAGTGCTAGTGGATAGTTTCATCGTGGCTGGGGAAGCTGCGATTGGGACATTTGGTGGGAATAAATACTGCAAGCAGCAATAGATGCCCACAAATGTGAAGAAAACATTAGTTGTTTCCACTGGTGGTAGATTTACGAGGACGTTGCCAGGACTAGAGGGGGTGAGCTGCGGGGAGAGGTTGAGCAGGCTGGGTCTCTATTCCCTGGAGCGCAGGAGGATGAGGGGGGATCTTAGAGGGGCGTATAAAATTATGAGAGGAATAGCTCAGAGTCTCTTGCCCAGAGTAGGGGATTCAAGAACTAGAAAACATAGGCTTAAGGTGAGTGGGGGGGGGGGGGGGGGGGAAAGATTTAATAGGAATCTGAGGGGTAACTTTTTCACACAAAGGGTGGGTGTAGGGAACGAGCTGCCGGAGGAGATAGTTGAGGCTGGGACCATCCCAACGTTTAGGAAACAGTTAGACAGGTACATGGGGCCAAACGCAGGCAGGCGGGAGGGGGAGGGAAGGTGGGACTGGTGTAGCTGGGACGTTGGCCGGTGTGGGCAGGATGGGCCGAAGGGCCTGTTTCCACACTGTATCGCTCTATGATGAGACGGGAGCAACAATATATTAACAATAAACTAAAGGAAACTTCTGGCCCTGAACTATTCCACATCGCGGCGATAAGTCAAGGCAGACTCTCTCTCCCCATCCATGGGAATAGGCAACAGACAACAGGTGCCGGAGAGCACCCGGCGAGGGGAGGCCGTTCGGCCCTTCGATCCAGCACCGCATTCAATGTGATCATGGCTGATCATACAGTACCAGTTCCCCGTTCCTTGCCTTCTCCCCTTATCCCCTGACTCTGCTATCTTTAAGAGCCCTATCTAGCTCTCTCTTGAAAGCATCCAGAGAACCGGCCTCCACCGCCCTCTGAGGCAGAGAATTCCACAGACTCACCACTCTCTGTGAGAAAAAGTGTTTCCTCGTCTCCGTTCCAAATGGCTTACCCCTTATTCCTAACCTGTGGCCCCTGGTTCTGGACCCCCCCAACATCGGGAACATGTTTCCCACCTCTAGTGTGTCCAAACCTTTAATAATCTTATATGTTTCAATAAGATCCCTTCTCATCCTTCTGAACTCCAGAGTATACAAGCCCAGCCGCTCCATTCTCTCAGCATTTGACAGTCCCGCCATCCCGGGAATTAACCTGGTGAACCTACGCTGCATTCCTTCAATAGCAAGAATGTCCTTCCTCAAATTAGGGGACCTAAACTGCTCACAATACTCCAGGTACATGGATGGGACATGCTTGGAGGGATAAGGGCAGGTGATGTAGTCTAGGACAAAGGCTAAACGTGACAACGAAACTAAACTAAACTTGTGTGCCTGAACTATTCTGCAACGCGGAGGAAATGATATGAGTCGAGGCAGGCTCTCTCTCCCTCCCATGGGAAAGCAGGGATGGGGGGGGGGGGGGGGGAAATTCTTATCCCGTCTCATTTTGATTTTAATTGGCAGGGTCCTTCATTCAAGTGGAAGACAAAGGGGGGTGGGGGGGGCGGGCAATGCATGGTTCTACCAAGAGGGTGAAGAACAAGGGCAGACCCACAGGCATTGAAGTGCGTAGCGAACAACTCCTGGAAGGCGGGCAGGGTTCAAGCCCCGAGCCTCTCAATGGCAGCCCATCTCCCTCCCCGCCCCCGGAGAACAAAAGGATGCAAAAAAAAAAAAAAAATCTTCTGCCGAACATTGTTGTCTGAAACGGTTTCAAAAGCTGGCCGATTAGTGAGACAAAAAGCAGGGGAGGGTCGCACACACACACACACACACACACACACACACAGACATACACACACACACAACACACACACACACACACACAGACATACACACACACACACACACACACACACACATCACACACACTCACACACGACACACACACTCTCACACACACACACACACACACACACACACACACACACACTCACACACCATACTCACACACACTCACACACACACCCACACACACACACTCACACACACAACACACACACACACTCACACTCACACACAACACACACAACTCACACACTCTCTCACACACACACACACACGACACACACACTCACACACACACACACACACACGCACACTCACACACGCACACACACACACTCACACACACACACACACACACACACACACTCGCTCTCACAGACACACACACTCACACACACATCTACACACACACACACACACACACTCACACACACTCTCTCACACACACACACACACTCACACACACTCTCTCACACACACACACACACACTCACCCCCCCCCCCCCCCCCCCACATGCAAGTGTCACTGAGTACAGACGACAGGCCGCATCTTCAGTCAATGCAGCTTTGGCCAAATTGCTTCAGTGTGACATTTACCCGCGCTCTTTGTAAGAGTCCCGTCACCGAAAATCTTTTTGTATTATTTTCTTTCTTTTCCCCATTCTTTTGTCCCCCACTCTGTTATTATAGACTAGACAATAGGTGCAGGAGTAGGCCATTCGGCCCTTCGAGCCAGCACCGCCATTCAATGTGATCGGGGCTGATCATCTATGGATGTACAGAAAGGTAATTATTTATTCTATGTAAAGCACTTTGGTTTCAACGCGAGTTGATTTAAATGTGCTATATAAATAACATTTACTTACTTACTTACATCCCCAATCAGTACCCCGTTCCTGCCTTCTCCCCATATCCCCTGACTCCGCTATCTTTAAGAGCCCTATCTAGCTCTCTCTTGAAAGCATGCAGAGAACCGGCCTCCACCGCCCTCTGAGGCAGAGAATTCCACACTCACCACTCTCTGTGAGGAAAAAGTGTTTCTAAATGGCTTAACCCCATATTCTTAAACTGTGGCCCCTGGTTCTGGACTCCCCCAACATCGGGAACATGTTTCCTGCCTCTAGCGTGTCCAAACGCTTAATAATCTGAAGAAGGGTTTCGGCCCGAAACTCTGCCTATTCCCTTCGCTCCATAGATGCTGCCTCACCCGCTGAGTTTCTCCAGCAATTTTTTCTACCTTAAGAATCTTACAAAGTTTCAATGAGATATCCTCTCATCCTTCTAAACTCCAGAGTGTACAAGCCCAGCCGCTCCATTCTCTCAGCACATGACAGTCCCGCCATCCCGGGAATTAACCTTATTGTGCACTTAGCCAAGTCCACCCCCGCCCCTGGTGTATTCATATACAAATTAGCCAGCGTAGCGCTCAATAGCCTGCCCCTTGTCATTCACTCTCTTTACCCTCCGCTGCTCAGTAAATGGATGACATCTTTCAAGGCCACACAGGATCTCTGCTCCTCACCCCTCTCGTCTGTCCTGAGAAGGTGCTGGCTGGTGAAACGCATTGTGTTTAATTAACTCACAGGCTTGGCGGCATCTTTTGACACATCTGTAGGGGTTAACGGGGCAGCGCGGAGGCGCGGCGGTAGAGTCGCTGCCTCACGGTGACAGAGTTTCAGCTTAGTCTACAGATATACAGCGCGGAAACAAGGCCTTCTGCCCGCCGGGACCGCTCCAGCCAGCGATCCCCGCACACTAACGCACGCACACACACACACACACACGCACACACACACACACACACGCACGCACACGCACACACACACACACGCACACACGCACACACGCACACACACACAACGCGCACACACGCACACACACACACACACACACAACACGCACACACACACACACGCACACACACGCACACGCACGCACACACACACGCGCACACGCACACAACACACACACACGCACACACACGCACGGACACACACACACACCCGCACACACACGCACACACACACGCACGCACACGCACACACACACAGCATCGCACGCACGCACACACACACACACACACACACACGCACACACACACACACCACCCCGCACGCACGCACACACCACCGCACGCACGCACGCACGCACCACCACACACGCACCACACACACACACACACACACACACACGCACACCCACCACACACACACACACCACCCTCCACACACACACCCCAACATCCCACCACCCCCCAATTACAATCTTTAACCAAAGCCAAATTAACCTGCAAACCTGCACGTCTTTGGAATGTGGGAGGAAACCGGAGTGCCTGGAGAAAACCCACGCAGGTCACGGGGAGAACGTACAAACAAGATGGTTCAAATACTTTGCAAATGGTCAGGTCCCTCTGATAATAGACAATAGACAATAGGTGCAGGAGTAGGCCATTCGGCCCCTCGAGCCAGCACCGCCATTCAATGTGATCACGGCTGATCATCCCCAATCAGAACCCCGTTCCTGCCTTCTCCCCATATCCCCTGACTCCGCTATTTTTAAGAGCCCTATCTAGCTCTCTCTTGAAAGCATCCACAGAACCGGCCTCCACCGCCCTCTGAGGCAGAGAATTCCACAGACTCACAACTCTCTGTGTGAAAAAGTGTTTCCTCGTCTCTATTCTAAATGGCTTACTCCTTATTCTTAAACTGTGGCCCCTGGTTCCGGACTCCCCCAACATCGGGAACATGTTTCCTGCCTCTACTGTGTCCAAACCCTTAATAATCTTATATGTTTCAATAAGATCCCCTCTCATCCTTCTAAACGCCAGAGTATACAAGCCCAGCCGCTCCATTCTCTCAGCGTATGACAGTCCCGCCATCCCGGGAATTAACCTGGTGAACCTACGCTGCACTCCCTCAATGCCTTTGTCATTGCCTCAATGCCAATGTCTCCTTTGACATGAGAATTAAGGGACAGAAGTTTAGGGGTAACGTGAGGGGGAACTTCTTTACTCAGAGGGTGGTGGCTGTGTGGAATGAGCTTCCAGCAGAAGTGGTGGAGGCAGGATCGATTTTAACATTTAAGAGTAAAGTGGATAGGTATATGGACGTGAAGGGAATGGAGGGGTATGGTCTGAGTGCAGGTAGATGGGACTAGGGGAAAACAAATGGTCGGCACGGACTGGAAGGGCCGAGAGGGCCTGTTTCCGTGCTGTAATTGTTATATGGTTGTTATATGGTTAATAGCAAGAATGTCCTTCCTCAAATTAGGGGACCAAAACTGACAATGAGATTCAACTAGACGACTTTGAAGGTGGGGGAGGGATGGAGAGAGAGGGAAAGCAAGGGCTATCTGAAGTTAGAGAAGTCAAAGTTCACACCGCTGGGGTGTGAAGCTGCCCAAGCCAAATATGAGGCGCTGTTTCTCGATATTTGCGCTGGGCCTCACTCTGACAGTGGAGGAGGCCCAGGACAGGAACGTAAGCGTGGGAATGGGAGGTGGAGTTAAAGCGTTTGGCAGCCGAGCGATCAGGTAGGTTCAGGCAGACTGAGCGAAGGTGTGCAGAGAAACGATTGCCCAGTGTACGTTTGATCTTGCCGGTGTACAAGGCAGTCGCCTGATCAGCTGCTGCAAAAGGGAACAGACTGATCTTAATGTGGTTTTACCAGCCTGGAGGTGTTGTCTCAGCTGTGGGCGGCTGCTGTCGGAGCCTGACGCTTCCACATACCTCACACAGAGTGGATATTCTCGTGCCTGCGTCAACGGGCTTCTGAGCTACCAGCCAAACTGGCTCAAAATTAATTCAGGTACAAGATGAAGGCATGAGTGCACTGTAGAGGTTTGCAGAAAAGATGTCGGTGCAGATGATAATGGATCAGGGACAGTTCCTTCTCAGCTAAACCATCCTACCAACAACTAGAGAGCGGCCCTCAGCTACTATCTACCTCTTTGGAGACCCTCAGACTATCTTTGATCGGACGTACTGGTTTTATTTTGCACTAAAACAATATTCAGTGCAGGAAGGAACTGCAGATGCTGGTTTAAACCGAAAATAGAAACATAAAAGCTGATTCATGCCCCTGTCCCACTTAGGAAACCTGAACGGAAACCTCTGGAGACTTTGCGCCTCACCCAAGGTTTCCGTGCGGTTCCCGGAGGTTTTAGTCAGTCTCCCTAATGCTCGAAAGTGGTTTTCGTTTTAAAAATCGGTAATTTTTTTAGTGGAAGCCGGTTGCGACGCTAGTTGAAGGTGGTTGCCGGAGGACAAAAACCTCCGGGAGCCGCACGGAAACCTTGGGTGGGGCGCAAAGTCCCCAAGAGGTTTCCGCTCAGGTTTCCTAAGTGGGACAGGGGCATAACTCAGCGGGACAGGCGGCATCTCTGGAGAGAAGGGACGGGTGACTGTTTCGGGTCGAGACCCTTCTTCAGACTCTGTAGGTTAATTGTCCAGTAAGGATTGTAAGTCAGGGGAGAGGGAGTCTAGAGATATGGAAGGGATGAGGTGTGAAAACGACAGATCAAAGCAGACGCCAAGGAATTGTGGACAATAGGTGCAGGAGAACAGGGAATGGGTGACGTTTCGTGTCGAGACCCTTCTTCAGACTTTACTCCCTTTATCCTGTACACTGTGGGCGGCTCGATTGTAATCACGTATTGTCTTCCCGCTGACTGGTTAGCGCGCAGCAAAAGCTTTTCACCGTACCTCGGTGCACGTGACAATAAGCTAGACTGAAACTGGTGATGGTTGGTCAGCACAGACTCGATGGGCCGAAGGACCTTATCGCCACACTGTATCTCTCAACACAACTGAAAAATAATCCACATTTCTTTCTGCTGGAAAAAAATATTCTCGCTATTGAGGGAGTGCAGCGTAGGTTCACAAGGTCAATTCCCGGGATGGCGGGACTGTCATATGCTGAGAGAATGGAGCGGCTGGGCTTGTACACTCTGGAGTTTAGAAGGATGAGAGGGGATCGTATTGAAACGTATAAGATTATTAAGGGTTTGGACTTGCTAGAAGCTGGAAACATGTTCCCGATGTTGGGGGAGTCCAGAACCAGGGGCCACACAGTTTAAGAATAAGGGGTGAGCCATTTAGAACGGAGACGAGGAAACACTTTTTCCTCACAGAGAGTTGTGAGTCTGTGGAATTCTCTGCGGTGGAGGCCGGTTCTCTGGATACTTTCAAGAGAGAGCTAGATAGGGCTCTTAAAGATAGCGGAGTCAGGGGATATGGGGAGAAGGCAGGAACGGGGTACTGATTGGGGATGATCAGCCATGATCACATTGAATGGCGGTGCTGGCTCGAAGGGCCGAATGGCCTACTCCTGCACCTATTGTCTATTAAAAATCGAAGGTAGACAAAAATGCTGGAGAAACCCAGCGGGTGAGGCAGCGTCTATGGAGCGAAGGAAATAGGTGATGTTTCGGGTCGAGACCTATATCGGTCGCTCCATTGATGCTGCCTCACCCGCTGGGTTTCTCCAGCGTTTTTGTCTGCTCACATTTTGTTCTTATTTCTTATGGAATATGCACAGGGTTCGGATTAAATGGGGATCACCTGTAATATCTCTCTTTTGCTTTTAAGGTGGCGATAACAGATGTGACGGCACTATATTTAAGAATAGCATGAAGTAGCAAGACAAATCTTACCCCTGAGGCATTAAACAGATTATTATCCGGTTACTATTAACATTGTTCGTCAAAAACCTATTGTGATAAGTTGTCTGCCAGCAATCCAAAAGCACTTGAGTGGGTTAACATATGACGAGCGTTTGTCGGCACTGGGCCTCACTGGGGATTAGAGCAATGACGGGGGACCTCATTGAATCTTACCGAATAGTGAAAGGCCTGGATAGAGTGGATGTGGAGAGGATGTTTCCACTAGTGGGAGAGTCTAGGACCAGAGGTCACAGCCTCAGAATTAAAGGACGTTCCTTTAATAAGGAGATGAGGAGGAATTTCTTTAGCCAGAGGGCGGTGAATCTGTGGAATTCTTTGCCACTGACGGCTGTGGAGGCCAAGTCAGTGGATATTTTTAAGGCAGAGATAGATAGATTCTTGATTAGTGCGGGTGTCAGGGGTTCTGGTGGAGAAGGAAGGCGAAAGGGATATCGAGGAAACACTTTTTCTCACAGAGAGTTGTGAGTCTGTGAAATTCTCTGCCTCAGAGGGCGGTGGAGGCCGGCTCTCTGGATACTTTCAAGAGAGAGCTAGATAGGGCTCTTAAAGATAGCGGAGTCAGGGGATATGGGGAGAAGGCATGAACGGGGTACTGATTGGGGATGATCAGCCATGATCACATTGAATGGCGGTGCTGGCTCGAAGGGCCGAATGGCCTACTCCTGCACCTATTGTCTATTGTCCCATAAGTTCTCTGTTCAGTTGAGAGTAATTGCCTTGCCAGCAGCGTTGAAGTATATTTATGAAAGGCGCGTTAGACTTTCTGACATTGCTGCATTCTGCGGATTTGATGTGGTTTTCTTTGCAAACAAGTAACTATTTCCGCCCAGCAGCGCGCAGCCGATTAGAGCAGGCGCGATTTAGCCCAGAGGCTCTTCTCTAACACTAATAATAAGCTCATTAACCTGTTAATCAGAGTGAAGCCGGTCGGAGCAAATTGATTACTTTCCGACTTGCCGACTGTACGGACTAATGTCAAGGACCGTGGGTTCCGCGAACATTGGCGGGCAGTGGAAACGAGACGGCAAACGGGACGGCGAAAGGCATGGCGTCACGCAGATGGCGCGCGAGGATTTTGTACGTCCCCAAAATCCTGGGGGGGGGGGCCGCGCGCGCCACTGCCGACGTCACCACGCACCACACGCGCGTCGCGCGTCGTGACGCGTAAATGATGTTGGGCAAATGACGCGCAAAATGCGTGTTGAAAGGATTCTCAGTGGAGTGCGGACAGGAGCGGAGGAGGGGGTGACGTTTCGGGTCGAGATCCGAGGATCTGGATCCGAGACGTCGCCCGTTCCATCCCTCCAGGGACGTCGCCCGTCCCGCTGAGTTACTCCAGCGTCTTGTGTCTGTCTTCGGTGTAGACCAGCGTCTGCCGTCCCTTCCCACACAATACACAAAAAGGCTTGACCTCTGATGGAGAAATAGCCCACCGCTTCAAATATAAACCATCGATTAAGGAGTTTTAAAAAAGCAAAGCAGGGAAGGAACACAACGGGTCATAGAGCGATGCAGTGTGGAAACAGGCCCTTCGGCCCAACTTGCCCAACATGTCCCAGCTACAATAGTCCCACCTGCCTGCCGTTTTGGCCCACATCCCTCCAAACCTGTCCATGTAGACAATAGCCAATAGACAATAGGTGCAGGAGGAGGCCATTCGGCCCTTTGAGCCAGCACCGCCATTCAATGTGATCATGGCTGATCATCCCCAATCAGTGCCCCGTTCCTGCCTTCTCCCCATATCCCCTGACTCCGCTATCTTTAAGAGCCCTATCTAGCCCTCACTTGAAAGTATCCAGAGAACCGGCCTCCATCGCCCTCTGAGGCAGAGAATTCCACTCTCCCTGTGTGAAACAGATTTTCCTCGTCTCCGTTCTAAATGGCTTGTCGGAGCTGGCTCGAAGGGCCGAAATGGCCTACTCCTGCACCTATTGTCTGTTGTCTATTGTGGGCATGTGTGCCACTAGTGTCCGTTCACCTATCATTCGTGGATCTAAATGGTCTGCCTGGTCTGAGACCTGGCTTTCGCTGTTTTATACAGGAGCCATCACAACAGGGACAAAACTAATTTGGGTCATGCGAGTCCCGCATGGATTGAGTTTTACCCCGTGACCGGAACCCCCCTGGGTCCCGCGACAGTATTAATCACACGCATGACACACATGTGACCTTCAGCCAGCAGTTCCCACTCATTCTGCGCCCTTCACGAAACCTTACCCGCACATGGCTTAACATCGCTATTTATTTTCGATACAACTGCTGGAGATGGCGGGCATCCAAGTGGCCCATTGATTCAAGGGGGGGGGGGGGGGGGGAGGGTTAGTCTATGGAGTGGAGAGTAGGAGTTAACTAAACCACATCCAGCAGAACCTTCCACGCAGTACCCCACGTGGGGTGAAAATGCTGGGGTAACTCGGCGAGAGGAGGCGTCTCTGGGGAGAAGGAACGGGCGACCTTGCGGGCCGAGACCCTTCTCCAGACCGAGAGAGTCAGGCGAGAAGGAGATACAGAGATAGGGAAGCGCAAGGTGTGAAAACGAGACATCAAAGGGGATGAGGATCAAGAAAAATGTAGGCCAGATCATCGTAAACATGGAAACATAGACAATAGGTGCAGGAGGAGGCCATTCGGCCCTTCGAGCCAGCACCGCCATTCATTGTGATCATGGCTGATCGTCCGCTATCAATAACCCGTGCCTGCCTTCACCCCATATCCCTTGACTCCACCAGCCCCTAGAGCTCTATCTAACTCTCTCTTAAATCCATCCAGTGACTTGGCCTCCACTGCCCTCTGTGGCAGGGAATTCCACAAATTCACAACTCTCTGGGTGAAAAAGTTTTTTCTCACCTCAGTCTTAAATGACCTCCCCTTTATTCTAAGACTGTGGCCCCTGGTTCTGGACTCACCCAACATTGGAAACATTTTTCCTGCATCTCGCCTGTCCAGTCCTTCTATAATTGTATATGTTTCTATAAGATATCCCCTCATCCTTCTAAACTCCAGTGAATACAAGCCTAGTCTTTTCAATCTTTCCTCGTATGACAGTCCCGCCATCCCAGGGATCAATCTGGTGAACCTACGCTGCACTGTCTCAATCACAAGGATGTCTTTCCTCAAATTAGGAGACCAAAACTGTACACAATACTCCAGATGTGGTCTCACCAGAGCCCTATACAACGGCAGAAGAACCTCTTTACTCCTGTACTGAAATCCTCTTGTTATGAAGGCCAACATTCCATTAGCTTTCTTCACTGCCTGCTGTACCTGCACGCCAACTTTCAGTGACCGGTGTACAAGGACACCCAGGTCTCGCTGCACCTCCCCCTTACCTAACCTAACCCCATTGAGATAATAATCTGCCCCCTTGTTTTAGCCACCAAGGTCCGCTGGGAGAAGGTGACAGCATAGCAAACAGAGGTTCAAGGGAGAAGGGAGGAGGATGGGGTTGAGGAGGGAGAGATAGATCGGCCATCATTGAATGGCGGAGCAGACTTGATGGGCTGAATGGCCTAATCCTACTATCACTTTATGAACTTCTGAAAAAGTAATCTGGGACAGCCAGACTGGGTGGGAGAACAGGGAAGGGGGTGGGGTGAAGGGAGAGGGAAAGTAAGGGTTACTTGAAGTTAAGAGAAGTCAGTGTTCATACCGCTGGGTTGTAAGCTGCCCAAAGCGTTGGTCCGTATTAGTTTAGTGTAGAGATGCAGCGCAGCACCGGGGCACTCCAGCACTTTGTCTCGATCTTTGGTATGAACCAGCGTCTTTAGTTCAGTTTAGTTTAGAGACACAGCGCAGAAACAGGCCCTTCGGCCCACCGAGTCCGTGCCCAACAGCCATCCCCGAACTTAGGCCCCCTTCGGTCATGGCTGACCATGGGTGTCTCCAGGGTTGGAGGACGCCCGTGCGTGACTTTGCTTAACGCGGGGAGACTGGTGCACAGACAGCCACCCCACGGTCCTTGACAGACCTGGGTCGGGATCCAGTGGCATGGAGCCCAAGACGGCCGGAGACCCTTTTCTGCCGCAGCCGTCATCCATCCGCCTTCCCAGGCCGTTGTGACGCTCCACTAAGGTCAGCCATCGTCCTCCGCCTGTTCCACCGATCCCCACGCACACTAACGCTACCCCACACACACTGGGGTCAATTCGCAATGGCACCAAGCCAATTAACCAACAAACCTACACGTCTTCGGAGTGTGGGAGGAAAGCGGAGACCCACGCAACAGGTCACGGGGAGAGCGTACAAACTCCGTACAGACAGCACCCGTGGTCAGGATCGAACCCGGGCTGGAAGGCAGTCGCTCTACCACTGTGGAAGTTCAAACCGTTGCGCTGTAAGCTACCTCTGCAGAATACGATTAAGAAGGAACTGCAGATGTTGGAAAAATTCGAGGGTAGACAAAAAAGCTGGAGAAACTCAGCGGGTGAGGCAGCATCTATGGAGCGAAGGAATAGGTGACGTTTCGGGTCGAGGACCCTTCTTCAGACTGATGTGGGGGGGGGGGGGGGGGGGGGGGGGGGGGGGTGGGGACGGGAAGAAGAAAGGAAGAGGCGTAGACAGTGGGCTGTGGGAGAGCTGGGAAGGGGAGGGGAAGGAGGGAGAAAGCAAGGACTACCTGAAATTGGAGAAGTCAATGTTCACACCGCTGGGGTGTAAACTACCCAAGCGAAATATGAGGGGCTGCTCCTCCAATTTACGGTGGGACTCACTCTGGCCATGGAGGAGGCCCAGGACAGAAAGGTCGGATTCGGAACGGGAGGGGGAGTTGAAGTGCTGGGCCACCGGGAGATCGGGTTGGTTAATGCGAGCCGAGCGGAGGAATATGGGGTGCCGTTCCTCCAGTTTTGCGTGTGGCCTCCCCCTGGCAGTGGAGGCGTCGCAAATGCAGCAAGTGGAAACTCGTAACGAGAGCAAACAGGTTAAACTAATGAGTAAACAAGGGTAGACAGCCAAAAGAAACCTACTACAAATCTAATTAGATCCCACTGATATCTTCATATAATTGGCCCCGTTGAAATCTTGCTTGCTGTAGGAAATTTCAAAGGTTCAGTCAATTAAATACAAATAATGGATTATCAGAATATTAAAAAATGGAAATGAAAGAATTTAAATTATGTTAAACCTTAATTAAAATCAAAACTACAAATCTCTCGAACGTTAAACAATACTTTATTTCTACACTTAGGTATAGAAATAAAGACATCAACACTGTGTGATTTTATAGACAGTAATGTAAGTTATTGGAAAATGTTTTAATATGAAAATAGTTCTGTATACTGCATCATTAATTGTAAACTGACCCCCCCGCTAACACTGTTGTACTTCTCACTGTAATGTTGGATGTTCCGTTGTTGTATTAGTGTTGTATTTGTGCTTTCATAAAAGCAATAAAAACTAAAGTGGGGAGAAAAAAGAAAAGAAAATACTTGGGGATCTCTTCACTTGTCAGCAGGTTTGTACGTTAATGGACTTGGTAAATGCAACCGTTGTCCCGTGTGTGCGCAGGGTAGTGTTAGTGCGCAGGGATCGCTGGTCGGTGCGGACCCGTTGGGCCGAAGGGCCTGTTTCCCACGCTGTATCTCAACACCACTTTTTTTTTTTTTTAAGTCTCCCCGATCTTCTGAAGGTTCCTCTCAAATCATTGGGCTTTGCTTGCCTAAGATAGACACAAAGTGCTGGACTAACTCAATGGGTAAGTGGATATTGTGAAGGCAGAGAAACATAGGGAAATAGATGCAGCCAGCACCGCCATTCAATATGCCCATGGCTGATCATCCACAATCAGTACCCCGTTCCTGCTTTTTCACCATATCCCTTGATTCTGTTAGCCTTAAGTGCTAAATCCAACTCTCTCTTGAAAACATCCAGTGAATTGGCCTCCACTGCCTTCTGTGGCCCAGAATTCCACAGATTCACAAATCTCTGGGTGAAAATGTCTTTCCCCATCTCAGTCCAAATTGGCCTCCCCCTTATTCTGAAACTGTGACCCCTTGTTCTGGACTCCCCCAACATCGGGTATAATTTTCCTGCATCTAGTCTGTCCAATCCTTTAAGAATTTTATATGTTTCTGCAAGATCCCCTCTCATCCTTCTAAATTCCAGTGAATACAAGTCCAGTTGATCCATTCTTTCATCATATGACAATCTCGCCATCCCAGGAATTAACCTGGTGAACCTACGCTGCACTCACTCAATAGCAAGAATGTCCTTCCTCAAATTAGGAGACCAAAACTGCACACAATACTCCAGGTGTGGTCTCACCAGGGTCCTGTACAACTGCAGTAGGATCTCCTTGCTCCTAATAGATAGATAGGGATAGATCAATACCTCATTCCGGCTTTTTCCCCATATCCCTTGATTCCCCTAGCCCTAAATATAGATATGGAAGGTAGACTAGCTCCACTCAAATGTTCACATTCGAATAACAATATTGATTATAGGCAATAAACAATAATCTGTTTAATGCCTCAGGGGTAAGATTCGTCTTGCTACTTCATGCTATTCTTAAATATAGTGCCGTCACATCTGTTATCACCACCTTAAAAGCAAAAGAGAGATATTACAGGTGATCCCCATTTAATCCTAACCCTGTGCATATTCCATAAGAAATAAGAACAAAATGTGAGCAGACACAAATGCTGGAGAAATCAAGCGGGTGAGGCAGCATCAATGGAGCGAAGGAAATAGGTCTCGACCCGAAACATCACCTATTTCCTTCGCTCCATAGATGCTGCCTCACCCGCTGGGTTTCTCCAGCATTTTTGTTACCTTCGATTTTTAATAGACAATAGGTGCAGGAGTAGGCCATTCGGCCCTTTGAGCCAGCACCGCCATTCACTGTGATCATGGCTGATCATCCCCAATCAGTACCCCGTTCCTGCCTTCTCCCCATATCCCCTGACTCTGCTATCTTTAAGAGCCCTATCTAGCTCTCTCTTGAAAGTATCCAGAGAACCGGCCTCCACCGCCCTCTGAGGCAGAGAATTCCACAGACTCGCAACTCTGCGAGAAAAAGTGTTTCCGTTCTAAATGGCTTCCCCCTTCTTAAACAGTGGCCCCTGGTTCTGGACTCTCCCAACATCGGGAACATGTTTCCTGCCTCTAGCGTGTCCAAACCCTTAATAATCTTCTATGTTTCAATGAGATCCCCTCTAGTACGGGTGTCAGGGGTTACGGGGAGAAGGCAGGAGAATGGGTTTGGGAGGGAGAGATAGATCATCCATGATTGAATGGCGGAGTGGACTTGATGGGCCGAATGGCCTAATTCTGCTCCTATCACTTATGACAAGACCTTATGGGTCAGGCAGCATCTCTGGAGAACACGATAGATGACATGTTCGGATCGTGACCCATTTTCACACAAATTGTCCGGAGATGAAGGATGGGTGATGTTTCAGGTCGGGCCCTTCTTCAGACTTTACTTGCTGAAGAGGAGGAATACAGCAGCCTTGATACTGTGAGGGTCACGCATCTCAATAGACAATAGACAATAGGTGCAGGCGTAGGCTATTTGGCCCTGATGCCAAGAAGGACATTATTAAAGCCACCTCCCAAAACACCTGGGTCCTCGCTTTCATTTCGGGACTTACGCCCCACACTGACAAATATTAATTTAAAACAAATACAACATCCATATGCATGTTGAAAATTATTGTGGTTTAGTTTAGTTTATTGTCACGTGAAGCGAGGTTCAGTGAAAAGCATTTGTTGCGCGCTGAGCAGTCAGCAATGAGACAATACGTGACTACGATCGAGCCGTCACAGTGCACAGATACATGGCAAAGGGGAACAATGTTTACTGCAAGGTGACGTCCAGTAAAGTCTGATTAAAGATAGTCCGAGGGTCTCCGATGAGTAGGGTCGCCAACCTTCTCACTCCCAAATAAGGGACAAACGGCCAAAAATACGGGACTAATTCCCGACGGCAATTCGTTGACCGACTGGGCCGTGTCTGGGTGAATGATGAGTTGGCCCGGGTGCTGGACCGCACGCAAAGCCCAGCCGGCGGGCCAGCTGAGGAGTTTTGGCCCGGGGCGCGCAAAGTCCAACTCGTGAACCGGTGATCGGCCGTGAGAAGGAGGGGTGGTGGTGGTGTCGGCGGTCAGCGAAGGTCCGAAGGTCGGACAGCTGGCCGGGCTGCCGACCGACCGACGGGGCCACGGGCGAGGCGCTGCTGCTGCTGCTGCTGCTGCACTCCATGGGCTGCACTACATCGGGACGGGCGAGGCGGGGCCGGACGGGAGAAACCGGACGCCGCTCTCCGACCCGACAATCCGAGTTAGTAGTAGCAGTCAAATACGGGTCAAGGGCGGTCCCGTACGGGAGAAACCAATTTAGCCCCAATATACGGGATGTCCCGGCTAATACGGGACAGTTGGCAACCCTACCGATGAGTTAGGTGGGTCAGGACCACTCTCTAACTGACTGGTTAGGACGCAACAAAAATACTTTTCACTGTACCTCGATACAAGTGACAATGAACTAAACTGAAATTAAACTCAATGTTAAGATTCCTTTCAGTAAGTATCCCATCAATGCGAGGGAGAACTGCTTGTAATTCATAAGGTCATCAGTGATAGGAGCAGAATTAGGCCATTCGGCCCATCAATTCTACGCCACCATTCAATCATGGCTGATCTATCTTCCCCTCCTAACCCCATTCTCCTGCCTCCTCCCCACAACCCCTGACACCCGCACTAATCAAGAATCTACCTATCTCTGCCTTAAAAATATCCACTGACTTGGCCTCCACAGCCTTCTGTGGCAAAGAATTCCACAGATTCACCACCCTCTGACTGAAGGAATTTCTCCTCATCTCCTTCCTAACCAAACGTCCTTTAAATTCTGAGGCTGTGACCTCTAGTCCTAGACTCTCCCACTGGTGGAAATAGAAACATAGAAACATAGACAATAGGTGCAGGAGGAGGCCATTCGGCCCTTTGAGCCTGCACCGCCATTCAATATGATCATGGCTGATCATCCAACTCAGTATCCCGTACCTGCCTTCTCTCCATACCCCTTGGTTCCTTTAACCACAAGGGCCACATCCAACTCCCTCTTAAATGTAGCCAACAAACTGGCCTCAACTACCTTCTGTGGCAGAGAATTCCACAGATTGGCAGAGAATTCCACAGATCTCCTCTCCACAAATATCCTCTCCGCATCCACTCTATCCGGGCCTTTTGACTAAATTTTCGGTAAGGTTCCGTGACGTTTCCCCTCCTCCTTCGAAACTCTAGTACAGGCCCAGTGCTGACGAACGCTCGTCGTATGTTAACCCATTCATTCCTGGGATCGTTCTAGTAATTATTCACGGCTTTCAACAACACTTTAAGTGCTGGAACATACCTCGTGGAGACGCGCCAAATCTCGCCGCGCTCATCTTCAAATGAATCTTCTCTCTCTGGGCTCAACTGTTGCTCCAGTCCACCCAAGAGCTCGCTCCGCCTGAGACCTCTCTCCTTGCGCGCCCAAGGCGTCGACCAGTCACGGGGTGACAACAAGAGTGTCGCAGCCGCCGCCTTTCAGAGTCCGTGAGCATTCTGATCGAGAAGAGAAATTGCCAATCAGTTCCAATATATGTTTGTGTATTCTATTGTATTTTACATATTATATAGTTGGCTCAGTTTAGTTTCGCGATACAGCGCGGAAACAGGCCCTTCGGCCCATCGAGTCCGTACCGACCAGCGACCCCCGCACGCTAGCACAGTCCTACACACACTGGGGACAATTTACATTTTACACCAAGCCAAGTAACCTACAAACCTGTTCAAGAAGGAACTGCACATGCTGGAAAATCGAAGAGAGACAAAGTTGCTGGAGAAACTCAGCGGGTGAGGCAGCGTCTACGGAGCGAAGGATATAGGCGACGTTTCGGGCCGAAACCCGTCTTCAGACC
>CM069140.1:76444637-76447137 GCA_035221665.1 Okamejei kenojei | reverse complement strand
CAGGGGGTATGGGGAGAAGGCAGGAACGGGGTACTGATTGGGGATGATCAGCCGTGATCACATTGAATGGCGGTGCTGGCTCGAAGGGCCGAATGGCCTACTCCTGCACCTATTGCCTTCTTCTTCTTGCGTGAGGCGTGCACGGCCTAACGTTGCCGGACAACTTCTTCTATTTGATCTTATTTGATTGCGCACGCCATTTGTCGAAACAGAGCGGCCCCACGTGGAGGTTGCCATCTCCCGCCCCGTCTATTGTCGGTTGTCTATTGACCCAAAACGACACTTATTCCTTCTCTCCACGGATGCTGCCGGTCCCGCTGAGTTTTTCCGGCACTCAGCAGTTCCTCGTTTCTGCAGTGAATGAATGGCCTCGGCAGGTTGTTCAACCTAAACAAATCCCACAGTGGGTCGGCGCTGAAGCAGGGTCGGGGGTTAGGGGCAACAGGCAAGAGGCACGTTTGGTGGGCAGAAGCTGCGCTTGATCCTAAAGGACGCGGGATGTCAACCACCTGCGCCGCCTTCCCCCCAGCTGCAAGGAGATGAAAGCGTGGCCGGGCCTGGCGTGGGTCTTTAATGGCATCAGCGGCCTGCTGGACGCACGCTTAGCTCAGGGGCTGGGGGATTAATGGTAGCACACAGGCATGTGGATGTTAGTCAGGGGTGAGCTCTCCCCACCCCCCCCCCCCCCCCTCAAGTCTGCCCCGCCACTCAATAACGTCAGAGGCCATCCCAAAACAACCTACGCCTCCAAGCCCACATCTCGCTCACATCTCGTTTGCAGAACACGTGCAAGTAACGGGATAAAAAACAGAAATAAAAATAGCACGTAAAATCTGAAAAGTTAAAAAAAAACCTTACGAATATAAAAAATAGAACAATAGCATAAGGCATAAATAGACAAGGTTGACAAAAATGCGGGAGAAACTCAGCAGCTGAGGCAGCATCGATGGAGATATTTATTTCCTTGGCTCCATATACGCTGCCTCACCCACTGAGTTTCTCCAGCGTTTTTGTCTATCTTTGATTTCCCGGCATCGGCAGCTCCTCCTTAAACATAAACAGACAATAAAATCATAGTCAATGTTATTCGTCACGTCCACCCGAAGGTGCAGTGAAAAGAATTTGCCAGCAGCGATACCTAAGTGCAGGAGTAGGCCGTTCGGCCCTTCATGGACGATCTATCTCTCCCTCCCAGCCCCATTCTCCTGCCGTCTCCCCGTAACCCCGGGCCCCCGTCCTAATCCTGCCATACTCCGCCTTCAAAATACGGAATTATAGACAACAGGTGCAGGAGTAGGCCATTCGGCCCTTCGAGCCAGCACCGCCATTCAACGTGATCATGGCTGATCATCCCCAATCAGTACCCCGTTCACATTGACTGACTGACTCCCCCCCCCCCCATCCCTAATCCTTTCCACTCGTCACTTTCATTTCAAGTTTCATGTATTTTGTGGTTTTGATGGCTGTTGGCCCCCTGGGATAAATACCGTTCTTTCGTGTCGTTATGGTATTGAACCCGTATAGGAAATGTAAAAATACAGGAAATATAGAATGCACAGAAAAGGCCAGCTTCCATATTTCACCGATCATGCTCGCTGAGAGAATTAATATCTGCGTCCTAATTGGATGACCCCCCCTGATGGACTAAACAATGGGCCAAGCTCCTCCAGACTCTTCACAAGAAGAGGCGTTCCTCTCCACATTCGTCTTCTTACAGGTGCACCCAGCATCTTGCACGCGAATCAAACGGTCCTGGTCCTGACTGAAACTTCCAGCGGGCACAAGCCTAGGCTGTCCAGCCTCTCAGACAGGACAAACCCACCATTCCAGCCAGACAAGCGGTCGTGAGATAGAGGAGTCAGGGGATACTTTTTTAATTTTTTTTAATTTTTTATTAATTTTTAAATGGGGGAGAAAGGGGCATGATTGGGACGTTCAGCCATGGTCCAAGATTGAATGGCGGTGCTGGCTCGAAGGGCCGAATGGCCTTCTCCTGCCCCATGGTGTCTATTGTCTGTTGTTGGAGCTCTGGAGGAAACGGAATTGCTGACGTCTCAGGTTAGTTGACTGGTAAAGATGAGTAAATGTCCCTCGTACGTTGGGATATCGCTGGTCGGTGCGGACTCGTTCCCTCTTGCCATTGTGGGAGTTATCGCTGGTCGGTGTGCAGACATCTTTCCCTCGAGCGTGTGGGATATCGCTGGGTCGGTGGTACTCTAACCCACGTCATCTTTGGAAAACGCTTGACGTTGGCTTCACTCTAACCACTGTCTTTTTTCAAACTCATTTACTTAATCTTCCTCTAACCCACTATCTATTTCACACTCATTCTTAATCTTCCACTAACCATACTATATATTTCACACTCATTCCTATTTCCATAACCACTATTCTTTTTAAAACTCATTACCTTATCTTCACTAAACCCACTATATATTTCACACTCATTACTTAATCTTCACCTAACCCATTATTATATTTCACACTCATTACCTTAGAT
>CM069140.1:76391957-76444137 GCA_035221665.1 Okamejei kenojei | reverse complement strand
TCCAAACGTCCGGAACCTTTTCTCTGAAGCCTTTCTGCCATCCCATAGTTCGTCCAAACGTGGGTCCTCCACGAAGGTATCAATCTACGACCCAGTAATACCGTGACCCTAATCTAATACCTACACCTATATCTCGTCAATTAGCTTTGATACTAACACATGTTTCATTCATTAATACTAGATGATGGAGTAAAATAAAAAAAGATTAAGTCAAGGAGAGCACATTCTCCGTACAGACACACCCTTCAAGCGTTCCCGCTGGAACAGCGCTCTACCACTGTGGAAGTTCAACCGTTGCGTCTGTAACTATCTCTGCAGAATACGAAGTATGAAGAACTGCAATTTGGAAAAATTCGAAGGTAAACAAAAATGCTGGAAAACACACGGGTGAGGCACATCTCTGACCGAAGGAATAGGTGACGTGTCGGGTCTAGACCCTTCTTCAGACTGATAGTGGGGGGGGGGGGGTGGGGGGGGTGACGAAGAGGAAAGGCAGAGGCGTAGACAGTCCGAGGGAGAGCTGGGAAGGAGGGGAAGAGAGAAAGCAAGACCTACCTGAAATGAGAAGACAAGTTCACACCGCTGGGTGTAAACTAACCCAACAAAATATAGGTGCTGCTCCTCCAACTTACGTGGTCCTCACTCTGGCCAAGGAGAGGGCCCAGGACAAAAGTCGGATTCGGAACAGGGGGAGTTAAGTGCTGGGACACCGGAGATCGGTTGGTTAAAATGCCACCGAGCGAGTAATATGGGTGCCTTCCGCCAAGAGTTTTCCCCTGCAGTGAGCGTCGCAAATACAGCAAGTGGAAACTCGTATACGAGAGCTAAACAGTTAAACTAATGATAAACAAGGTACAGCCAAAAGAAACCTACTACAAATCCTAATTAGATCCCACTGATATCTTCATATAAATTGCCCCCGTTAAATTTTTGCTTGCTGTAGGGGAAATTACAAAGGTTCAGTCAAATAAATACAAATAATGGATTATCAGAATATTAAAAAATGGAAATAAAAGATTTAAATTATTTTAAACCTTAATTAAAATCAAAACTACAAACTCTCGAACGTTAAACAATACATTTATTTCTACACTTATTAATCTAAATAAAGACATCAACACTGTTGTGATTTTTATAGCAGTATGTAAGTTATTGTAAAATGTTTTTAATATGAAAAAATATTCTGTATACTGCATCATTGAATTGTAAACCTAGACCCCCCCGCTAACACTGTTTTGTCCTTCTCACTGTAATTTGATTTCCGTTGTTAGTATTATGTGTTTAATTGTGCTTTCAAAAAAGCAATAAAACTAAATGGGGAGAAAAAAGAAAAGAAAATACTTGTAATCTCTTCACAGGTCAGCAGGTTTTGTACTTAATGGACTTGGTAAATGCAACCGTTGTCCCTTGTGCCGAGGTAGTGTTAGAGCCAGGGATCGCGTTTCGTTTGCGGACCCGTGCCGAAGGGCCGTATTCCTCCCACGCTGTATCTCAACACCGACTTTTTTTTTTTTTTTAAGGTCTCCCCCCCCGATCTTCTGAAGGTTCCTCTCAAATCATTGGGCTTTGCTTTCCTAGATAGACACAAAGTGTCGGACTACCTCATGGGTAAGTGGATATTGTGAAGCAGAGAAACATAGGGAAATAGGTGCAGGATAGGCCATTCGGCCTTCCGAGCCAGCACCGCCATTCAATAGGCCCATTTGATCATTCCACAAATCAGTACCACCGTTCTGCTTTTTTCACCATAATCCCTTGATTCGGTTACCTTACGGCTAAATTATCCCAACTCACTCTAAAACTCCCAGTGAATTTGGCCTCCACTGCCTTCTGTGCCCAAATTTCCACAGTTCACAACTCTCTGGTTGAAAAGTCTTTCCCATCTCAGTCCAAAGTCCTCCACTTATTCTGAATCGGTGACCCCCCTTCTGGAAGCCCCCCCAACTTCGGAATATGTTTCTGCATCTAGCCTGTCCAATCCATTATGATTTATATGTTTGCAGCAAGAAACCCCCCATCCTTCAAATTCCACATGAATACAAGTCCAGTTGATCCATTCTTTTCATCATAGGTCTCTTCTCTCTATCTCTCTAACTCCATCCCAGGAATTAACCTGTGAACCTACGCTCTCTCACGTCAATAGCAAGAATGTCACGTCCTCAAATTAGAACCAAAACTGCACACAAATACTCCAGGTGTGGTCTCACCAGGGGCCTGGGTACATACTGCAGTAGGATTCTCCCTTGCTCCCTAATAAATTAATAGGATAGATCAATTACCTCATTCCGGCTTTGTTCTTTTCCCCATAGCCCTTGATTCCCCTCCCCTAAATATAGATGGGAAGGGTAGACTAGCTCCACTCAAATGTTCACATTGAAATAACAATATTATTATACAAGAAACTTGAATCTGTTTAATTCCTCAGGGTAAGATTGGTCTTGCTACTCTTCGCTAAGCTTAAATATATCCGTCACATCTGTTTATCACCACTTAAAAGCAAAAGAGAGATATTACAGGTGAATCCCCATTTAATCCGAACCCTGTGCAGAGTCCAATAAGAAATAAATCAAAAGTGAGCAACACAAATGGCTGGAGAAATCAAGAGCGGTGAGGCACATCAATGGAGCAAGGAAATAGGTCTCGACCCGAAACATCACCTATTTTCCTCGCTCCATAGGACGCTGCCTCACCCGCTGTTTCTCCAGCAATTTGACTACCGTCGATTTTTGAATAACAATAGGTGCAGGAGTAGGCCACTTCGCCCTTGAGCCACACCACCATTCACTGTACATGCCTGATCATCCCCAATCAGTACCCCCCGTCCTTGCCTTCTCCCCCATATCCCCTGACTCCGCTATCTTTAAGAGCCCTATCTAGCTCTCTTCTAAATATCCAGAGACGCGGCCTCCACCGCCCTCTGAGTCAGAGAATCCCACATCTCGCAACTCTCTGCGAGAAAAAGTTTTTTCCGTTCTAATTGCGTCCCCCTTCTTAAACTGTGCCCCTGGTTCCTTGGACTCTCCCAACATCGAACATGTATCCGGCCTCTACTGTCCAAACCCTTAATAATCGCTATTTGTCAATGAGATCCCCTCTATACGGGTGTCAGTTACGGGAAAGGCAGAGGAAATGGTTGGGGAGAGAGAGATGCATCCATGATTGAATGCGTAGTGGACTTGATGGGCCGAATGGCCTAAGTCTGCTCCTATCACTTTATGACAAGACCTTATGGTCAGGCAGCATCTCTGGAAACACGATAATACATGTTCGATCGTGACCCATTTTTCACCACAAATTGTCCGGAATGAAGGATGGTGACGTTTCAGTCGACCCTTCCGTCAGACTTTACTTGCTGAAAGAGAATAACAGGACCTTGATACGGGAGGTCACGCATCTCAATAGACAATAACAATAGGTGCAGAGTAGGCTATTTGGCCCTGACCAAACGGACGTTATTAAAGCCACCTCCCAATACACCTGGTCCTCGCTTTCCATTCCGGGACTTACTCCTCACATCTGACAAAAATTAATTGTAAAAAACAAATTCAACATCCATATCATTGATGAAAATTATTGTGGATTAGTTAGTTTATGTCACATGAAGCGATTCAGGATAGCATTTGTTGCCGCAACAGTCAGCAATGAATAAGACGTACTATACGATCGGCCTCACAGTGCCAATACATGGCAAAAGGGGAACAATGTTTACTGCAAGGTTGACGTCCAGTAAAGTCTGATAAAATAGTCCGAGGTCCGCCGATGAGTAGGCCGCGCCAACTTCCTCACTCCCAAATAATGGATAAACGTCCAAAAATACGGGGAACTAATTCCCGACGGCAATTCGTTTGACCGAGCTGGGCGAGCGGTGTCTGGGGTGAATGATGAGTTTGGCCCCGGTGCGGACTGCACACAAAGCCCAGCCGGCGGCCAGCTGAGGATTTTTTGGCCCGCCCGCGCAATAGTCCAACTCCGGAAACCGGTGAAATCGGCCCGGGAGAAGAGGGGTGGTGGTGTTTGGCGGTCCACGAAGGTCCAAGGTCGGACAGCTGGCCGGCCTGCCGACCGACCCGACGGGCCACGGAGAGCGCTGCTGCTGCTGCTGCTGCTGCTGCACATCCATGGGCTGCACTACCTCGGGCACGGCAGGCGGGGCCACACGGCCTCCGCCCACAATCCGAGTAGAATCGTCAATATACGGACAAGGGCGGTCCCGACGGGAACAAACCACTTTAAGCCCCATATACGGATGGTCCCGGCTAATATCGGAAAGTTTGGCAACCCTACCGATGAATTAGGTGGGTCAGGACCAATCTCTAACAACCTGACTGGTTAGGACGCACAAAAATACGTCACTGTACCTCGATACAAGTGACAATGAACTAAAGACTGAAATTATACTCAATGTTAAGATTCCCTTTCAGGTAAGTATCCCATCAATCGAAGGGAGATCTGCTTTGTAATACATAAGGACCTCAGTGATAGGAGCAGCAAATAGGCCCGATTCGCCCATCAAGTCTACTCCACCATTCAATCATGGCTGATCCTATCTCTCCTCCTAAACCCCAGTCTCCTCCTCCTCCCCACAACCCCTGACCAACCCGCTCTAATCAAGATCTACCTACACTGCCTTAATAATATCCACTGACTTGCCTCCACACCCTTCCTGTGGCAAAGAAATCCACAATTCAACCACCCTCTGACTGACAGGAATTTCTCCTCATCTCCTTCCTAACCAAACGTCCTTTACATTCTGAGGCTGTGACCTCTATCCTAGACTCTCCCCACTGGTGGAAATAGAAACAAGAAACATAGACATAGGTGCAGGAGAGCCATTCGCCCTTTTGAGCCTGCCACCGCCATTCCAAAATATGACATGGCTGATCATCCAACCAGTATCCGTACTGCCTTCTCGCCATAACCCCTTGGTTCCTTTTACCACAAGGCCACATCCAACTCCCTCTTAAATTAAGCAACAAATGGCCTCAACACCTTCTGTGGCAGAGAAATCCACAGATTGGGCTGAGAATCCACAATCTCCTCTCCACAAATATCCACTCCGCAGCCAATCTATCCGGAGCCGTTGGACGAAAGTTTCGGTAAGGTTCCGTGACGTTTCCTCCCCTCCTCCTTCGAAACTCTAGTTCAGGCCCAGTGCTGACGAAACCTCGTCCTATGGTTAACCCATTCATTCCTGGAATCGTTCTAGTAATTATTCACGCTTGCAACAACACGTTAAGTGCTGAACATACCTCGTGGAGACGCGGACTAAATCCTCGCCGCGCTCATGCACAAATTGATTCTTCTCTCTCTGGCTCAACTGTTGCTCCAGTCCACCCAGAGCTCGTTTCGCCTGAGACCTCTCTCTGCGCGCCCAAGCGTCGACCCTCACGGGGTGACAACAGAGAGTCCAGCCCGCCGCCATTTCAGAGTCCGTTAGCATTCTTCTGATCGAGAAAGAAATTTGCCAATCATTTCCAATATATTTTGGTGTATCTATTGTATTTTTACCTATTATATAGTTGGGCTCAGTTTTAGTTTCGCGATACAACGCGGAACAGGCCCTTCGCCCATCGAGTCCGTACCGACCACGACCCCCCACGCTACACAGTACTACACACACTGGGGAAAATTTACATGTGAAACCGAGCCCATAAACTACAAACCTGTTCAAGAAGCACTGCACATGCTGGAAAATCGAAGGAGACAAAGTGCGGGAGAAACTCAGCGGTGAGCACTAGCGTTCTACGGAGCGAAGGATATAGGCGACGTTTCGGCCGAAACCCGTCTTCCAACCGATGGTGAGGTTTCGCCCCGAAGCTCGCCCATACTCTTCGCTCCGTAGTTGCTGCCGCACCCGCTGGGTTTCTCCAGCAATTTTTGCACCTACAAACCTGCGCTCTGTTGGAGCGCGGGAAGAGACCGAGATCTCGTAGAAAACCCCACCGGAGGTCACGGGAGAGCGTGCAAAACTCCGTACGACAGCGCCCAAAGTCCTGGATCAAACCCGTGCTGGTAAGGCTTCTACTTGCTACGCCACCCGTATATATTATAATATTTTATCATAAAAATATAGATACATAACATTTTATAATTCATAGATTATGATAAATATTGGAAAAATGCCAGAGAACATAATCACATTATTATTTATAAGGTACTTATTCGTTTATGTCGGAAGGAGGTCTGAGCCAAAAGTCGCCCATTCCTGCTCTCACACCAAGAGATGCTGCCAGCCCCGCTGAGTTACTCTCCAAGCAGTATTGCGTCTATCTTCGCTGTAAAACCAGCGTCTGCAAGTTCCCTCCCGACGCATAGTCATAGTGTTCCCCTCAACAGCTAGAAAAGCCAATGCTTTTTCATTACACAGTTACAAAGGAGCAAAGTAAAGGCAAAACGCACCTCCTTCAGCTCACAGAGAGTGGTGAGTCTGGGAATTCTCTGCCTCAGAGGGCGGTGGAGGCCGGTTCACCGGATGCCTTTTCTCAAGAGAGAGCTAATAGGCTCATAAAGATAGCGGAGTCAGGGGATATTGGTAGGAAGGCATGGAACGGTACCTGATTGGGGATGATCAGCCACGACACATTGGAATGGCGGTGCTGGCTCGAAGGGCCGAATGGCCTACACTGCACCTATCGTCCATTTCTAAACGCGATGCTGCCCAAATAGGGAGCAACTAGTGAATGCATACGATTAAACTGGCAAGGGCCGTCCGCAGTGGCCCAGTGTAGATTTCCCGCCTCACAGCGCCAGTTTCGATCCCGACCACGGGCGCTGTCTGAACGGAGTTTGTACTCCTCCCCGTGACCTGCGGGGTTTGTCTCATCGGAGCGCTCCGTGTCCTCACCCCCCCACCACCCCACCCCCCCTCACGCTCCAAAGACACGCGGGTGTTCGGCCTTTTGGCTCCGGTGAAAAAAAAGTCACGTCCCTGGAGTGCGTGGGGCGGTGCCAGTGGCCGGTCGAGTAACGCTGATCGAGCGGAGCCGCAGGGCCTGTTTCCTCCCGCGCGGTATTGCTCAAGTAAAGCGAAAGTAAAAGCACGGGTACAATGAGCTTGCTCCGACAGCAAGCATTATTAGGCGATTTACTGCCATTCTTCACCGAGCAAGAACCACGCCGCGATTTGCAAATGAAGTAAGGGAATTGCTGCCTCTGCAAACAGAGCATTGGTTTTCTCAGAGAGAAGAAGGAGCAGACACACACGCACGCACACACTCACTCACACACCCACACCACACACACACACACACAGCACACCACACACACAACCTACACCCCCACACAAACACACTCCCCACAACACACACACCGCACACACACACACCCACACACACACACACCGCACACACACACAACACGTCCACACACACACACACACCCACACACACACCACCCACACACACACAACACACACACCCACCACACACTTCACACGCACACACAACACAAACACACCCACACAACACACACACACACAAGCCCACACACACACACACACACACACACGCAACACCACACACCCACGCATCCACACACAATCACACACACACAACCCGACACACCACACACACCCACCACACACACCCACACACACACACACCCCACAACACACACACACACCAACAACAACCCACACTCACACAATCCGCTCACACACACACCTCCCACACACACACACACACACACCCACACACACACACACACACACACACGCACACACACACCCACGCACACCAACAATCGCACCACAACACTCCCACACACACAACACCCCACACACCATCAAACCCACACACACACACACCCCCACACACACACACACCCACACACACACACACTCCCACACACGACACACACACACAGCCCACACACACACACTCACCCACAAACACAACACACACCCTCACACACCACACCACACACACGCACACACAACTCACCCACACACACACACACCACTCACACACACCACACACACAACACTGACCCACGGGCCCACAAACACACCCACAAACACACACACACACACCCACACACACACAACACACACACACGCACAACACACACCCATCCGCCATCACACACGCACACACACACACCCACACACACATCACAAACCACACACACACTCCACACTACACACACACCCACAGCACACAATACCGCCACACCACACACACACACAACCCACACACACACACACACACACCCACACACACACACACACCCACACACACACACACACCCACACACACACACACCCACAGCACTATCGCACACACACACACACACCCACACACACACAAAAAAAACATTAAAATCCTTGTTCCCCCAGAGGAGCTAATCAATTTTTTTTTTTCCAAATGATTACCGCCCCGTTGAGAATTACCACAATTTTTGTTCCCCTTAGTCCTCAAATCTCGACAGCTTTTGGTCTCAAATCATAATGATACGGTGAAATTTCTGTTGGGATTGTTTTTTCTTTAGCTCACCAACCTCTTCCGAGGAGCTGACAATTCAGAGCTTAAGAAGATGTCAGGTCTCACAACTAAAAGGATCCTGTGGCAGGTGAATGCCAGGTTTCGTTTCCCTCAGTCTCTACCATCTATATGGGGTGGGGGGCGGGGGTTTAAGAGGTCGAACGGGGCATAGGTCAGGGTCGGATCCGATCAGCCAAGTCTCCACGATGGGGGTTAATTCCCGGGATGGCGGGACTGTCGTATCGAGAGGAGGGAGCGGCTGGCTTGGACACTCTGGAGTTTAAAGGAGGAAGGGAATCTTATTGAAACATGGAAGATTATGAAGGTTTGGAACACAGCTAGGGCAGGATAACACGTCCCGATGTTGGGGGATCCCAGACCAGGGCCACAGTTTTAAGAATATAGGGGTAAGCCATTTAGAAAACGGAGACGAGGAAACACTTTTTCTCACAAGAGTGTGATTCTGTGGAAATTCTCTGCCCAGAGGGCGGTGGAAAGGCCGTTTCATTACTCCGATGCTTTCATGAGAGAGCTAGATAGGGCCTTAAAGACAGAGCGAGTCAGGGATATGGGAGAAGCAAGAACGGGGTATTCTGATGGGATGATCAGCAACATGATTACAGTGAATGGCGGTGCTGTCTCGAAGGGCCGAAAGTGGCTACTCCTGCACCTACTGTCCACAATTCCTCACAGCTGCTTTGATCTGTCTTTGCACACACTCAACCCTTCATATCTCTAGATTGTAAGGGGAGTACCTTCTCTCCGGACTTACAATCGTTACTGGACATTAATCTGTAGAGGTCTGAAGAAAGGTCTCGATCGACCCGAAACGTCAAACCCATTCCTCTCTCCAAGATGCTACCCGTCCGCTGAGTTACCCAGCATTTTATGTCTATCTTCGGTGAACCAACATGTGTAGTTGTTTCCTACCAACGATAAACAAGGCGTGACCGCAGATGGAGAAATTTCCATACTTCAGAATAAGTCATCATAAAGGATTTTTTTTAAGAAAAACTCTGAAGAGAGTCATCGTTACTCCGCCTTTTGGGTCCCATCAAATGTACTGACGTTTTCTTGTGTGTCACGTTCTACGTAGCTAGGAAGTAAGCTCGGCGTTAATTCTGCCTCTTTTGACTCGGATACTGGCAGTTACAAGCATTTTCTAGGCAATAATTAATTTCCCTTTCCCAAAATAACATCCTGGAAGATATTAAGCACTCCTGAAACGAAGAACAAACATGCCGGTGGATCAGAGCAGTCTCACTGATTGGTAGGAAGTAGGAATGAACCTCAGTCGCTGGTTTTTAAAAAAACCGTAAGGACACAAAAGGCTGGGAGAAACTAGATTTTAGTAGAACGTTGCTGGGCTTCAGCACCTAAGTTTTACAGAGAAAGGTTAACAAGTAGTCTTTATTCTTTGGAGCGCAGAAGGTTAAGGGGGACTTGATGAAGTCTTTAAAAATGATATAGGAATAGACAGAGTTGACGTGGATACGTTTTTCTCCCATTGAGGGTAGGGAAGATTCAAAACAAGAGGGCATGACATAGAATTAAGGACAGAAGGTTTCGGGGTGGTGTGAGGGGGAACTCTTACTCAAGGTGGTGGCTGTGTGGAATGAGCTTCAGCAGAAGTGGTGGACAGGATCGATTTTAACATTTAAAAATAAAATTGGATAGGGTATAATAGGACGTGAAGGAATGGAGGGGATGTCTGAGTGCAGGTAGAATTGGACAAGGGGAAACAAATGGTCGACGGACGGAATGCCGAGAGGGCCTGTTTCCGTGCCTGTAATTGTTAAAATGGTTATTATTGGTTATATTACTCAGCGGTGAGGCTACATCCCTGGGGAACATGGATAGGTGACGTTTCACAGAGTCTGGAGTTAACTCTGCGGGTCAGCAGCATCTGTGGAGAACATGGATAGGTGATGTTTTCGGTGTCAGACCCTTCTTCAGAGCCTGAAGTTTACTCCAGCCACTGTTCTATCATTGTTGCATATTAGCCAACACTGCATTTCTTTGTTCTATATAATTGAAGAAGGATCTGGAAAAGGGTCTCAACCCATACTCTCGCCTTTCCAATTTTCTCCTCCAAGATGCTGCTGACCCGCTGAATGTACTTCCATGCACTCTCATCTTTGTATAACCAGGATCCTGCAAGTTCTTTGCAGTAAAGGAACTTCAGAACTGATTACACTGAAGACAAATACAGAGCGCTAGTAAGTCCGCAGGACAGCGCATCTCTGAGAGAGGGAATGGCTGACGTTTTGGTTGGGTCTGAAGAATTGTCTGCAGAGGGTCTGGGTGGAATTCTCTGCCCTCAGAGGGGGTGAGGCCGGATCTCTGATTGCGTTCAAGAGAGACAGGATAGGGCTCTTAAAGATAGCGGAGTCTGGGATTATGGGGAGAAGCAGAAACGGGGTACTATTGGGGATGATCACCGTGATCACATTGAAATGGCGTTGCTGGCTCAAGGCCGAATGGCCTCCTCCTGCACCTATTGCCTCTTCTTCTCTTTGCGTGAGGCCGTGCACGGCCTAACTTGCCCGGACAACTCTTCGATTTGATCTTATTTGATTGCGCACTTGGCCATTTGTGTGTCCGAAACAGAAGCGGCCCCACGTAAGGTTGCCATCTCCCGCCCCGTCTATTGGCCTGTTGTCTATTGACCCAAATCGACACTTAATTCCCTTCTCTCCACGTATGCTGCCGGTCCCCTGAGTTTTTTTCCTTCCGGCACTCCGCAGTCCCTCGTTTCGGTAGTAATCAATGGCCTCGGCTGTTGTTCAACCTAAACAAATCCCACAGTGGTCGCGCTGGAAGCAGGTCGGGGTTAGGGGCGTGCAAGAGGCACTATGGTGGCAGAAGCTGCGCTTTGATCCTAACGGACGCGGGATACAACCACCTGCGCCGCCTTTCCTCCCAGCTTCAAGAGATAAAGCGTGGCCGGGCCTGCGTGGGTCTTTAAATGGCATCAGATCGGTGCCTGCTGGACGCCACGCTTATCTCAGGGGCTGGGGGATTTAGAGTGGCACACAAGGCAATGTGGATGGTAGTCAAGGGAGTGAGCCTCTCCCACCCCTCAAGTCTGCGCCTGCCCCGCCACTCAATAACGTCAGAGGCCATCCCAAAACAACCAACGCCTCCAAGCCTCATCTCGCACACATCTCGTTGCAGAACACGTGAAAGTAACGGGATAAAAAACTGAAATATAAAATAGCACGTATAATCTTAAAAGTTAAAAAAAAACCTTTACGAACAAAAAAAATAGAACAATAGCATAAACATAAATAGACAAGGTTGACAAAATGGCGGGAGAAACCAGCAGCTGAGGCAGCACGATGGAGAGATGTATTTCTTGGCACCATAATCGCTGCCTCACCCTCGGAGTTTTTCTCCAGCGTTTTTGTCTATCTTTTGATTTCCCCCGCATCGGCAGCTCCTCCTTAAACATAAACAGACCAAGAAAATCATATCAATGTTATCTCAATTCCACCCGAAGGTGCAAGTGAAAAGAAATTTCCAGCAGCGATACCCTAAGTGCAGGAGTAGGTCGTTCGGCCTCGTCATGGACGATCTATCTCTCCCTCCCACCCCATGCTTCCTGCCGGCTCCCCGTAACCCCGGGCATCCCGTCCTAATCCTGCCAACGCCACCTTCAAAATCGAATTTACAGACAAACAGTGCAGGAGTAATGGCCATTCGTCCCTTCGACCACACCGCCATTCACGATGTGATCATGGCTCTCTCCCAATCAGTACCCCCGTTCACATTGACCTGTCTGCTCCCCCCCCCCCCCATCCCCCCAATCCTTTCCACTCGCAACTTTCATTTCAAGTTCAAGATTTTTTGTGTTTTGATGGGTTGCCTCCAGGATGAATACCGTTCTAGCGTGTCGTAGGTATAGAACCCGTATAGGAAATGTAAAAGACAGGAAATATAGATTGCACATAAAAGGCCAGCTTCCATCATTTCCACCGATCAATGCTCGCGAAGATAATATTATTCTGGCTCCTAAATGGATGACCCCCTGATGACTAAACATTTGGCCAAGCTCCTCCACTCTCTCTTCATCTGCACAAAGAAGAGGCGTCCTCTCCACTGGTCGTCTTACAGAGAGCACCAGCACTTGCACGCATCAAACGGTCACTGTCACTCACTGAACCACTCCAGCGCCAACCAAGGCTGTCCAGCCGCTCCGACAGGAAACAGACCCACCCATTCCCAGCCCACGGGCTCTGAAGAGAGCGGAGGCAGGGGAGTTACGGGGGAAAGGCACTGATTGGACGATCAGCCATGGTCACATTGAATGCGGCTGGCTTCGAAGGGCCGAATGGACTCCTCCTGCCCCTGTTGTCGATTGTCTTTGTTTGAGCTCTTGAGACAAGAAAATTGCCTGACGTTCAGGTTAGTCCGACTGGTAAAGATGGAAATTGTCCCTCGTAACGTGATACGCTGGACGGTGCGGACTGTCTTCCCTTCGTGACGTGATATCGCTGGTCGTGCAACTCGTGCCCTTCGTTGCGTGGGATATCGCTGGTCGGATTTGCGGACTCGTTCCCTCGTGCCGTGGGATATCGCTGGTTCGGTGCGGACTCGTGTCCCTCGTGCGTGGATATCGCTTGTCGGTGGCGGACTTCGTTCCCTCGTGCGGGGATATCGCTGGTCGGTCTTGTAGGATTGCGGACTCGTCCCGATCGTGTGTAGATATCGATGGTCAGTGCGGACTCGTTCCCTCGTGCGTGGGTTATCGCTGTTCGTGCGACTCCGTTCCCCTTCGTGTGTGGATATCTCTGGTCTCGGTGCGACTCGTTCCCACTCGTGTGTGGGTATCGCTGTCGGTGCGGACTCGGAAGCCTTCGTGCGTGGGATATCCTGTCGGATGCGGACCCCCGTTTCCGGGCTGCTTCTCTAAACCAACTAAACATGGAACGCTTCGCTCTGCTGCTTCCAATATTTGATACTCCATCTCTGAAGTAAAGAGAACCGACAAGATCGCAACGGGGTACTGAAGATGGGTTGTCCCATCGCCCCACAGAACGAGTGAAAGTCCCCATTCGATATTTTAATTTAACTAACGATGAACCAATAACATGTGTTATATTTCCTAATGAAAGGTCACCACATGGTAAACGTAAACTGTTTCCTCCACCCCACGGTCCATTTTGGTCCATTTATTTTTTGTCGCAAGTAACAAAAGTCACTCGATAATAGTAATCACAGCTCCTCTAGGGGGCAACAAATGGCAGCAACACTCGCAATACTGACCTAAATACAATCAATAAACCGTGGGATGGACGGGGGAGAGAGATGGGAGAGAGGGAGCGGGGAGGAGGAGATGGGAAGAGGGGATAGAGGGAGATGGAGAAGGGAGAAGGAACGGGGAGAGAGGGAAGAGGGACGGGAGAGGGGAGAGAGGAGATGGTAGAGAGGGAGAAGGGACGGGGAGAAGGAGAAGAATGGGAGAGAGGGAGAGAGAGAGAAGGGAGAGAGGGGAGAGAGAGAAAGATGGGAGAGAGGGAAGAGAGAGAGATGGGAAGAGGGATGGAGGGAGAGAGAGGAGGAGGGTGAAAGCGAGGGGGGAGAGAGATAGAGAGAGTCGGGAGAGAGAGAGTAAGAGAAAGACGGGGAAAGAGAGAGACGGGGAGAAAGGGCGAGCACAGAGGGGAGGACAGAGACACACAAGAGGGAGAGATAGGGAAGGGAGAGGAGAGGGAGAGGAGAGGGGGGAGGGGGAGGGGGAAGGGGGGAAGAGGGGAGGGGGAGGGGGAGGGGGGAGTGGAAGGGAGAGAGAGGGAGAGAGAGAGAGAGAGAGAGAGAGAGATTTGTTAAATTCGACATTCACTGGGACAAATGAATGCTGGCCTTGAACAATATCATTTGGAGCTTGTTTCATATGTCGTTGTCGTAAGTCAGGCATTGCGTACTTGGGTGGCTTATACTTTAGTTTTAGTTAGATATACAGAGTGGGGGAATTTCTTAACCAGAGGGGGCGGCGATAATCTGTGAACTCTTTGCCCAGACGGCTGTGGAGGCCAAGTTCAATGGATAAATTTGGTAAGGCAAGAGAGATAGATTCTTGATAAGTGCGGGTGTTCAGGTTGTGGGTGAAGGCAGGAGAATGGGTTAGGAGGGAGAGAGATAGATCAGTCATGATTGAATGGCGGAGTGGACCGGATGGGGCCGAGCGCCTAATTCGCTCCCGATCGACTGTGAACGCGAGCGTCCGGCCGCAGCAGGCGAGGGAGGAGTTGATGCAGAACATGAAGCAGGGGACTCGTTTTGCTGGCCCGAGTTAATGGGCTCTCCTGCAGCCAAGGGTTTCATCAGAGTGAAATGTAGCAGTGCCTCCGCTGAATACTCGACGTCCCTCCAAAGGAAATAGTTCCAGCCCCGGACCACGGGCCGGCTCCTCGCACACAAATACTTTCAGAGCTGTCGGGAGAGGAGAGATGTAGAGGTCCCCTGACTTCCATAAAACTAATGCTAGTGTTTGCCCTCCGCCCGTGCCGGTGGGCATTGACAACCAACGGGCCCTCTGAGAGCGGTCGGCTTGTTTGCGCCATTAATGCAGCTCCTACATCACCAGGCATCGGCGCGGCTTCCTAAGGTGAAGATGGACACAAAAAACAAGCTGGGGCAGCCCAGCGGCTGAGTGGCGTCTAGACATGGAGCATAGAATCTCTGGAGGCAGACACCAAATGCTGGAGTGACTCAGCGGGGGAGGCATGCAGCATCCCAGGAGAGAAGGAACGGGCGACGTTTCGAGCCTCCAGCCCGAAACGTCGCCCGTTCCTTCCCTCCAGAGACGCTGCCTCACCCGCTGAGTCACTCCAGCATTTTGTGTCTGCCTTCGATTTAAACCAGCGCCTGCGGTTCCTTCCTGCGCATAGAATCTGTGGATCTCTGCAGCAAAGGAACAGGTGGCATTTTAAGGTCACACGGAATAGGGGTAGGAATAGGAGCCCGACAAAGACCTCCTAGGGGGACACGTGTCGGCCAAGCTGCGAGTACGAGTCGAGGGCAAACTCTTCTGAACCAGCGGATTAGGTCGCCGCAGTGGGACAGCCCCTTTACAGCGCCAGAGATCCGGGTTGCATCCCGACAGAGTCCGTAACTTCGCCCCGTGACCCGCGTGGGTTGACTCCGAGATCTTCAGATTCCTCCCACACTCCAAGGACGTGCAGGTCTGCAGACTAATCGGCTTGGGGTGAATGTGAGTTGTCCCTGGCGTGCGTGTGTGTGTAGGACAGCGTTAGTGCGCGGGGGATCGCCGGGCAGCGCGGACCCGGTGGGCCGAAGGGCCTGTTTCCGCGCTGGATCTCGAAACTAAACGAAGCTAAGTTCTGGGAAATGATTTCTCACAGCCCGCTTCACCATCGGGCAACTTGGGTGAAAACACACTTAATTAAGTGACAAATACGTGCGAACGGGAACATTCTGGATATGAACTGTACCCAGAGCCCTCGGAAATACTACGTTTATCTAACACACTGAGTCGTGGAATTGGAAACTGCGGAAACAGGCCGGGCGGGCACGGCAGAGTTGCCACCTCACAGCGTCAGACGCCCGGGTTCCATCCTGACTCCCGGCTTTGCTGGCGTTGGGGGCCAGGTTATTGTGCGGGCACCATTTGGTCAGTCGGTCGAACTCACGTCGATACTCTGGCTCGTCCCCCATCAGTGCTACGCCCCACAACAGTGGTGTCGTCGGCGAACTTGAAGATGGACTTCACACTCTGTCCGGCTACGCAGTCGTGAGTAGAGCCAGGATTTTGCCATAAATGCCGTGTGCTTTTTTATGCCTTGTTTGATGGTTTCACCGGGATGCCTTTTTTCAAGAATGAGTGCCTAAATCAGCCTTTTTTTTGCCGTTTTGCTAAAGGCCGTGCTATTTTCTCTGGTGTACCTCGATTACATGACATTTTCTATGTAAACATGTTAATATTAATAAGTTATTATTAACGTGTTAACATAGTATAAACCATATAAACCATATAACAATTACAGCACGGAAACAGGCCCTCTCGGCCCTTCCAGTCCGTGCCGACCATTTGTTTTCCCCTAGTCCCATCTACCTGCACTCAGGACCATTTGTTTTTTTTTTTATACCCCTCCATTCCCTTCACGTCCATATACCTATCCACTTTACTCTTAAATGTTAAAATCGATCCTGCCTCCACCACTTCTGCTGGAAGCTCATTCCACACAGCCACCACCCTCTGAGTAAAGAGGTTCCCCCTCACGTTACCCCGAAACCTCTGTCCCTTAATTCTCATGTCATGCCCTCTTGTTTGAATCTTCCCTACCCTCAATGGGAAAAACGTATCTACGTCAACTCTGTCTATCCCTTTCATCATTTTAAAGACCTCAATCAAGTCCCCCCTTAACCTTCTGCGCTCCAAAGAATAAAGACCTAACTTGTTCAACCTTTCTCTGTAACATAGTTGCTGGAACCCTGGCTTATAACTTATAAGTAGGGCCAGGATTTTGCCATAAATTCCATGTGCCTTTTTATGCCTTGTTCGATGGTTTCAGGAAGATAATGCCCTTTTCTCGATTGAGTGCTTAAATCTGCCTTTTTTCCCCCGTTTCAACGTAACTTACAAGAAAATGTACGCCGCCGGGGCGAAACCCGGCTGTAGGTTGGTGTGAAGTGGTGATTGGAGAGGGGTGCGTGGGGAAGGGTCCTGTCTTTGCAGACTGGAGTCATGCTTTAAGTAGGTGTGAAGTGGTGATTGGGGAGGAGTAGGTGGGGAAGGGTCCAGTCTTTTCAAACTGGAGTCAAGCTGGAGTCGAGGCGTGAAGTGTTGGTTGGGGAGGGGGTGTGGGGTTACCAGGGTTAAGTTTCTGTTTATCGAACCTGCAGTCAAACTCGTTCAGGCCGTTGGTCAGCTGACAATTGTCCAAGGAGCAGGGGGGGTTTCCTCTTGTAGCTTGTGATTTCTTGCAAGCCCTTCCACACAGAAGAAGAGTCATTTGCTGAGAACGTGCTCCTCAACTTCTCAGAGTACCTTTCCTTGGCAGCTCTGATTCCTCTTCTCAGCTTGTACTTGGCCTGCCTGTAGAGGTCTGCATCCCCGCTCCTGTAGGATCTACCCCCGCAAGCATCAAAATGCCAAACGGCAAGTCAACGCCTTGTAAAAAACTGAACGATTTGGTGAGCGTGTACGGGAGTGATATAGTCTCTACAGAGAACTGGGTGCTGTTTTGCAAAGCATGTGAGAAAACAGTGATTCAGGAGAAGAAATATTTCATCTCCCAGCACGTACAGACAGCTAACACAAGTCGGCGGCAGACAAACTGAAGGTAGGAAATACGCAAACTTGTCTCCTCTACATTCGCTGCTGGCTCCCAGTCGCAAATCTGAGTTTTCGAGCGGTCTGTGCAAGGCATTCATTGATGCTGGAATTCCACTGTGGAAATTGGAAAACAAATCTCACAGAGATTTTTTGGGGAAATACACAAAGGTACATGTGCCAAGCAGGCCATCAATCGTTACGGGAAGGGAAAATTATGTCGAACAGCATAACTTAAACATTGTTGTGCAGAAAATTAGAGATAAGTTGCACGCAACAAAATATGGGATCTCCAATAGACGAGACAACTGATGCTGTGGGGAGATATGTTGCCAACGTGGTCATCGGTTAAACTGGGGCAGATCAACCATCAAAACCAATTCCACACCTCACCCCAACCCATCCATACCTCTGTGTCTCCCTCTCCCCTGACTCTCAGTCGGTCTTCTTCTTCCCTCTCAACCCGTATTCTCCTGCGAGGGAGGAAGGGGGGGAACGAGAGAGGGAGAGGGGGGAACGAGAGAGGAGAGGGGTAACGGAGAGGGAGAGGGGTAACGCGAGAGGCGAGGGGGACGAGAAGAGGGGAGAGGGGGGAAACGAGAGAAGGGAGAGGGGAACGAAGAGAGGGAGAGGGGGAACGAGAGAGGGAGAGGGGGAACGAGAGGGAGAGATGAGTGGAGTGGGGGAACGAGGGAGGAGAGGGAGAGGGGATGAGGGTGGAAGAGAGAGGGGGAACGAGGATAGGAGAGGGGGGAACGAGAGAGGAGAGGGGGATGAGGGTGGAGAGGGGAACGAGGGAGGAGAGGGGGGTAACGAGAGAGGGAGAGGGGGAACGAGAGAGGGAGAGGAGGCGGAACGAGAGAGGGAAGAGGGGGAAACGAGGAGAGAGGAGAGGGAGGGATGGAGTGGGGAACGAAGAGGGAGGGAGAGGGGGAACGATGAGGAGGGAGAGGTGGGAGGGTGGAATGAGAGAGGAGAGAGGGGATCAGAGACAGCGAGCGAGAAAGAGAGGAGGGAGGAAGAGAGAGCAGTTCATCAAGAAGGGTTTCGAGCCGAAAACGTCGCCCACTCCTTCTCTCCAGAGATGCTGCGTGTCCCGCTGAGTTAGTTACCCCAGCATTTTGCGTCTATCCTCCGTACACCAGATGGCCATCGTTGAAAGAGAGGAATCGGAGCACAGGGCAGGACGCAGGACACGCTGACCTCAGTCGACAAGATCATAAATTATTTAGCCCAGGTAATTTGAAAACTGCTATTTGCCAGGATGTTTTTTAAGCCCTCTTGTAAAACGAGGCAATGCAAATGTGCCCGGCGGCTTTGGCAAGGAGCTTCTCATTGAAATGACCGTGCGGTAGGCACGTGGAAATTAAAGCATGGGGTACGCTCGCATCTATGATAAACCTCAGCTGCGTTATCGGACACCGCCAACTCCCCAGGTCTCTCAACCCTCTCCGTAAAAGCTAACCGCTGAGCATCGGCTGTCAAGGGCATCAGTCCCGGTGGCCCAGGGGTAGACTCGCTGCCTCACGCCGCCAGAGGCCCGGGGTCCATCCCCACCGCGGGCGCTTCTCTTTCCTTTTGTCTGGGCGGAGTTTGCACGCTCCTAATCTGAGGAAAGACATTCTTGCCATAGAGGGAGTACAGAGAAGGTTCACCAGACTGATTCCTGGGATGGCAGGACTTCCATATGAAGAAAGACTGGATAGACTCGGCTTGTACTCGCTGGAATTTAGAAGATTGAGGGGGGATCTCATGGAGACTTACAAAATTCTTAAGGGGTTGGACAGGCTAGATGCAGGAAGATTGTTCCCGATGTTGGGGAGGTCCAGGACAAGGGGTGGGGTGGTAACAGTTGAAGGATAAAGGGGGGGAAGTCTTTTTAGGACCGAGAAGTGAGAAAATCGTTTTTTTTCAACACGAGAGTGGTGTCTGTGGAATTCTCTGCCGCCACAGAAGGTAGTAGAGGTGTTGAGGCCAGTTCGTTGGCCATATTTAAGAGGGAGTTGGATGTGGCCCTTATGGGGCTGAAGGGAAGATCAGGGGGTATGGAGAGAAGGCAGGTACAGGTACTGAGTTGGAGATCAGCCGTATTGATCATATTGAATGGCGGTGCAGGCTCGAAGGGGCCGTATGGCCTCTGCCTCCTGCACCTATTGTCTATGTTTCTATGCGCGTTCTCCCCGTGACCTGCGTGGGTTTTCCCCGAGATCTCCCACACTCCAAAGACGTGCAGGTTTGTAGGTGAATTGATTTCTGTAAGTTGCCCCTAGTGTGTGTAGGGTAGTGTGTAGGATAGTGTGTAGGGTAGTGTGTAGGGTAGTGTGTAGGGTAGTGCTAGTGTACGGGGTTTCGCTGGACAGCTCCGAGGGGAAAGGCGCTCCCTCCTCCCTCCTCCCTCCGGCGGCAGTTGTGTGAGACCCTCCCTCACTGACCCCCCCCCCCCCCGCTGCTCGACCTGAGGCTTCAGACTTGTTGAGGCACGGCGCAGAAACAGGCCCTTCGGCCCACCGGGTCCGCGCCGGCCAGCGATCCCCGCACGCTAGCACTATCCTACACGCACTGGGGCAACTTACAATTAACCTACAAACCTCATAAATCATAAGGGGAGGGGGGGGGGGTTGGGAGATAACAACCTCCACGTGGTCCGCCCTGTTTCGACTAATGCAATCGACTCGACACAGCGCACAAACGGAAGATCAAATAGAACAAGTTGTCCGACAACTTTAGGCTGCGCACGCCACTCGCAAGAAGAAGACGAAGATTAGGAGCAGAATTTGGCCATTCGGCCCATCAAGTCTACTCCGCCATTCAATCATGGCTGATCTATCTCTCCCTCTCAACCCCATTCTCCTGCCTTCTCCCCATAACCCCTCACACCCGTACTAATCAGAATCTATCAATATCGGCCTTAAAAATATCCACAGCCTTCTGTGGTAAAGAATCCCACAGATTCACCGCCCTCTGACTGGAGAAATTACTGCTCATCTCCTTCCTAAAAGAACATCCTTTAATTCTGAGGCTGTGACCTCTGGTCCTAGACTCTCCCACTGGTGGAAACTAGTGGAGTTATTGGAGGCATGCCATATTTCAATAGACAATAGACAATAGACAATAGGTGCAGGAGTAGGCCATTCAGCCCTTCGAGCCAGCACCGCCATTCAATGTGATCATGGCTGATCATCCCCAATCAGTACCCCGTTCCTGCCTTCTCCCCATATCCCCTGACTCCGCTATCTTTAAGAGCCCTATCTAGCTCTCTCTTGAAAGCATCCAGAGAACCGGCCTCCACCGCCCTCTGAGGCAGAGAATTCCACAGACTCACAACTCTCTGTGAGAAAAAGAGAGTGGTGAGCCTCCGTTCGTTGACATCTAGCCAACACCCACTGGGGACAATTTACATTTACACCAAGCCAATTAACCCACAAACCTGCACGTCTTTGGAGTGTGGGAGGAAAAAAAAAAAAAAAAAACCGAAGATCGCGGAGAAAACCCGCGCAGGTCACGGGGAGAGCGTGCAAACTCCGCACAGACAGCGCCCGTGGTCGGGATCGAACCCGGGTCTCCGGCGCGGCATTCGCTGTGAGGCAGCCACTCCACCGCCGCGCCCCCGCAGTAGCCGGTAAAGTCCAGATCAAAGATAAGATTATTGAAAATAGTTTCAGAGGGTTTCCTCTGAGGTAGTTCGCGAGTTCCTCGCTGACCCCCCCAGAGGAGGTGGCCTGAGCTGGGACTAATCGCAACGTTTAAGAAACAGTTCGACGGGTACACGGGTAGGGCGGGTGTGGATGGGTTTGGGCCAAACGCAGGCAGGTGGGGCTAGTGTGGCTGGGACATGTCGCTCAGCATGGGCACGTTGGGCCGAAGGGCCTGTTTCCACGCTGTATAATTGGGGTTTCACGCTAGTTGTCTCCGGGTGCTCCGGTTTCCTCCCACATCCATCTCTCTCGTTCCCATGTCTCTCTCTCGCTCCCCCTTCTCTCTCTCTCGCTCCCCCCTCTCTCTCTCTCGCTCACCCCCCCTCTCTCTCTCTCGCTCCCCCTCTCTCTCTCTCGCTCCCCCCCTCTCTCTCTGTTCCCCCTCTCTCTCTCTCTCGTTCCCCTCTCTCTCTCTCTCATTCCCCCCTCTCTCTCTTGCTCCCCCTCTCTCTCTCGTTGCCCTCTCTCTCTCGCTCCCCCCTCTCTCTCTCTCTCTCGTTGCCCCTCTCTCTCTCATTCCCCTCCTCCTCTCCCTCTCCCAATCTGTCTCTCGTCCCCCCCCCTCTCTCTCTCTCGGCCATCTCTCTCGTTCCCCCCTCTCTCGATCTCTGTCTCTCTCCCCCCTCTCTCTCTCTTCTCTCTCGCCATCTCCATATCTCTCTATCTCCTCCATCTCTCTCTCTCTGTTCCCTCCCTCTCTCTCTCCCATCTCTCTCCGTTCCTCCTCTCTCTCTCATTCCCCTCTCTCTTTCTCTCTCTCCCCATCTCTCTCTCTCTCTTCTCTCTCCCTCTCTCTCTCTCTCCCCTCTCTCTCCTCTCATTCCCCTCTCGTCTCGTCCTCTCTCTCTCTCCCCATCTCTCTCCCACGTTCTCTCTCTCTCTCGTTCCTCTCTCCCTCTCTCTCTCTCTCTCTCTCCCTCTGTCAGTAGATTAATTGGCCCTCTGAGTTTCCCAGTGTAAATTGGGTGGGGTTGCTGGGAATGTCGCGGATAAAATGGGATTAGCGTAGGATCAGTGTGAACGGGCACTCAACCGGTCAAATCTGTGTACGAGACCAAAGGGCCAGCGTCCACACTGTGGAACGAAGGCTCAGAACTAAGGAGCGGGTGGCAAAGGAAAGGCATTCCTGTTCCATTATAGGCCCGGACAGAGTGGACCTGGAGAGGATGTTTCCACTAGTGGGAGAGTCTAGGACCAGAGGGCACAGCCTCAGAATTAAAGGACGTTCCTGTCGGAAGGAGATGAGGAGGAATTTCTTCAGTCAGAGGGTGGTGAATCTGTGGAATTCTTTGCCACAGAAGGCTGTGGAGGCCAAGTCAATGGATATTTCTAAGGCAGAGATAGATAGATTCTTGATTAGCACGGGTGTCAGGGGTTATGGGGAGAAGGCAGGGGAATGGGGTTAGGAGGGAGAGATAGATCAGCCGTGATTGAATGGCGGAGTAGGCTCGATGGGCCGAATGGCCTAATTCTGCTCCTGTAACATGAACGTGAACAGCTTCTTCCCTACGCCCGTCAAACACCACAACCTCCGAATAAGCTTCAAACTAAACCGACTCATTCCCCCTCTCCCTCTCTCTCTCTCTCTCGCTCCCCCACTCTCTCTCTCTTTCTCATTCCCTCTCTCTCTCCCTCTCTCTCTTCTCCCTCTCTCTCCCTCTCTCTCCTCTCTCTCCCTATCCCTCTCTCTCTCTCTCTCTCTCTCTCTCTCGTTCCCTCCATCTGTCCCTTTCTCTCTCCTCGTTCCCCCCCTCTCTCTCTCTCTCTCTCTGTCTCCCTCCTCCCTCTCTCTCATTCCCCCTCTCCCTCTCATCTCGTTCCTCCCGTCTCTCCGTCTCTCAGTCTCTCAGTCTCCCCGTCTCTCTCTCTCTCTCTCCCTCTCCCTCTCTCTCATCCCCCACTCTCTTCTCTCTCTCTCTCTCTCTCTCTCTCGTCCCCCACTCTCTCTCTCTCCCCCTCTCCCTTCCCGTGTCGGACTGGGCTCTGCCCACCACTCTGTCCGTTTCTGATAAACTAATATCCATGACAACGACACCAAATCATTAGCGTCTCCCGCAGTGTGAATGAAATAAATTGTCAAATTCCTGGTCCTCCAAAATGTGTGACTCCAGAAAATTAACCAGCTGTGCCGGCTCATTGGACGGGATCAAACTCTTCCCATTTTAGCAGCAACCTACAAGTGATAGGAGCAGAATTAGGCCATTCGGCCCATCAAGTCTACTCCTCCGTTCAATCATCTCTGATCGATCTCTCCCTCCTAACCCCATTCTCCTGCCTTCTCCCCATAACCTCTGACACCCGCACTAATCAAGAATCTATCTATCTCTGCCTTAAAAATATCCACTGACTTAGCCTCCACAGCCGCCTGTGGCAAAGAATTTCACAGATTCACCGCCCTCTGACTGAAGAAATTCCTCCTCATCTCCGTCCTGAAGGAATGCCCTTTAATTCTGAGACTGTGACCTCTTGTCCTAGACTCTCCCACCAGTGGAAACATCCTCTCCACATCCACTCTATCCAGGCCTTTCACTATTCGGTAAGTTTCAATGAGGTCCCCACCCTCATCCTTCTAAACTCCAGCGAGTACAGGCCCAGCGCCGTCAAACGCTCATCGTGTGGGGTTAACCCGCTCATTCCCGGGATCATTCTCGTAAAGAGAATGGTGAGTCTCTGGAACTCTCTGCCACAGAGGGTAGTTGAGGCCAGTTCATTGGCTATATTTAAGAGTGAGTTGGATGTGGCCCTTGTGGCTAAGGGGATCAGAGGGTATGGAGAGAAGGCAGGTACGGGATACTGAGTTGGATGATCAGCCATGATCTATTGGAATGGCGGTGCAGGCTCGAAGGGCTGAATGGCCTGCTCCTGCACCTAATTTCTATGTTTCTATGTTTCTATGTAAACCTCCTCTGGACTCCAGAGCCAGCGCATCCTACAACTGGTCATTACAGTTTTACAGGTTCCTGCGAGGGGCTTGTCCCACTTAGGTGATTTTTTTAGGCGACTGTTGGCGACTGTCACAGGGGTAGCCGGTCGCCGAAAAAGCGGTGACTGGACCCTCCCCCCCACCCCCCGACAAAGTCTACAACAACCTACCACCTAAGCCAGCCCCTGGCGACTGCCTACGCCAGCGCCTACGCCAGGAGAAGTCGAGCTACATCAAGCTCCACGGTCACCGAAAGGTTTTGAAAATGTTGAAAATCCAGCGGCGGCCAGAAAGACGCTAACGACTCTGAGGAGACGACTCACGACCGTACGGGCGTCAGTCACCCCGGCAACAGCCGAGTCGCCGAAACAAATCGCCCAAATGGGACAGGGGCGCGACACCTGCTTCTGCAGCACGTCCCCTTGCTTAAGGACGCTGTATTTTCCCGATGAAAACGCCTGTTATTCTGCGCGCCATTCTGCCAGGCGGCTCATCGAACCGGCGCGTGCTGTTATGTTTTGCAAATGCGTGTTGCCAATCAGTTCGCAGAGGGGAAAACCCATTAAAATCAAAAACATGATTCAGCATTATCATTCCGACATGGCACGTATTAATGTGGGACACTTACATGCGCGCACACACTAGCTCCACCCTGGACAAATGTCTTAGCGAGCGAGCTGCGCCTCATGCTGGTTACGCGCAATATAATTTTCAGTGCAAGACAATTTTTGTTTTGGGCTCCACAGGAGCTGCCTCACAGCGCCAGAGAACCAGGTCCCATCCCGACTACGGGCGCTTGTTCCGTGCGGAACGTTCTCCCCGTGACCCGCGTGGGATTTCTCCGGGCGCTCCGGTTTCCCCCCACACTCCAAAGCCGCGCAGGTTTGTAGGCCAATTGGCTTCCGCAAATTGTCCCCAGTGTGTGTCGGATAGGGCTGGAGAATAAGGGATGGTGGGTTTCTAAAATGTGTATGTTTTAATGCTAGGAGCATTGTAAGTAAGGTGGATGAACTTAGAGCCTGGATTGACGCCTGGAAATATGATGTTGTGGCAATCAGTGAAACATGGTTGCAGGAGGGCTGTGATTGGAAACTAAATATTCCAGGATTTCGTTGCTTCAGGTGTGATAGAATTGGAGGGACCAGAGGGGGAGGTGTTGCATTGCTTGTCAGAGAAGATATTACAGCAGTGCTTTGGCAGGATAGATTAGAGGGCTCGTCTAGGGAGGCTATTTGGGTGGAACTGAGAAGTGGGAACGGTGTAGCAACACTTTTAGGGGTGTACTATAGACCGCCAAATGGGAGAGCGTGAATTGGAAGAAGAAAATATGCAAGGAGATAGCAGATATTAGTAGTAAGCACAAGGTAGTGATTGTGGGAAATTTCAATTTTCCAAAAATAGACTGAGAAACACATTCCTGTAAATGGGCTGGATGGTTTGGAGTTTGTAAAATGTGTGCAGGATAGTTTTTTGCAGCAGTACATAGAGGTATCGACCAGAGAAGGGGCAGTGCTGGACCTCCTGTTAGGAAATGAGGCAGGTCAGGTGACGGAGGTATGCGTTGGTGAGCACTTCGGGACCAGTGATCACAATACCATTAGTTTCAATATAATTATGGAGAGAGTCAGAACTGGACCTAGGGTGGAGATTTTTGATTGGAGAAAGGCTAACTTTGAGGGAATGCGTAAGGATTTAGAAGAGAAATGGAGGACATTTAAAGGGGAAATTGTAAGAGTACAGAATCTTTATGTCCCTGTTAGGTTGAAAGGAAATAGTAAAAATTGGAAAGAGCCATGGTTTTCAAGGGAAATTGGACACTTGTTTCGAAAAAAGAGAGATATCTACAATAATTATAGGAGGCATGGAGTAAATGAGGTGCTAGAGGAGTATAAAGAATGTAAAAAGAATCTTAAGAAAGAAATTAGGAAGGCTAAAAGAAGATATGAGGTTGCTTTGGCAAGAAAGGTGAAAGTAAACCCAAAGGCTTTCTACAGCTATATTAATAGCAAAAGGATAACGAGGGATAAAATTGGACCATTAGAGAACCAGAATGGACAGCTATCTGCAGAGCCAAAAGAGATGGGGAGATATTGAACAATTTATTTTCTTCGGTATTCACCAAGGAGAAGGATATTGAACTCTGTGAGTTAAGGGAAAAAAGTAGAGTAGCTATGGAAACTATGAGATTCAAAGAGGAGGAAGTATTAACACTTTTGAAAAATATAAAAGTGGATAAATCTCCAGGTCCTGACAGGATATTCCCTAGGACATTGAGGGAAGTTAGTGTAGAAATAGCAGGAGCTATGACAGAAATATTTCAAATGTCATTAGAAACGGGAATAGTGCCGGAGGATTGGCGTACTGCGCATGTTGTTTCCATTGTTTTAAAAAGGGTTCAAAGAATAAACCTAGCAATTATAGACCTATTAGTTTGACGTCAGTGGTGGGCAAATTAATGGAAAGGATACTTAGAGATAATATATATAAGCATCTGGATAAACAGGGTCTGATCAGGAACAGTCAACATGGATTTGTGCCTGGAAGGTCATGTTTGACAAACCTTCTTGAATTTTTTGAAGAGGTTACTAGGGAAATTGATGAGGGTAAAGCAGTGGATGTTGTCTATATGGATTTCAGTAAGGCCTTTGACAAGGTTTCCCCATGGAAGGTTGGTTAAGAAGGTTCAATCTTTGGGAGTTAATGGCGGAGCAGCAAGATGGATTCAACAGTGGCTGAATGGGAGATGTCAGAGAGTAATGGTGGATGGCTGTTTGTCAGGTTGGAAGCCCGTAACCAGTGGGGTGCCTCAGGGATCTGTGTTGGGTCCACTGTTGTTTGTCATGTACATCAATGATCTTGATGATGGGGTGGAAAATTGGATAAGTAAGTATGCAGATGATACTAAGATAGGTGGTGTTGTGGATAATGAAGTAGATTTTCAAAGTCTACAGAGAGATTTGGGCCATTTGGAAAAGTGGGCTGAAAGATGGCAGATGGAGTTTAATGCTGATAAGTGTGAAGTGCTACATCTTGGCAGGACAAATCAAAATAGGACGTACATGGTAAATGGTAGGGAATTGAGGAATGCTGTGGAACAGAGGGATCTAGGAATAACTGTGCATAGTTCCCTGAAGGTGGAATCGCATGTAGATAGGGTGGTAAAGAAAGCCTTTGGTGTGCTGGCCTTTATAAATCAGAGCATTGAATATAGGAGTAGGGAAGTAATATTAAAATTGTACAAGGCATTGGTAAGACCAATTCTGGAGTATGGTGTACAATTTTGGTCGCCTAATTATAGGAAGGATGTCAATAAAAATAGAGAGAGTACAGAGGAGATTTACTAGAATGTTGGCAGGGTTCCAGCAACTATGTTACAGAGAAAGGTTGAACAAGTTAGGTCTTTATTCTTTGGAGCGCAGAAGGTTAAGGGGGAACTTGATTGAGGTCTTTAAAAATGATGAAAGGATAGACAGAGTTGACGTGGATACGTTTTTCCCATTGAGGGTAGGGAAGATTCAAACAAGAGGGCATGACATGAGAATTAAGGGACAGAAGTTTCGGGGTAACGTGAGGGGGAACTTCTTTACTCAGAGGGTGGTGGCTGTGTGGAATGAGCTTCCAGCAGAGGTGGTGGAGGCAGGATCGATTTTAACATTTAAAAGTAAAGTGGATAGGTATATGGACGTGAAGGGAATGGAGGGGTATGGTCTGAGTGCAGGTAGATGGGACTAGGGGAAAACAAATGGTCGGCACGGACTGGAAGGGCCGAGAGGGCCTGTTTCCGTGCTGTAATTGTTATATGGTTATATTATATTATAACCATATAACCATATAGCCATATAACAATTACAGCACGGAAACAGGCCCTCTCGGCCCTTCCAGTCCGTGCCGACCATTTTATATAGTGTACGGGCGATCGCTGGTCGGCGCGGACTCGATGGGCCGAAGGGCCTGTTTCCGCGCTGTATCTCTCAACTAAACTAAACCCTGCAAAGTCTCCTTGCTCATCGTTGCTGGCTCCGATTTGTTCTTTTCACACCGGTTCTTTGTAGCTTTTCTAGTTTCCCTCCCCCCTGACTCTCAGTCCGAAGAAGGGTCTCGACCCAAACCGTCACCCATTCCCATTCCCTTTCTCCAGAGATGCTGCCTGTCCCGCTGAGCTTAGTTCAATCAAGTTTAGAGCTGCAGCGCCGAAACAGGCCCTTCGGCCCACCGTGTCCGCGCCGACCAGCGATCCCCGCGCACTAACGCTATCCGGCACACATGAGGGCCAATTTCCGATTTTGACCTACAAACCTGGGTGGGTGGACACAAAATGCTGGAGGAACGCCAGGCGGGACAGGCAGCATCTCTGGAGAGAGCTCTAGAATTACTCCTGCGTTTTGTGTCTCCCTTTGTTTCAAATCAGCACTTGCAGTTCTTTCCTGTTCAAGCTACAAACCTGCACGTGTTCGGGGCGCGGGAGGAAACCGGAGAACACGGGCAAAACAGTGCACAGTCCAGCTTATGTTTAAGAAAGAACTGCAAATGCTGGGAAAATCGAAGGTAGGCAAAAATGCTGGAGGAACTCAGCGGGTGAGGCAGCATCTATGGAGCGAAGGAACAGGTGACGTTTCGGGTCGAGACCCTTCTTCATATGAAGGGACTCGACCCGAAACGTCACCTATTTCCTTCGCTCCATAGATGCTGCCTCACCCGCTGAGTTCCTCCAGCATTTTTGTTTAAGAATAGGGGGTAAGCCATTTAGAACGGAGATGAGGAAAAACCTATTTCACACAGAGAGTGGTGAGTCTGTGGAATTCTCTGCCTCAGAGGCCGGTGGAGGCTGGTTCGTTGGATACTTTCAAGAGAGAGCTAGATAGGGTTTTTAGGGATAGCGGAGTTAAGGGATATGGGGAGAAGGCTGGAACGGGGTACTGATTGGGAATGATCAGCCATGATCACATTGAATGGCGGTGCGGGCTCGAAGGGCCGAATGGCCTCCTCCTGCACCTATTGTCTATTGTCTATCGTCAAAGGGGGTCTCCCTTAAAATAGCGCCTCATGCGACGTCAACCTGAACCTCCAGCACTGCCAAACGTGGTCCGAGCTTCCAACCCAACTCTTAAATAATTCCTCCCAGTATTGGGAAGGGTTCTATTCTGGAGATTTGGCACAACAGTTCTACATGCGGTGCGAGGCAATCCTGCAAATTCTACATTTTACGAGTTAAAAGGATTATTTAACATTTTTCTATTCAAACAGGGAGCAGCAGCAGGCAATTTAAATCTATGGAGCGAAGGAAATAGGTGACGTCTCGGGTCGAGACCCTTCTTCAGACTGATGTGGGGGTGGGGGGGGGGTGGGGGTGGGAAGATGAAGAGGCGGAGACAGTGGGCTTGTAGGAGAGCTGGGAAGGGGACGGGAAGGAGGGAGAAAGCAGGGACTACCTGAAATTGGAGAAGTTAATGTTCACACCGCTGGGGTGTAAACTGCCCAAGCGGTGCAGTGAAGAGCTTTTGTTGCGCACTAACCAGTCAGCGGAAAGACAATACATGATTACAATCGATGCATTCACAGTGTACAGATACATGATAAGGGAATAAGGTTTAGTGCAGGGTAAAGCCAGCAAAGTCCGATCGAGGATAGTCCCAGGATCTCCAATGAGGTTGGAAGTAGTTCAGAACCCACGCGGGTCAGTAGACAATAGACAACGGGTGCAGGAGTAGGCCATTTGGCCCTTCGAGCCAGCACCGCCATTCAATGTGATCATGGCTGATCATCCCCAATCACATCCAATACGTTATTTAACAGCCTGAAATAGTAGATACATTATATTTATCACACCTAGGTAGAGCACTGCACTGGGAGAATGTTACACTTTAAAATGTAATAACTACTTTTAAAGAATTTAACAAAAAATAATAGCTGAACAGTCTGTTTTATAGTGGAATGGATGACAGCATCTCTTCATGTCGTGCGGATATTTGAGGAATTTAGACTTCTGATGGCCCAGGGAAGACTGTTCTTGAGTCTGTTTGTCCGGCTTTTGATGCACCTGTACTGGCTAGCAGAGACAATAGACAATGGGAGCAGGAGTAGGCCATTCGGCCCTTCGAGCCAGCATTGCCATTCATAGAAACATAGAAAATAGGGCAGGAGTAAGTAGGCCATTCCAATGTAGAATTAGCAGGATTGCCTCGCACCGCATGTAGAACTGTCGTGCCAAATCTCCAGAATAGAACCCTTCCCAATACTGGGAGGAATGATTTAAGAGTTGGGTTGGAAGCTCAAACCACGTTTGGCAGTGCTGGAGGTTCAGGTTGAGGTTGCATGAGGCGCTATTTTAAGAGAGACCCCTTTTGACAATAAACAATAGACAATAGGCGCAGGAGTAGGCCATTCAGCCCTTCGAGCCAGCACCGCCATTCAATGTGATCATGGCTGATCATCCCCAATCAGTACCCCGTTCCTGCCTTCTCCCCACATCCCCTGACTCCGCTATCTATAAGAGCACTATCTAGCTCTCTCTTGAAATATCCAGAGAACCGGCCTCCACCGCCCTCTGAGGCAGAGAATTCCACAGACTCACCACTCTCTGTGAGAAAAAGTGTTTCCTCGTCTCCGTTCTAAATAAGGCTTACTCCTTATTCTTAAACTGTGGCCCCTGGTTCTGGACTCCCCCAACATCGGGAACATGTTTCCTGCCTCTAGCGTGTCCGACCCCTTAACAATTTTATATGTTTCAATGAGATCCCCTCTCATCCTTCTAAACTCCAGAGTGTACAAGCCCAGCCGCTCCATTCTCTCAGCGTATGACAGTCCCGCCATCCCGGGAATTAATCTTGGAAACCTACGCTGCACTCCCTCAATAGCAAGAATGTCCTTCCTGAAATTAGGGTCACGGGGGGGGGGGGGGGGGGAGCGTGCAAACTCCGTGCAGGCAGCGTCCGTGGTCAGGATCGAACCCGGGTCTCTGGTGCTGTGAGGCAGCAACTCTACCCCTGAGCCACCGTGATACTCCAGCATTTAATGTGTCTGTTCCAGCGTTTGCAATGGTTTGGCCATCAGCTGGTCGCTTGCCTGACCTACATGTGGTCAAGAGCCTGGAGCAACAGAAGGGTTGAACACGCAAGGATCTCCTCTCACTAATCCTCCCGCAGCATGGTTTTAACAGCCAGCAAAGCCTTCCTGCTAGGATATTTAGCCAACACTGGAGAACGAAAGACATTACCAGTCATTATCTTGAGTATTACAGCTTGCTGCCTTGCTACATGCTACGCTGGGTGCCCTGGCTCCTTCTGTGACTCCACTCTCGTAGAAAACAGCAGAGAACGGTGGAAGCAAAGACCTGCAGATGCTGGTTCATACCAAAGGTAGACACACCAAGTGCTGGAGTAACTCCGTGTGTGATGGCCTGTGGTTGTGAAACACACAGGATAAATGCAAACCAGTCCGTTCCACCCCCACTCCCACCCCTGCTCCAGTATTCCTCATGTCTTCCTTCTGTATGCAGTCCCATCTTTCTCTCTCTCCGTCACCCTGTAACGTAACATTTTTTTCTCTTTCTCACTGTCTCTCGTTCACTCTCTCTTTCTCTCCATCTCTCATTTTCTCTCTCTTTCTCTCCGTCTCTCTCTCTCTCTATCTCCGTCTCTCTCTCTCCGTCTCTCTCTCTCTCTCTCTCTCTCTCTCCGTCTCGCATTCTCTCTCTCTCTCTCTATCTCTCTCTTTCCATGTCTTGTTCTCTCTCTTTCTCTCCATCTCTCTCTCTCTCTGGCTCCATCTCTCGTTCTCTCTCTCTTTCTCTCTCCGTCTCTCGTTCTCTCTCTCTCTCTCTCTCCCCCTCTCTCTCTGAGTTGTGTCGAGGCATAATCACAGTCTCATAGAATGATACAGTGTGGAAACAGGCCCTTCGGCCCAACTTGCCCACACCGGCCAACAATGCCCCATCTACACTGCGCTTGGTCCATATCCCTCCAAACCCGTCCTATCCATGTACCTGTCTAACTGTTTCTTAAACGTTGGGATAGTCCCAGCCTCAACTGCCTCCTCTGGCAGCTCGTTCCATACACCCACCACCCTTTGTGTGAAAAAAGTTACCCCTCAGACTCCAATTAGATATTTTCCCCTCCATCTTAAACCTATGTCCTCTAGTCCTCGATTCACCGACTCTGGGCAAGAGACTCTACCCCATCTCTTCCTCTCATGATCCTCTCATGATCAAGATCTCCACTCATTCTCCTGTGCTCCAAGGAATAGAGACCCAGCCTGCTCAACCTCTCCCTGTAGCTCACACCCTCTAGTCCCGGCAACATCCTCGTGAATATTTTCTGAACCCTTTCCATCTTGACAATATCTTTCCTATAACACGGTGCCCGGAACTGAACACAATGCTCTAAATGTGGCCTCACCAACACCTCATACAACTGCAACATGACCTCCCAACTTCTCTACTCAATACTCTGACTGATGAAGGCCAAAGTGTCTCCAAACTTGTTCTGGTCTCCAAACTTGAGGAAGGACATTCTTTCTATTGAGGGAGTGCAGCGTAGGTTTCCAAGGTTAATTCCCGGGATGGCGGGACCGTCATATGCTGAGAGAATGGAGCGGCTGGGCTTGTACACTCTGGAGTTTAGAAGGATGAGAGGGGATCTTATTGAAACATATAAGATTATTAAGGGTTTGGACACGCTAGAGGCAGGAAACATGTTCCCGATGTTGGGGGAGTCCAGAACCAGGGGCCACAGTTTAAGAATAAGTGTTTAAGAAAGAACTGCAGGTGCTGGAGAAATCAAAGGTACACAAAAATGCTGGAGAAACTCAGCGGGTGCGGCAGCATCTATGGAGCGAAGGAATAGGTGACGTTTTGGGTCGAGACCCTTCACCTATTTCCTTCGCTCCATAGATGCTGCCTCACCCGCTGAGTTTCTCCAGCATTTTTGTTTAAAAATCAGGCGTAAGCCATTTGGAACGGAAATGAGGAGAAACGATTTCACACAGAGAGTTGTGAGTGCGGTGGAGGCCGGTTCTCTGGATACTTTCAAGAGAGAGCTAGACAGGGCTCTTAAAGATAGCGGAGTCAGGGGATATGGGGAGAAGGCAGGAACGGGGTACTGATTGGGGATGATCAGCCATGATCACATTGAATAGCGGTGCTGGCTCGAAGGGCCGAATGGCCTCTACTCCTGCGTCTATTGTCAAAGGAGGTCTCTCTTAAAATAGCGCCTCATGTGACCTCAACCGGAACCTCCAGCGCTGCCAAACGTGGTCCGAGCTTCCAACCCAACTCTTAAATAATTCCACCCAGTATTGGGAAGGGTTCTATTCTGGAGATTTGGCACGACAGTTCTACATGCGGTGCGAGGCAATCCTGCAAATTCTACATTTTACGAGTTAAAAGGATTATTTAGCATTTTACTATTCAAACAGAGAGCCGCAGCAGGCAATTTAAATCTCACTGCAGAGCCCACTACAAAAGGAATATGTGGGCTGTATAAATTCCCCACGTTTATAACAGCAAGGAGGTCTGCTGCCTTAAACCCCTGTCCCACGGTACGAGTTCATTCCAAGAGCTCTCCCGAGTTTGCCCTGATTCCAACTCGGAGATTTACGGCAATGGCCGCTCGTCGGTACTCGGGGCTCTCGTGGACATTTTTCAACAAGTTGGAAAATCTTCACGAGTCTTCCCGAGCTTAACCTGCCGTTAGCGAGTCTTCCCGAGTACCTGCCGTTAGCGTTACGAGCCGCTAAGAGACGTCCCCGAGCTCCGACGTACCCGCTACGTTCATTCTCCGTGCTTACCACGAGTTTGATTTTTTTTAAACACGGGAGAGCTCTTGGAATGAACTCGTGCCGTGGGACAGGGTGTTTACTCTTGCGGTAAATGTGGATGCTAACCAACATGGATCAAATTCTTAAGGGATTGGACAGGCTAGATGCAGGACAAATGTTCCCGATGTTTGGGGGAATCCAGAACCAGGGGACACACAGTTTAAGAATAAGGGGTCGGCCATTTAGGACTGAGATGAGGAAAAACGTTTTCACCCAGAGAGTGGTGAATCCGTGGAATTCCCTTCCACAGAGGGCAGTGGAGGCCGATTCACTGGATGTTTTCAAGAGAGAGTTAGATTTAGTTCTTAGGGCTAACGGAATCAAGGGATATTGGGAATAAAGCAGGAACGGGGTAGTGATGTTGGATGATCAGCCAGGATCATATTGAATGGCGGTGCTGGCACCAAGGGCCGAATGGCCTACTCCTGCGCCTATATTTTATGTTTCTATATTTTAGTAACTTGTGCGTTTTCTGCATGGAGTGTGCGATCTTAACAAATAAAAGTAACGCTTAGAAAAGGCAAGAAAGCAATTAGCCAAGCGGTGCCCCAAACCTTAGCTTGAAGCCAATATGCATCGCTCGGTTTAAGAAACAAATGAGTTGGAAGGAACTGCAGATGCTGGTTTGCACTGAAGATAGACACAAAATGCTGGAGTAACGGGCAGCATCTCTGGAGAGAAGGAATGGGTGAACAATTGGGTCAAGACCCTTCTTCAGACAGGGGAGGGAGACATATAACCATAGAAAATACGTGCAGGACAATAGACAATAGACAATAGGTGCAGGAGTAGGCCATTCGGCCCTTCGAGCCAGCACCGCCATTCAGTGATCATGGCTGATCATCCCCAATCAGTACCCCGTTCCTGCCTTCTCCCCATATCCCCTGACTCCGCTATCTTTAAGAGCCCTATCTAGAAAGCATCCAGAGAACCGGCCTCCACCGCCCTCTGAGGCAGGGTAGACCATTCGGCCCTTTGAGCCAGCACCGCCATTCAATGTGATCATGGCTGATCATCCCCAATCAGTACCCCGTTCCTGCCTTCTCCCCACGTCCCTTGGTTCCGTTAGCCTTAAGAGCTATATCTAAAGGGCCTGTCAAACTTAGGTGATTTTTTTGGCGACTACAGGCGACTAGGCTGTCGGCGCACGGTCACCGGGGCGTCGCCTGTGTGGTCGTGAGTCGTCTCGTCAGTCGCCCAAACAGTCGTGGCGTCTTTCTGGTCGCCGCTGGATTTTCAACACGTGGAACATTTTTCGGCGACAGTGGCGACCGTGGGTTTGACGCCGTTGAGCGTAGCGAGACGTAGGCGCTGTCGTAAGTTGTAGCCAGGACGTCGTAGTTTGTCGCCGGCAGGGGCTGACTTCGGAGAATTCCATTGTCGTATTCGCCTGCAGCCGCCTAAAAAAAACCCACGCTCGTTTCTCGGCAACCTGCTACGACTGTGACAGTCGCCGGCAGTAGCCCAAGTGGGACAGGCCCTTTACTCTCTCTCGAAAACATCCAGTCAATCGGCCTCCACTGCCTTCGGTGGCAGAGAATCCCACAGATTCACAACTCCCTGGGCGGGGTGGGAGATTGCAACCTTCACGTGGCCCGCCCTGTTTCGACTAATGCAATCGACTCGACGTGCACACAGCAGATCAAATGGAACAAGTTGCCCAACAACGTTAGGCCGCGCACGCCGCACGAAAAAAGAAGACAACACTCTGGGTGGAAACGTTTTTCCTCATCTCAGTCCTAAATGGCCCAACCCCTTATTCTTAAACTGTGACCCCCCTGGTTCTGGACTCCCCCAACATGGGGAACATGTTTCCTGAATCTAGCCTGTCCATTCCCCTTGAGAATTTTATGTTTTGTATAAAATGAAAACGATCAAACAGTTACTCCAGCATTATGTGTCCATCTACAGTACAGGGTTGTAGGTCAATTGGCTTCTGTGAAGTGTCCCTGGTGTGTGTGCAGAATCGAAGGTGGACAAAATGCTGGAGAAGCTCAGCGGGTGCGGCAGCGTCTACGGAGCGAAGGAGGCAGGCGACGCTTCGGGCCGAGACCCTTCTTCCGCAGAATAGATCTGGTGTACGGGGGGGATCGCTGGTCGGCGCGGTCCCGGTGGGCTCCGTTTCCACGCTGCATCTCTCAACCAAACTAAACTTTGTTCGGAGTTTTTAAAACTAGCAGCCTAATTGCGAATTAATGCCACTGGTCTTTGCTGATGATAAAACAAACCGCATGCAAAAAAAAATAAAAAATGGCTACACTGCAATGAGGAGCGTGTGTTAAATATAGCCTTGTGGTCGAATATCTCGGGACTCGCTCCCCAGTCCAATAGTGTCAGGTAACCTGAGCGTGGATCGCGGGCCTGCTACTCTGCGACAGTATTTCATTATCAAGTCCATTATGGCCAGCACCTCCCTCAGACGGCGACACGGCAGAAATGGAATTGAAACCGACAAATTAGTCCTGAAATCAGTTTCATTTACATAACGCTTGGATGTTCATTAACAATAGGCTTTTAATTATTCATCGCCCTGTTTCACTTTAATGCAGCGGTTTCATTTTCTTCCCTCTGTTTACGGATGTCCGGAGCCTGTGGAAGTGACAAACCGCGCTTGACCGTCTCCTTGCAGTGCACGTGGCGCAAAGGACGCAGAGTGCTGGAGTAACTCAGCGGGTCAGGCAGCATCTGTGGAGAACATGGATAGGTGACGTTTCACAGAGTGCTGGAGTAACTCAGCGGGTCAGGCAGCATCTGTGGAGAACATGGATAGGTGACGTTTCACAGAGTGCCGGAGTAAACTCAGCGGGTCAGGCAGCATCTGTGGGGAACACGGATAGGTGACGTTTCACAGAGTGCTGGAGTAACTCAGCGGGTCAGGCAGCATCTGTGGAAAACATGGATAGGTGACGTTTCACAGAGTGCTGGAGTAACTCAGCGGGTCAGGCAGCATCTGTGGAAAACATGGATAGGTGACGTTTTACAGAGTGCTGGAGTAACTCAGCAGGTCACATAACATCTCTGGAGAAAAGGGATAGGTGATGTTTCGGGTTGAGACCCGTAAGGGTCTCGACCCGAAACGTCACCTATTCCTTTTCTCCAGAGATGCTGCCCGTCTGTGGGGAACGTGGATAGGTGACGTTTCACAGAGTGCTGGAGTAACTCAGCGGGTCAGGCAGCATCTGTGGAGAACATGGATAGGTGACGTTTCACAGAGTGCTGGAGTAACTCAGCGGGTCAGGCAGCATCTGTGGGGAACGTGGATAGGTGACGTTTCACAGAGTGCTGGAGTAACTCAGCGGGTCAGGCAGCATCTGTGGAGAACACGGATAGGTGACGTTTCGGACTGAAGAAAGGGTTGCCAACTGTCCCATATTAGCCGGGACATCCCGTATATTGGGCTAAATTGGTTTGTCCCGCACGGGACCGCCCTTGTCCCGTATTTGACCGCTACTACTCGGGTCGAGGGGACTGTCGGGTCGGAGCGCCGCGTCCGGCCCCGCCTCACCCGTCCCGACGTAGTGCAGCCCATGGAGTGCAGCAGCAGCAGCAGCGCCTCGCCCGTGGCCCCGTCGGTCGGTCGGCAGCCCGGCCAGCTGTCCGACCTTCGGACCTTCGCTTACCACCCGATACCACCACCGCCCCTCCTTCTCACGGCCGATCATCGGTTCACGAGTTGGATGGGGCGCCGGACTTTGCGCGTGACATCGCCCGGCCCGGGCCAAAACTCCTCAGCTGGCCCGCCGGCTGGGCTTAGTGTGCAGTCCAGCACCCGGGCCAACTCATCATTCACCCAGCCACGGCCCAGTGGGTCAACGAATTGCCGTCGGGAATTTGTCCTTTTGTATTTTGACCTTTTGTCCCTTATTTGGGAGTGAGAAAGTTGGCGACCCTAGTACCGACCCCAAATGTTACCTATCCACACAAAAATGCTGGAGTAACTCAGCGGGTCAGGCAGCATCTCTGGAGAGAAGGAATTGGTGACGTTTCAGGTCAGGACCCCTCTTCAGACTGAAGCACGTTCCCAACCCGAAACACCACCGGTGCACGTTTTACACAGCTGCTGCCTGACCCGCTGAGTTACCCCAGCACTCTGCGTTATTTTTGTAAACCGGCATCCGTAGTTCCTTTGTGTAGGAAAGAACTGCAGTTGCTGGTTTAAATCGAAGATAAACACATAAAACGCTGGAGTAACTCAGCGGGACGGGCAGCGTCTCTGGAGAGAAGCAACGGGCGACGTTTCGGGTCGAGACCTTTCTTCAGACTGATGTCGTGGGGGGGGGGGGGGGGGGGCGGGGACAGAGATAGAATGTGGTCGGAGGCAGTAAGATTGGTGGGGGAACTGGGGAGGGGATGGGGAGAGAGGGAAAGCAAGGGCTATCTGAAGTTAGAGAAGTCAATGTTCATACCGCTGGGGTGTAAGCTGCCCAAGCCAAATATGAGGTGCTGCCCCTCCAATTAGCGCTGGTCAATTTCCTAGTTCGGACAACGAGGGCTACATGTACATAATTCTCTAAAAAGCTGATAACACATGGAAACGTTTTTTTTCCTTTTCCCCTTTCCTTCCCCTTTCTCCTTTTTCCTTTTTTCCGAATGAGGTATTAGTTTATAAAGTGTTTAAATTGAAGCAGTATAATTGTTACGTCGATTACTTTCTCTTTGTACAATTGGTTCTAATAAAATAAATATTTAAAAAAAATTATTCAAAAAAAAAAAATTATTAGTTGAGTTTATTGTGAGGCGAGGCACAGTGAAAAGCCTTTGTTGCCTGCTAACCAGTCAGAGGAAAGACAATACATGATAATAATAGTAATAATGCCTTTATTGCCACTGTGCTTAGGAACACAACAACATTAGTTCAGCTACCCCTGATCAGTGCAATCAAAACAAGTTAAAACAGGGTCTTGGTGAGGCCACACCTGGAGTATTGCGTACAGTTTTGGTCTCCTAATCTGAGGAACGACATTCTTGCCATAGAGGGAGTACAGAGAAGGTTCACCAGACTGATTCCTGGGATGGCACGACTTCCATATGAAGAAAGACTGGATAGACTCGGCTTGTACTCGCTGGAATTTAGAAGATTGAGGGGTGATCTCATAGAGACTTACAAAATTCTTAAGGGGTTGGACAGGCTAGATGCAGGAAGATTGTTCCGATGTTGGGGAAGTCCAGGACAAGGGGTCACAGTTTAAGGATAAGGGGGAAGTCTTTTAGGACCGAGATGAGAAAATCGTTTTTCACACAGAGAGTGGTGAATCTGTGGAATTCTCTGCCACAGAAGGTAGTTGAGGCCAGTTCGTTGGCCATATTTAAGAGAGAGTTAGATGTGTCCCTTGTGGCTAAAGGGATCAGGGGGTACGGAGAGAAGGCAGGTACAGGATACTGAGTTGGATGATCAGCCATGATCATATTGAATGGCGGTGCAGGCTCGAAGGGCCGAATGGCCTACTCTTGCACCTATTTTCTATGTTTCTATGTTTCTAAAACAAGATAAAAACACATCCAATACGTTATTTAACTGCCTGACATAGTAGATACATTATATTTATCACACCTAGGTAGAGCACTGCACTGGGAGAATGTTACACTTTAAAATGTAATAACTACTTTTAAAGAATTTAACAAAAAATAATAGCTGAACAGTCTGTTTTATAGTGGAATGGATGACAGCATCTCTTCATGTCGTGTGGATATTTGAGGAATTTAGACTTCTGATGGCCCAGGGAAGACTGTTCTTGAGTCTGTTTGTCCGGCTTTTGATGCACCTGTACTGCCTAGCAGAGACAATAGACAATGGGAGCAGGAGTAGGCCATTCGGCCCTTCGAGCCAGTACTGCCATTCATAGAAACATAGAAAATAGGGCAGGAGTAAGTAGGCCATTCCAATGTAGAATTTGCAGGATTGCCTCGCACCGCATGTAGAACTGTCGTGCCAAATCTCCAGAATAGAACCCTTCCCAATACTGGGAGGAATGATTTAAGAGTTGGGTTGGAAGCTCAAACCACGTTTGGCAGTGCTGGAGGTTCAGGTTGAGGTTGCATGAGGCGCTATTTTAAGAGAGACCCCCTTTGACAATAGACAACAGGTGCAGGAGTAGGCCATTCGGCCTTTCGAGCCAGCACCCCCATTCAATGTGATCGCGGCTGATCATCCCCAATCAGTACCCCGCTCCTGCCTTCTCCCCATATCCCCTGACTCCGCTATCTTTAACAGCCCTCTCTCTTGAAAGCATCCAGAGAACCGGCCTCCACCGCCCTCTGAGGCAGAGGGCAGGAGGTTGAACAGGAACTGTCCAGGATGGGGGTGGGGTCTTTGATTTTTTTCCTGGCCATGTAACCTTACACGATCCTCCCACAAATATGTAATATGTGAATATGTGATTCTGTTCCGTTCTGGGTTTTTTTCGCAATCCGCAAGCATGGGCCATATTTCATTTCACCGCACATCTCGTGTGTGTATGTGACGAATAAACTTGACTTGACTACAACCATGTACAGTCACACGATGAAGGGAATAATCCTTGGTCGGACTTTGCTGGCTTTACCTTACACCGAACGTTATTCCCTTATCAGGTATCTACACACTGTAAACGGATCGATTGTAATTGTGTATTGTCCTTCTGCTGACCGGTTAGCAGGCAACAAAAACGCAATAAACTAAACGTCGGGTGTTCCCTCTGTGTGTGGAGTTTGCACGTACTCCCTGAGACCCGCGTGGGTTTTCTCCAGGTGCGCATGTTTCCTCCCACATCCCAAAGACGTACAGGTGTGTAGGTTAATCGGCCCTCTGTAAATTGCCCCCAGCGTGTAGGGAGTGGATGAGAAAGTGGGAGAACGTCGAACTAGTGTGAACGGGTGATCAGCGGTTGGCATGGAGTCGATGGGCCGAAGGGTCTGTTTCCATGCTGCATCTCTAAAACAATAATGCAGAGATGGGCCAAGTAGCTAGGACATTTAGATTAGTTTAGAGACACAGCACGGAAACAGGCCCTTCAGCCCTCCGTGTCCGCACCGACCAGCGATCCCCGCACACTGACACTATCCCACGCACACGCACACGCGCGCGCACACTGGGGACAATTTACAATTTTTTCCCGAAGCCAATTAGCCTACAAACCTGTACGTCTTCGGAGTGCGGGAGGAAACCAAAGCACCCGGAGAAAACCCACGCAGGTCACGGGGAGAGCGTGCAAACTCCGTACAGACAAGCAGGGTCGAACCCGGGTGTCTGGCGCGGTGAGGCAGCGACTCTACCGCTGCGCAGTTCAGAGACACAGCGCAGAAACAGGCCCTTCGGCCCACCGGGTCCGCGCCGACCAGCGATCGCAACCACTATCCTACACACACTAGGGACAATTCACAGACTTGTGAAATGTGAAATCTTCTAATTCGTGAAAAACGCATCTTGCCTTTCTATTTCTATCTGCCTATGATCCCAGTCTGTCAAGTATTGGTTTTCCGATTGACCCGAATGTCCTTGTATATAAATGTCTGAGAGCTGACATGATGATACAGCAACCAATTAGTGAAGGTACATGGTCTGTTGGCTTTTATTCCAAAAGAACGAAAAATGAAGTGTCATGGGAATGATGTAATCCCTTGGCGATACATCATCTGGGATATTGTATGTGGGTCTACTGTTATGTTTTAGTTCAGAGATACAGCACGGAAACAGGCCCTTCGGCCCACCGAGTCCGCGCCGACCAGCGATCCCCGCACACTCACACTATCCTACACACACTGGGGACAATTTACTTTTACGCCAAGCCAATTAGCCTACAAACCTGCACGTCTTTGGAGTGTGGGAGGAAACCGGGGATCTCGGAGAAAACCCACGCAGGTCACGGGGAGAACGTGCAAACTCCGCACAGACGGCGCCCGTAGTTGGGATGGAACCCGGGCCTCCGGCGCTGCGATTCGCAGCAAGGCAGCGGCTCTCCCGCCGCGCCACCGTGAGTAGACTCGATGGTCTCATCTTGCTCGCATCGCTTGCGAACACGAATACCATCCGGTCACGGTCAAGTAAAGACGTATGAATGAGGAACTGCAGATGCTGGTTGACACGTAAGGACACAGAGTGCTGGAGTAACCCAGCAGGTCAGGGAGCAGCGCTGGAGAAAGGGAACCGGTGACGTTTTGGGTTGGAACCCCTCTCGGACCTTCTCCGCAGAGATGCTGCCGGTCCCGCAGAGTTAAGGGCCTGTCCCACTTACGTGTCCTTGACACGATAATTAGGCGACCTCGTCATTGCGTTCAGGCGCGACGGTCCCGCGAGAGTCGCACGCATCATTCTGCGCCCGCACAGCCGTCTGGAGCGCGTGGGCGTCATTTGAAGATGGACACAAAATGCCGGAGTAACTCAGCGGGACCGGCAGCATCTCTGGAGAGAAGGAACGGGTGACGTTTGGGGTCGAGACTCTTTTTCAGTCTGAAAGAAGAGTCTTGACCCGAAAAGTCACCGATTGCTTCTCTCCAGAGATGCTGCCGGTCCCGCTGAGCTACTCCGGCATTTTGAGTCCATCTTCAATTTTCTTGGCCCCGCTTTGGGAGGAGGAGTGGGCGGCGGATCCGGATGCGGACCGCAACGGCCGTGAGCCCCAGGCCGAGCTCGGCGATCGTTTGCCCGCTTCTGCTGCTGTTGGAGGTGAGACGTTGCGTCGCGCCAGGATCTTGGGCCTGTCCCACTTTGGCCGTCAGCTACACGACAGGCCGTTGGCGCGCGAAGATTTTGTTCGCTACAAAATCCCGCAGCCCCGCGCGATACCGTGCATAACTACATACCCCTCCGCGCTTCTCAGTGGGACCGGCCCCGCGCGGCCACACAATGCCCATGCGCCTCAACGCGAGGTCGCGTAATTTGCGTGCCAAGGACAGGTAAGTGGGACCGGCCCTTAACTCATGGCCTAATGGCCAAATCCTGCACCTATTGTCTATTGTCTATTGCCATGATCGCATTGAATGGTAGTGTTGGCTCGAAGGGCGAATGGCCTCCTCCTGCACCTATTGTCTAAGACAATAATGTCTTGTGGGTTCTGGAATATTTGCTTCCGAGCTCTCTCCTGCTGGCAACCATTCCAAAGATGGACCAGTGCTTCTTGCTTGACGAAGATTAAATATAATTTTGCTCCATTTTCTTTTCTTAACTGTTCAATGGATCAGCAGATGCCGGGGGTGGAACAAATGTTGTTCCCAATCCCGAATTGTAAACAAGTTCAGAGCCAGCCACAGGACAAACTTATCCCAGTGCAAAACTTAGATCAACAATTATTTGACTGCAGATGCCGGAAAATCGAAGGTAGACAAAAGTGCCGGAGAAACTGAGCGGGTGCGGCAGTGTGTAGAAGGGTTTTGGCTCCATTCCCTTCGCTCCATAGATGCTGCTGCACCCGCTAAGTTTCTCCAGCACTTCTGCCTACCTTCAACAATTCTTTGATCAGTCCATCGAGTTGAGTTTAGCTTAAAGATGCAGCGCGGAAACAAGGCCCTTCGGCCCACCGAGCCCGCACTGACCGGCTATTACTGTCCCACACACACTGGGGACAATTTACATTTACACCGAGCCAATTAACCTACAAACCTGCACGTCTTTGGAGTGTGGGAGGAAACCGGAGGCCTCAGAGGAAACCCACGCGGGTCACGGGGAGAAGGTACAAACTCCGTACAGACAGCGCCCGCAGTCGGGATCGAACCCGGGTCTCTGGCGCCGTGAGGCAGCAACTCTACCGTTGCGCCACCGTGTAGTTTAGAGATACAGCGCAGAAACAGGCCCTTCGGCCCGCCGAGTCAGTGTGGACCAGCAATCCCCTCACACTAACACTATCCTACACACACACACACACACACTCGGGACAATTTACAATCGTTACCTACGGCAACTAACCTACCACCCTGCTAACTGCAGTTCTTCGAAGATGACCCCATTGGTATAATATCTCAATTCTCTCGGCGTTCTGCCTGAACTGAAACGACGCGTGGAACACACTTACGATTTCACGAGGCTCTGTACAAACGAGAGGTCCCCCAAGCCATTTCAGATCTGATGATATATTTGCAAGGTTTAATCACTGCAAGGGATCAGTCAGCAGGTTTTGGGCATGTTGCTATTTGTTGGACAACAGTCAAATAATCTACTTTTTCAATCTGAAAGTGCATTGACCTGCGAAGCTGGGCGTTTCTCTCTGGACAGGTACAAAGTGACCCGCCGATCTTTTACAACCATTTCTACTTTTATATTTGTTTCCAATATGTTGGAATTGTTCAGATGTTCTTAGGCTATAGGAGCAGAATTAGGCCATTCGCCCCATCGGGTCTACTCCGCCATTCAATTACGGCTGATCTATCTCTCCCTCCTAACCCCATTCTCCTGCCTTCTCCCCCATAACCCCCGACACCCGCACTAATCAACAATCTGTCAAGCCCTACCTTAAAAATATCCACTGACTTGCCCTCCACAGATTCACCACCCTCCGACTAAAGAAATTCCTCCTCATCTCCTTCCTAAAGGGCCTGTCCTGCTTTCCCGAGTTATTCACGAATTCCCCCGAGTTTTCCAACTGGCAGAATGTCCGTAACGGGTCCGTAGGAGTCCGTGGATATATCGTAGCGGCTCGTAATGCCAGCCGTCCGCACTCGGGACTATTTATTTACTCGTGGACATTTTTCATCATGGTGAAAAAAACGTCCCGACTTAGCTGATGCCCCAACTACCTACGGCTGGCATTACGAGCCGCTACGATATATCCACGGACTCCTAGGGACTCGCTACGAACAATTCGGTAAGTTTGAAAACTCTGGGGAATTCGTGAACAACTCGGGAAAGTGGGACGGGCCCTTAAAGGAACGTCCATTTATTATAACGCTGGTCCTGGACTCTCCCACCGGTGGGAACATCCTCTCCACATCCACTCTATCCAGGCCTTTCACTGTTCCGTAAATTTCAATGAGGTCCCCCCCCCCCCCCCCCCCCCTCCCCCCTCATTCTTCTAAACTCCAGCGAGTACAGGCCCAGCGCTGACATACGCTCATCATAGGTCAACCCACTCATTCCTGGGATCATTCTGGTAAACCTCCTCTGGACCCTCTCCAGAGCCAGCGCATCCTCCCTCAGACCAGGGGCGCCCACCTGAGCCCATGCCCAAGTGTAGTACAACATTCTCAAGGGATTGGACAGGCTAGATGCAGGAAAAATGTTCCCGATGTTGGGGGAGTCCCGAACCAGGGATCTGGACTCCCCGAATTTAAGAATAAGGGTTCGGCCATTTAGGACTGAGATGAGGAAAAACGTTTTCCCCTAGAGAGCTGTGAATCTGTGGGAATTCTCTGCCACAGAATGCAGTGGAGGCCATTTCACTGGATGTTTTCAAGAGAGAGTTAGACTTAGCTCTTGGGGCTAACGGAATCAAGGGATATCAAGGCCACAGTTTAAGCCATTTAGAACGGAGACGAGGAAACACTTTTTCTCACAGAGAGTGGTGAGTCTGTGGAATTCTCTGCCTCAGAGGGCGGTGGAGGCCGGTTCTCTGGATGCTTTCAAGAGAGAGCTAGATAGGGCTCTTAAAGATAGCGGAGTCAGGGGATATGGGGAGAAGGCAGGAACGGGGTACTGATTGGGGATGATCAGCCATGATCACATTGAATGGCGGTGCTGGCTCGAAGGGCCGAATGGCCTACACCTGCACCTGTTGTCTATGTTTCTGGCAACATTTTCAGTTTGGATGCTTATTCAAACTGATTGTAGTGGATGGAGAGAGCCGGAGCAGAGGTGGGACAGGACAAAGTCTGGCCGGTGATAAGTGGAGGCAACTGAGGAGGGTTTTAAAGAAGGAACTGCAGATGCTGGAGAATCGAGGGTACACAAAAAGGAACTGCAGATAGGAGGGTGTTTGTTTGACAGAACCCCAAACTGAGGAGGGTGTTTGTTTGACAGAACCCCCTCCCCACTGTATCCATTCAGGACGGCACGGTGGCGCAGCGGTACTGTTGCTGCCTCACAGCGCCAGAGACCCGGGTTCGTTCCCGACTACGGGCGCTGTCTGTACGGAGTTTGCATGTTCTACCCGCGACCTGCGTGGGTTTTTCTCCGAGATTTTCAACTTACTCCCACACTCCAAAGGCGTGCAGGTTTGTAGGTTAATTGGCTCGGTGTAAATGTTAAATTGTCCATGGTGTGTGTGGGATAGGGTTCGTGCGCGGCGATCGTCGGCGTGGACTCAATAGACGATAGGTGCAGGAGGAGGCCATTCGGCCCTTCGAGCCAGCACCGCCATTCAACGTGATCATGGCTGATCGTCCCCAATCAGTACCCCGTTCCTGCCTTCTCCCCCTATCCCCTGACTCCGCTATCTCGATAGGCCGTATCTCTGAAAACTAAACACAAAAGCCCTTCTGTGGCCCTGAGTTCTGCAATCTGATCTTTGTTATCGGGGCTGAACTGAAGACTGCAACGACCAGGTTCAGGAATAGCTACTTCCCCACAGTCATCAGGCTATTAACCCTGGCTCGGACAAAAGTCTGAACATTAATAATCCATTATCTGTTATTTGCACTTTATTCGTTTATTTATTCATGTGTGTATATATTTATATAATGGTATATGGACACACTGATCTGTTCTGTAGTCAACGCCTTCTATGTTCTGTTGTGCTGAAGCAAGGCAAGAATGTCATTGTCATATCAGGGACACATGATAAACTCACTTGAACTTGGGCTGAAGCAGAAAACTGTTAATTTGAGGAGGAGAGTGTTGAACTTAGCCAAGCCAAAAAGTTTGCCAGGGCTGTTACAAATCCCTGCAGTTTTGGCACAAGATGCAGAGTGAGGCTGGGTGCAGCGCGACGGCGTCAGTGAGACAGCCAACAGACGGGCTTCACAAGTTGCTCAGAAGACGTCTGTGCAGGAGCTAAAGTGCGGAAAATACACAACGTTCTGGAAGCGTACGTGAGACTCGAGATCTTCAGCAGCACAGTTCGCAACTCCCAAACATATTTATTCATCGACAAGAGGAAAATAAAAAAGGCAGCACACGCGGGAGATCACGAGTCAACCTCTTTCCCCCCCCGATTTCCTTTCCTCGGAAGCCACGGGAGCAGAATGGTGCCGCTCGGCCCGTCGCATTTGGAGCTGGCACGGAGGCGCAGGATAGAGTGGCTGCCTCGCAGCGCCGGAGACCCGGGTTCCATCCGGACTGCGGGTGCTGTCTGTGCGGAGTTTGTACAGTCTCCCCGTGGGTTTTCTCCCGGATCCCAGGTTTCCTCCCACACTCCAAAGACGTGCAGGTTTGTAGGCTAATTGGTTTCTGTTAAGCGTATAGTTTAGAGATACAGCGCGGAAACAGGCCCTTCGGCCCACTGGGTCCGCGCCGGCCGGCGATCCCCGCACACTAACTCTATCCTGCACACACTAAGGGGGCAATTTTTAACATTTGTCAACCAATTGAACAACATACCTGTACGTCTTTAAGAATAAGGGGGTAAGCCGTTTAGAACGGAGACGAGGAAACGCTTTTTCTCACAGAGAGTTGTGCGTCTGTGGAATTCTCTGCCTCAGAGGGCGGTGGAGGCCGGTTCTCTGGACGCTTTCACGAGAGAGCTAGATAGGGCTCTTAAAGATAGCGGAGTCAGGGGATATGGGGAGAAGGCAGGAACGGGGTACTGATACAGCCATGATCACATTGAATGGCGGTGCTGGCTCGAAGGGCTGAATGGCCTACTCCTGCACCTGTTGTCTATTGTCTATTGTCTTTGGAGTGTGGGAGGAAACCAAAGATCTCGGACAAAACCCACGCGGGTCACGGGGGGAAGGTACAAACTCCGTACAGGCGGCACCCGCAGTCGGGATCGAACCTGCGAGGCAGCCGCTCTACCCGCTGCATTCGCCACCCTGCCGCCCCATTGTCCCCGGTGGTGTGCAGGATACAAGTGGCGTACGGGGATCGCCGGCCAGCGGGGACACGGCGAGCCGAAGAGCCCGTTTCCGCGTTGTGTCTCTGAACTAAACTGTCACGAACCAATGACATTGAAGGGACAGCCCAGTCAGCGCGCCAATGCCTCGACTTCCGCAGAAGACTGAGGAGATTCAGCACGTCTCCAAACACTCCGAACTGCTACAAGAACATTGTCGAGAGCGAGCTGCACTGGGTTGCACCGGAGTTTAAGCCCCTGTCCCACTTGCGTGTCCTTGGCTCGCGGTCGCGTAATTTGCGTGCCAAGGACACGTAAGTATTGCGTACAGTTTTGGTCTCCTAATCTGAGGAAAGACATTCTTGCCATAGAGGGAGTACAGAGAAGGTTCACCAGACTGATTCCTGGGATGGCACGACTTCCATATGAAGAAAGGCCGGATAGACTCGGCTTGTACTCGCTGGAATTTAGGGGGGATCTTATGGAAACTTACAACATTCTTAAGGGGTTGGACAGGCTAGATGCAGGAAGATTGTTCCCGATGTTGGGGAAGTCCAGAACAAGGGGTCACAGTCTAAGGATAAGGGGGAAGTCTTTTAGGACCAAGATGAGAAAATCATTTTTCACACAGAGAGTGGTGAATCTGTGGAATTCTCTGCCACAGAAGGTAGTTGAGGCCAGTTCGTTGGCCATATTTAAGAGGGAGTTAGATGTGGCCCTTGTGGCTGAAGGGATCAGGGGGTATGGAGAGAAGGCAGGTACGGGATACTGAGTTGGATGATCAGCCATGATCACATTGAATGGCGGTGCAGGCTCGAAGGGCTGAATGGCCTACTCCTGCACCTATTCTCTATGTTTCTAAGACAGGGTTTGGGAAGAGCCCAAGGCCATGTGAAATTGCAGAGAGTTTTGGATGCGGCCCAGCTCACCACACAGACCGCACTCCCCACCACTAACACTTCACGCTGACTCAGGGAAGCAGCCAACATAATCTAGACCTTTGCCGCCCCATTCATTCCGTTTTCTTGCTGCTCAGGTTCCCATTAAATCTTTCCCCCCCCCTTAAACCTATGTCTTCTGATTCTCGATTCCCCTACCCAGGGCAAAAGACTCTGCACATTTACCCAATCTATTCCTCTCAAGATTTTATACACCCGATTAGTCCATCAGTAGTAAAGAAAGCAAACGCAATGGTAGCATTTAATTCAAGAGGGCCTGTATACAAAAACAGGGATGTAACCCTGAGGCTCTATAAGGCGCTGGTCAGGCCACATTTGGAATATTGTGAGCACTTTTGGGCCCCGTATCTGAGGAAGGATGTGCTGGCTCTGGAGAGGGTCCAGAGGAGGTTTACAAGAACGATCCCAGGAATGAGTGGGTTGACCTATGATGAGCGTTTGACGGCGCTGGGCCTGCACTCGCTGGAGTTTAGAAGAATGAGGAGGGGGGACCTCATTGAAACGTACAGAATAGTGAAAGGCCTTGGATAGAGTGGACGTGGAGAGGATGTTTCCACTAGTGGGAGAGTCTAGGCCTAGAGGCCACAGCCTGAGAATTAAAGGAGGTTTTTTTTAGGAAGGAGATGAGGAGGAATTTCTTTAGTCAGAGGGCGGTGAATCTGTGGCTAAGTCAGTGGAGATTCTTGATTGGTACGGGTGTCAGGGGTTATGGATGGAAGGCAGGAGAATGGGGTTAGGAGGGAGAGATAGATCAGCCATAAGCTTGCCATTGATAGGGTAGGTTTCAAGCGATACGGGCCAAATGCAGGCAAGTGGGACTAGCAATGGCTGTTGTGGGCAAGTTGGGATGAAGGTCCTGTTTCCACGCTTTGTGACATAGAAACATAGAAAATAGGTGCAGGAGGAGGCCATTCGGCCCTTCGAGCCAGCACCGCTATTCATTGCGATCATGGCTGATCGTCCCCAATCAATAACCCGTGCCTGCCTTCTCCCCATATCCCTTGACTCCACCAGCCCCTAGAGCTCTGTCTAACTCTGTCTTAAATCCACCCAGTGACTTGGCCTCCACTGCCCTCTGTGGCAGGGAATTCCGCAACGGGACCCGTGGCAAGGTTTGGGAACAGCTCCATCCAAGATCGCAAGTAATTGCAGAGAATTGTGGACGCAGCCCAGACCGTCACACAAACCGGCCTCCCTTCCATCGACTCCATCTACACCTCACGCTGCCTCGGCAAGGCCAGCAGCATCATCAAGGACCGGCCGCACCCTGGACACTCCCACTTCTTCCCTCTCCCATCAGGCAAAAGGTACAGAAGTGTGAAAACGCACACACCTCCAGATTCAGGGGCAGTTGCGTCCCGGCTGTTATCAGGCAACTGAGCCGTGATCTCATCAGCTGGAGAGCGGTCCTCACCTCCCATCCTTCTCATTGAAGACTGAATGGATCTTTCAATCAGACTTCAGTGTTATATCTTGCATTAAAAAGTGGCGGGCTTTATCCGAACACTGTGGGAGGAATATTTGGAATAATACGTAGTCTTTTCTTTGACTGGATAACACGCTGGTTCCGCTCAGCTTATTGTCACGTGTACCGAGGCGCGGTGAAAAGCTTTGATGCGTGCTAACCAGTCAGCGGAAAGACAATACGTGATTACAATCGAGCCGTTCACAGTGTACAGATACACGATAAGGGATTAACGTTTAGTGCAAGGTAAAGCCGGCAAAGTCCGATCATGGATAGTCCGAGGTGGACAAAAATGCTGGAGAAACTCAGCGGGTGAGGCAGCATCTATGGAGAAAAGGAATAGGCGACGTTTCGGGTCGAGACCCTTCTTCAGACTGATGTGGGGTGGGTGGGGGGGGGGGGATGGAAAGGAAAATGAAAGGAAGAGGCGGAGACAGTGGGCTGAGGGAGAGCTGGGAAGGGGAGGGGAAGGAGGGAGAAAGCAAGGACTACCTGAAATTGGAGAAGTCAATGTTCATACCGCTGGGGTGTAAACTGCCCAAGCGAAATATGAGGTGCTGCTCCTCCAATTTTCGGGTGGGCCTCACTCTGGCCATGGAGGAGGCCCGGGACAGAAAGGTCGGATTCGGAACGGGAGGGGGAGTTGAAGTGCTGGGCCACCGGGAGATCAGGTTGGTGAATGTGAACTGAGCGGAGGAACCCCACCCCCACATCAGTCTGAAGAAGGGTCTCGACCCGAAACGTCACCTATTCCTTTGCGCTATAGACGCTGCCTCACCCGCGGAGTTCCTCCAGCATTTTTTTGTCTACCTTCGATTTTTTTCCAGCATCTGCAGTTATTTCTTAAACAAGGATAGTCCGAGAGTCACCAATGAGGTGGATAGTAGTTGAGCACAGCTCTCTGGTTGTGGTGGGATGGTTCAGTTGCCCGATAGAGTGAAGAGTATGAAAAGCTTTCTTACTATACTGAGGCACACGTGATTATAATAAACTAAACTAGATTGTTGAACAACATGAGGCTGGATCCATTAAAATTAATGAGGCGACAGATGTTGATCACAAACATCTGACATTGTAACGTGAAGCGCTGGTATTAAGAAAAAAAACCGCAGACGCTGAGAAAAGCAAAATAAAAAACAGAAAATCCCAGAAAGTCAGGCAGCATCTGTGGAAAGAGAGACAGGCAACATGCAAACTCCAGCACCTATCATCAGCCGTGATCACATTGAATGTCGGTGCTGGCTCGAAGGGCCGAATGGCCTGCTCCCGTCAAATGTCTATTGTCATCAACCCTTCTAAACCATCTGGGCTTTCAGAAAAGAATTTGGACAATTCCGTGTGTGGGAAGGAACTGCAGATGCTGGTTTAAACGGAAGATAAGGCACAAAACACGCTGGAGTGACTCAGCGGGACAGGCAGCGTCTCTGGAGAGAAGAAATTGGTGACGTTTCGGGTCGAGACCCTTCAGGCTGAGAGTTGGGGGAGAGGGAAATGAGAGATATGGATGGTGATGTGGAAAAGATATACTGAAGAACAAAGTCCTGGACAGAGTTGATCTGGAGAGGATGTTTCCACTAGTGGGAGAATCTAGGACTAGAGGTTACAGCTTCAGAATTAAAGGACGTTCCTTTAGGAAGGAGATGAGGAGGAAT
>CM069140.1:76379457-76389457 GCA_035221665.1 Okamejei kenojei | reverse complement strand
AAGGGATGTGGGGAGAAGGCAGGCGCGGGTTATTGATTGGGGACGATCAGCCATGATCACAATGAATGGCGGTGCTGGCTCGAAGGGCCGAATGGCCTCCTCCTGCACCTATTGTCTATGTTTCTATCTCCGAGTACTGCAAATCTACCGGTCCAGTTTCTTTTTGCTCTCAGCATGCACAAGGCGGTCATGGTGGCGCACCGGTAGAGTCGCTGCCTGACAGCGCTCGCAGCGCCGGAGACCCGGGTTCGATCCCGACTGCGGGCGCTGTCTGTACGGAGTTTGCACGTTCTCCCCGTGACCTGCGAAGGTTTTCTCCGAGATCTTCGGTTTCCTCCCACGCTCCAAAGACGCGCAGGTTTGTGGGTTAATTGGCTCGGTGTAAATGTAAAAATTGTGTGTGTAGGATAGTGTTAACGTGCGGAGATCGCTGGTCGGCGCGGACCCGGTGGGCCAAAAGGCTCGTTTCCCTGCTGTGTTCTCTAAACTAAACTAAATTATTCTGAAGATAGACACAAAAAGCTGGAGTAACTCAGCGGGGCAGGCAGCATCTCTGGGGAGAAGGAACGGGTGACGTTTCGGGTCGCGACCCTTCTTAGGTCTGATATAGAGAGGATGTTTCCACCAGTGGGAGAGTCTAGGATTAGAGGGCACAGCCTCAGAATTAAAGGACGTTCCTTCAGGAAGGAGATGAGGAGGAATTTATTTAGTCAGAGGGGGGGTGAATGTGGAATTCCTTGCCACAGAAGGAAACAGGAGGCGGTTGGCTGTGGACTAGGTGAAAACCAAGAACACACAATCTTCTCTACACACAGTCTGAAGAAGGGTCTCAACTCGAATCGTCAGCCACTCCTTCTCTCCAGAGATGCTGCCTGTCCCGCTGCTTTACTCCAGCTTTCTGTGTCTGTCGTCTGTGTTTTGGACTTTACTTCCGGCTTTGCAGATACAGTGTGAAAAACAAGCCCTGCGGCCCACCGCGTCCACGCTGACCAGCGATCCCCGCACCGTAACACCATCTTTTCCCACAGAGGGTGGCGAGCCTGTGGAATTCTCTGCCACGGAAGGTAGTTGAGGCCAGTTCGTTGGCTATATTCAAGAGGGAGTTAGATGTGGCCCTTGTGGCTAAAGGGATCAGGGGGTATGGAGAGAAGGCAGGTACAGGATACTGAGTTGGATGATCAGCCATGATCATATTGCATGGCGGTGCAGGCTCGAAGGGCCGAATGGCCTCCTCCTGCACCTATTGTCTATGTTTCTATCCTACACACATTGGGGACATTTTACAATCTCCGCAAGCCAATAAACCTACAAACCCGCACGTCTTTGTAGCGTGGGAGGAAACCGGAGCACGCGGAGAAAACCCACGCAGGTCACGGGGAGAACGTGCAAACTCCGTATAGCCAGCACCCGCAGTCAGGATCAAACCCGGGCCTCCGGCGCTGTGAGGCAGCGACTCTACCGCTCCACATCTTGAATCAGCAAGCAACAGAATCTTAGAATTGTTAAAGCGCCAGGAGTCTGCCATTCAGCCCATCGAGCCCGTCCCAGCTGCCAGCCAAGATACTACACCAGTCCCATTCCCACATTTTTAATTTCTCTGTGACCCTTATGAAATTATCCAAACATAGACACAGAGTGCTGGAGTAACTCAGCGGGTCAGGCAGCATCTCTGGAGAACATGGATAGGTAGGTGATTTGCGGATTTGACCCGAAGCATCACCCATTCCTTCTCTCCAGAGATGCTGTCGGTCCCGCTGAGTTACTCCAGCACTCTGTGTCAATCTTTGGTACACACCAGCATCTGCAGTTCCTTTTTATGACATTGGACATATGTTTCATTTGGCATTCTTGAGATCACAGTTTATGCTGCTGGACAATAGACAATAGACAATAGGTGCAGGAGTAGGCCATTCGGCCCTTCCAGCCAGCACCGCCATTCAATGTGATCACGGCTGATCATCCCCAATCAGTAGCCTTCTCCCCATATCCCCTGACTCCGCTAGCATTGAACGCATTTCATTTTCTCAGCTCCTCACATATTGCTTGAGCAGCTTATAGCATGAGTATTGATTTCTCTAACTTCAAGTAACCCTTGCTCTCTCCCCCCCTCTCTCTCGCTTCTCATCCTAGTTCTCCGACTAGTTTCACTCACCTTTAGATTAATGTTACCGATTCTACTATTCTACATTTCCTTAACACATCGTCTGCTTTGATCTGTCGTTTTCACGCCTAATGGGCCTGATCCATTTACGTGATCTTTGTCAGGTGACTTGCCGCCACCGTCACAGTCGCGGCAGGTCTCCAAAAATTCTTCAACGTGTCGAAAATCCAGCGGCGACCAGAACAAGGTACGGCTCTTTGGGCGACTACTCACGACCGTACGTGCTTCACCCCGCGACATGTCGCCTGTACGGTCGCGAGTCGTCTCCTCAGACGCCCACAAGAGTCGTAGCGTCTTCCTGGTCGCCGCTGGATTTTCAACGACTTTTTCAACGACTGAAATTTCGGCGACCTATGACGGGTGCCGGCAGTCCCCGAAAAAAGTCGCGCCAGTGGGACAGCCCCTTTACCCTTCCATATGTCTGAAGAAGGATCGCGACCCAAAACGTCACCCATTCCTTCTCTCCAGAGATGCTGCCCGTTACTCCAGCATTTTGTGTCTATCTTCAGTGCAAACCAGCATCTGCAGTTCCTTCCAACTCATTTGTTTCTTAAACCGAGCGATGCATATTGGCTTCAAGCAAAGGTTTGGGGCACGGCTTGGCTAATTGCTTTCTTGCCTTTTCTAAGCGTTACTTTTATTTGTTAAGATCGCACACTCCATGCAGAAAACGCACAAGTTACTAAAATATAGAAACATAAAATATAGGCGAAGGAGTAGGCCATTCGGCCCTTCGAGAAAACACCGCAATTCAATATGATCCTGGCTGATCATCCCAATCAGTACCCCGTTCCTGCTCTCTCCCCCCATATCCCTTGATTCTGTTAGCCCCAAGAGTTAAATCTAACTCTCTCTTGAAAAAATCCAATGAATTGGCCTCTGTTGCCTTCTGTGGCAGAGAATTCCACAGATTCACAACTCTCTGTGTGAAAAAGTGTTTCCTCATCTCCGTTCTAAATGGCTTACCCCTTATTCTTAAACTGTGGCCCCTGGTTCTGGACTCCCCCAACATCGGGAACATTCTTCCTACATCTAGCGTGTCCAATCTCTTGAGAATTTGATGTTGTTCTATAAGATTCCCTCTCATCCTCCTAAATTCCAGTGAATACAAGCCCAGTCGAACCATTCTTTCATCATACTGTGGCCCCTGGTTCTGAACTCCCCCAACATCGGGAACATGTTTCCTGCCTCTAGCGTGTCCAAACCCTTAATAATTATATGTTTCAATAAGATCCCCTCTCATCCTTCTAAACTCCAGAGTGTACAAGCCCAGCCGCTCCATTCTCTCAGCATATGACAGTCCCGCCATCCCGGGAGTTAACCTGGTGAACCTACGCTGGGCTCCCTCAATAGAAAGAATGTCCTTCCTCAAATGAGGGGACCAAAATTGCACACAACACTCCAGGTGTGGTCTCACTAGGGCTCTGTACAACTGCAGTAGGACCTCCTTGCTCCTATACTCAACTTCTCTCGCTAAAGCCGCCTATTTAATTTTTAAACTCAAAGGTTTGAAGGCTTTTGTCCATTAACACTCGCTCACCTCCGGCATGCAAGATGACAACCTTGAGCGCATCGAGGTCTCGAACAGGCTAGTTGTTAGCTTCACTCTGCACAAAGTAAGACCTTGCATTTAGCCAACTCCCGATTGTGTCCTTCGCTCTATTCTCCTTCCTTTGGACGCCAGAGTTTAAGTTTCAGTTGTGTTTATTGTCACGTGTACCGAGGTACAGTGAAAAGCATTTGTTGCGTGCTAACCAGTCAGCGGAAAGACAATACACGATTACAATGGAGCCGTCCGCACTGTACAGATACAGGATAAGGGATTAACGTTTAGCGCAAGGTAAAGCCAGCAAAGTCTGATCAAGGATAGTCCGAGGGTCACCAATGAGGTAGATAGTAGTTCAGGACCGCTCTCTGGTTGTGGTGGGATGGTTCAGTTGCCTGATAACAGCCGGGAAGAAACTGCCCCTGAATCTGGAGGTGTGCGTTTACACACTTCTGTACCTTTTGCCCGATGGGAGAGGGGCGAAGAGGGAGTGGCCGGGGTGCGACTGGTCCTTGAGAGTATCTCTAAACAAAACTATTAACCTACATTAACCCACTATTAACCTACAAGCCAGTATGCCTTTGGAGAGTAGGAGGAAACTGGAGACAAATCAGAGATATACAAAGTGGAAATAAGCCCTTTGGCCTAACTTGCCTTCGTCAATCAATTAGACCCTTATCCCTCCAGGCCTGTCCTATCCACGTACCCCTCCATATGTCCCTCAACCACTACGATAGTTTAGGTTGGAGATACAGCGAGGAAACAGGCCCTTCGGCCCACACCGACGGGCTATCACCCACACAGGTGTCTCCTACACACCAAAGCAAATTAACCGACAAACCTGCACGTCCTCGGAGCGCGGTGGTCAAACCGGAGCAGCCAGAGGTCACGGGGAGAACGTGCAAACTCCGTACAGACAGCACCCAGAGTGGGGATCGAACCTGGGCCTCTGGCTCTTTAAGGCAGTGACTCTCCCGCTGCGCCACCCGACCACCCCACTGGGTTTGTTTTGTTTTTTTTTTAAATTGTAAACTGTCCCTCGTGTACGTTGGACGGCGCTCGTGCACGGGGGCGATCGCCGGTCGGCAACTCCGCCACCACGGTTCCTCCAGCACTTTGTCTTTCTTTAGCAAGCAGCATCTGCAGTTCCTTGCTTCCACATTTCGAGCCGTTTTGGCCGGGGACGGCACTGACTTCTGGCGCACTCGTTGCCTGACACCGCGCAGCGACCTCACCGCAACAGGTGACGACCACAGCCGCAGAGTACTTTACAATGCGATGAAAGGCATCAATGAAAATGCACGCCAGCCTTTCTTCCAATCATACTTTGAATAGCTGAACAACAACAAAGGCTGCTTAACATTCACAGCCAGATTGCAGAGTGCAGAATAGATTTCGTTTTCATTTTTTTTCTTTCAATATCCGCGCTTTGGAAACGGTAAACGCAAGATCTTATCTCGCTAATGAAGTTGTTTGGAGGATGTTTTGCTGTCTCGATGCGTGCAGTATTAAATGGTGTCTGCATGAAACAAGGAAGATATGCCAAGATCCCTCCCTGGGGAATAAGGACACAGCGGGGAGATTGGCTCTGCGGTGGAGAGCAGCGGAGAATTAGAAACGCAGAAACATAGGTGCGGGAGGAGGCCATTCGGCCCTTCGAGACAGCACCGCCATTCATCGCGATCATGGCCGATCACACACACACACACACACACACTCACACACACACACACACACGCACGCACACACCATCCAGCAAATCGCTCGTGGCCGAAACGAGTTTGAAATGCCAAGATCTGCTTTCGGCGAGATAAGATTAGAACAAAGAAGGAAAAAAAAAAAACACACAAAGAGCGAGCAACAAAAGCTGAATTTTGAATGTATTGATGTTTTAAAAACCCGCACTGCTTTCCGTCCACGGACCTGGGGTTCACAGCTTAACAGGAAAAGCTGGAGGAACCCAGCGGGGACAGGCAGCATCCCTGGGGAGGAGGAATGGGCGGCGTTTCCCGTCGCGACCCTTCTTCAGACTTTTAGTTCGGGAAAAGGGGAAAGGGATAGACACACAGATGACCACAGATGAAGAGAGATGTGTCTGAGGGAGGATGCGCCGGCTCTGGAGAGGGTCCAGAGGAGGTTTACGAGAATGATCCCAGGAACGAGCGGGCTAACATATGATGAGCGTTTGACGGCGCTGGGCCTGTACTCGCTGGAGTTTAGAAAGATGAGGGGAGGGGGACCTCATTGAAACTTACCGAATAGTGAAAGGCCTGGATAGAGTGGATGTGGAGAGGATGTTTCCACTGGTGGGAGAGTCTAGGACCAGAGGTCACAGCCTCAGAATTAAAGGACGATCCTTTAGGAAGGAGATGAGGAGGAATTTCTTTAGTCAGAGGGTGGTGAATCTGTGGAATTCTTTGCCACAGACGGCTGTGGAGGCCAAGTCAATGGATAATTTTAAGGCAGAGATAGATAGATTCTTGATTAATACGGGTGTCAGGGGTTATGGGGAGAAGGCAGGAGAATGGGGTTAGGAGGGAGAGATAGATCAGCCATGACACAATGGGCCGAATGGCCTGATTCTGCTCCTATCACTGATGCCCTTATGACAATAAAACCTCGTTACTGTAAAAATATACTTCAGACTGGAGGAGATTGCAGAGAATAATTCTTCCCTGATCACATTTAACAGACTAGAAGTATAATTTAATTATTTTGTTTAGTTTTTGGAGATACAGCACGAAAACAGGCCGAGCCCGCTCCGACCAGCAATCCCCAATTCACACCGACACCGAGCCAATTAACTTACAGACCTGCACGTCTCTGGGAGGAGACCCACGGTCTCGGAGGAAACCCACCCAGGTCACGGGGAGAACGTACAGACTCCGCACAGACAGCGCCCGCAGTCGGGATCGAACCCGGGTCTCACGGCGCTGCGAGCGCTGCGAGGCGTCAACTCTACCGCTGCGCCTCCGTGCCATTTCTTTTCGGGGAGTCACATAGTTCTTCGCACTCTTCTGGGTGAAGGCCACCACCATTCAAGTCAGCTTGCACGCGCAGGGATCCGTGCAGCGACTGCAGACGCTGGCTTACACAGGGACGGAGAGAGAGGGAAAGCAAGGGGTTACTTGAAGTTAGAGAAGGCAATGTTCATACCGCTGGGGTGTGCGCTGCCCCAAGCGAAATATGAGGCGCTGCTCCTCCAACACGCACGCACATACACGCACACATGCACCTACGAGAGCTGTCTGTACAGAGTTTGCACATTCTCCTCGTGGATTTTCTCTGAGATCTCCGGTTTGACACCCACATTCTAACGGCGTGCATGTTTGTAGGTTAATTTGCTTTGGCAAACTTGTAAATTGTCACAAGTGTGAGTGGGACAGAAGGAGTGTATGGGTGATCGCTGGTGCCATGGACTGGGTGGGCTGAAGAGCCTGTTTCCACGCTGTATCTCTCAACTAAACTACCACAGGGGTTGAGGGACGTATGGAGGGGTACATGGGTCGGATAGGTTTGGAGGGAGATGCGTCCAGTTGATCGGCATAGACAAGTTCTGTAGGTGCACGGTAGCGCGCGTACTGACTGGTGGCATCGTGGCCTGGTTCGGCAACTTGAGCGTCCAGGAGCGAAAAAGACTGCAGAAAGTTGTGACCACTGCCCAGTCCATCACCGGCTCTGACCTCCCCACCATCGAGGGGATCTATCGCAGTCGCTGCCTCAAAAAGGCTGGCAGCATCATCAAGGACCCACACCACCCTGGCCACGCACTCATCTCTCCGCTGCCATCGGGAAGAAGGTACAGGAGCCAGAAATCTGTAAATGGCCTGTCCCACTTGCATGCGTCTTGCGCGACCAAACGTGGTCACTTGAGGCCCGCGCGTACGGGCCGCGCGGGACTGGTCCCACTTCCAAGCGTGGAGGCGTATGGATTTGTGCGGGGCTGGTCCCGACATCGCGCGGGGCTCCGAAAATCCCGCACTGTCCGAAGATTTTGCGCGCCCTCGGCCCGTCGGCCCGCAGGCGCGTTGAGGGCGTACGCAGCGTCTTGAGGGCGTACGCCTAGCGCGTGGCGTTGCGCGATGACGTCACCGCCCGACGCCGTGCGACGGCCAAATTGAGTCGGCCCGCCTCCTGCCCAGCTGATTGGTTAGTATGACGGGAATTACGTCACGTGCGCACTTAGCGCGAACTTAGTGCGAACTCCGCTTCCGTTTGGTCGCGCCAAACGCATGCAATCGCATGCAAGTGGGACAGGCCCTTAACGTCCAGGTTCAGGAACGGTTTCTTCCCCACAGCCATCAGGCTATTAAACACTACAACGAACAAGCTCTGAGCACTGGACTGCAAAGGACTATATTATTATTGCACTATATTTGTTATTTATTGAACTTTTTCTTTTTCACTCTTCCCCCGTTATGTAATATGTTTACATATTCACCTCTTCTGTCGTGCTGCAGCAAGTAATGCCCCTGTCCCACGGCACGAGTTCATTCAAGAGTTCTCCCCGAGTTTGCCCTGATTCGAACTCGGAGATTTACGGTAATGGCCGCTCGTCGGTACTCGGGGCTCTCGTGGACATTTTCCAACATGTTGAAAAATCTTCACGAGTCTTCACGAGCTTGCCGCGTTTCCCGAGTACCTGCCGTTAGCGTTACGAGCCGCTAAGAGACGTCCCCGAGCTCCGACGTACCCGCTACGTACATTCTCCGTGCTTACCACGAGTTTGATTTTTTTTTTAACTCTGGAGAACTCTTGGGTAAACTTGGGTACAGTGGGACAGGCCCTGAAGAATTTCATTGTTCCATCCGGGACATATGACAATAAAACACCCTTGACTCGTGCAGTCGGGCCAAAGGGCCTGTTTCCACTTTGTATAACACTGAGTGAAAACACATTTGCTCTTCACAAAAATCACACCGTGGGATATTGTCCCTCCACCCCACAAAAATAAATCAGACCTTGGTTTAAGAGATCGCATCAAAAGACCACACACCTCCCAAACTAGTTCAGCCAAGATTGAGACCTACGTTGCAGGACTTCAGAGATACAGCGTGCAAACAGTGTGGTATATCTGGACTTTCAGAAGGCTTTCGACAAGGTCCCACACAAGAGATTGGTATACAAACTTAAAGCACACGGTATTGGGGGTTCAGTATTGATGTGGATAGAGAACTGGCTGGCAGACAGGAAGCAAAGAGTAGGAGTAAACAGGGTCCTTACAGAATGGCAGGCAGTGACTAGTGGGGTACCGCTAAGGCTCAGTGCTGGGACCCCAGCTATTTACAATATATATTAATGATTTGGACGAGGGAATTGAATGCAACCTCTCCAAGTTTGCGGATGACACGAAGCTGGGGGGCAGTGTTAGCTGTGTAGGAGGATGCTAGGAGGCTGCAAGGTGACTTGGATAGACTGGGTGAGTGGGCAAATGCATGGCAGATGCAGTATAATGTGGATAAATGTGAGGTTATCCACTTTGGTGGCAAAAAACAGGAAAAGTAGACTATTATCTGAATGGTGACCGATTAGGAAAAGGGGAGATGCAGCGAGACTGGGTGTCATGGTACACCAGTCATTGAAAGTAGGCATGCAGGTGCAGCAGGCAGTGAAGAAAGCGAATGGCATGTTGGCATTCATAGCAAAATGATTTGAGTACAAGAGCAGGGAGGTTCTACTGCAGTTGTACAGGGTCTTGGTGAGACCACACGTAGAGTATTGCGTACAGTTTTGGTCTCCTAATCTGAGGAAAGACATTCTTGCCATAGAGGGAGTACAGAGAAGGTTCACCAGACTGATTCCTGGGATGGCAGGACTTCCATATGAAGAAAGACTGGATAGACTTGGCTTGTATTCGCTGGAATTTAGAAGATTGAGGGGGGATCTTATAGAGACTTACAAAATTCTTAAGGGGTTGGACAGGCTAGATGCAGGAAGATTGTTCCCGATGTTGGAGAAGTCCAGAACAAGGGGTCACAGTTTAAGGATAAGGGGGAGATCTTTTAGGACCGAGATGAGAAGGCAGACAAAAAATGCTGGAGAAACTCAGCGGGTGAAGCAGCATCTATGGAGCAAAGGAATAGGTGACGTTTCGGGTGGAGGCCCTTCTTCAGACTGACCTACAAACCTGTACGTCTTTGGAGTGCGGGAGGAAACCAGAGCACCCGGAGAAAACCCACGCAGGTCACGGGGGAAAATGTGCGAACTCCGCACAGACAGCACCGGAGGTCGGGCTCAAACGTGGGACTCTGGCGCGGTGAGGCGGCAACTCTTCCACCGCCGTGCCAACCACG
>CM069140.1:76366957-76376957 GCA_035221665.1 Okamejei kenojei | reverse complement strand
ACTCCGGCATTTTGTGTCTATCTTCAGTTTAAACCAGCATCTGCAGTTCCTTCCTATACAAATACATGCACATACACAAATACATCGTGTATCATCCCAGTTTTGCATCTTATACACCAGGAACAATTTTACAGAAACCAATTAACCTACAAACCTGCACGTCATTGGAGTGTGGGAGGAAACCGGAGCGCCCGGAGAAAACCCACGCAGGTCACGGGGAGAACGTACAAAGTCTGTACAGACAGCGCCCGTACTTGGGATGGAACCCGGGTCTCTGGCGCTGTGAGGCCGCCCTTCACTGTGGGGTAGGGGATAGGCTAGGAACAATTCCGATCCATGTACCTGTCCAAATGTTTCTTAAATGTTATGATAGTCCCTGTCACAACCACCTCCTCCAGCAGCTCGTTCCATACACCCACCGCCCTTTCTGCGAAAGTCCCCCCCCTCAGGTAGGTACCTATTAAATCTTTCCCCCCCTCACCTTAAACCTATGTTCTCTGGTTCTCGATTCCCCTACTCTGGGCAAAAGACTGTATTTACCCAACCTAGTCTCACGCTAGAGGCAGGAAACATGCTCCCGATGATGGGGGAGTCCAGAACCAGGGGCCACAGTTTAAGAATGAGTAAACCATTTAGAACGGAGACGCGGAAACACATTTTCTCACAGAGAGTGGTGAGTCTGTGGAATTCTCTGACTGGAGAAGGGCGGTGGAGGCCGGTTCTCTGGATGCTTTCAAGAGAGAGCTAGATAGAGCTCTTAAAAATAGCGGAGTCAGGGGATATGGGGAGAAGGCAGGAACGGGGTACTGATTGGGGATGATCAGCCATGATCACATTGAACATGTGTATGCGTTGTTGAAGGCAGTCAAGATCTGTTGCAGATGATTTTCTGAGAGTGTTGCAACACAGTTGTCATCTGTGTATTGGACCTCGATGAGGAAGCTCATAGATGTCTTAGTTTTGGACTTGGGACGGGCAAGATTGAAAAGTCTGCCATCTGTTCTGTAGACGATTTTGACGCTGGGGGTAGGTCATCCTGGATGATGTGGATGGTTGTCGCAATATGTCCAAACCCTTAACAATCTTACATGTTTCAATAAGATCCCCTCTCATCCTTCTAAACTCCAGAGTGTACAAGCCCAGCCGCTCCATTCTCTCAGCGTATGACAGTCCCGCCATCCCGGGAATTAACCTTGTAAACCTACGCTGCACTCCCTCAATAGCAAGAATGTCCTTCCTCAAATTAGGTGACTAGTGGGAGAGTCTAGGACTAGAGGGCACAGCCTCAGAATTAAAGGACATTCCTTCAAGAAGGAGATGAGGAGAAATTTATTTAGCCAGAGGGTGGTGAATCTGTGGTGAATTCTTCCCCACAGAAGGTTGTGGGGGCCTAGCCAGTGGATATATTTAAAGCAGAGATAGATAGATTCTGGATTAGTACGGGTGTCAGAGGTTATGGGGAGAAGGCAGGGGAATTGGGTTGAGAGGGAGAGATAGATCAGCCATGATTGAATGACAGAGTAGACTTGAAGGGCCGAATGGCCTAATTCTACTCCTATCACTTATGACCTTATAAATGAATAAGAGATATGCAAAGAAATGTAACGATGTTAAAGGAAACAGACCAATGTTAGTCTGAAGAAGGGCCTCGACTCAAAACCTGGGACTGAGATGTGGAAAATGAGGACAGGGATGATGAAAAACATTTTCACCCAGAGAGTTGTGAATCTGTGGAATTCTCTGCCACAGAAGGCAGTGGAGGCCAATTCACTGGATGTATTCAAGAGAGAGTTAGATTTAGCTCTTGGGGCTAACGGAATCAAGGGATATGGGGAGAAAGCAGGAACGGGTTACCGATTGTGGATGATCAGCCGTGATTATTTCAATACTTTGGATAGTCTGGATTCTTTCAAGAGAGAGCTAGATAGGGCTCTAGTCATTCGAGCGGTAAGCTATTCAGAACGGAGATGAGAAAACACTTTTTCCACACAAAGAGTGGTGAGTCCGTGGAATTCTCTGCCTCAGAGGGCGGTGGAGGCCGGTTCTCTGGATTCTTTCAAGAGAGAACTAGATAGGGCTCTTAAAGATAGCGGAGTCAGGGGATTTGGGGAGAAGGCAGGAACGGGGCACTGATTGGGGATGATCAGCCGTGATCACATCGAATGGCGGTGCTGGCTCAAAGGGCTGAATGGCCTACTCCTGCACCTGTCTTCTATGTTTCCATGTCACCCAGTCCTTGTCTCCAGAGACGCTGCCTGTCCCGCTGAGTTGCTCCAGCATTCTGCGCGCTGTAATGGATCGGACGACCTCCGGAGCACTCGGTGTCTCGTTGACTTTGCCCAGAGTCACTGACAACACCCGAAATAGAGCAATTTTATCCGCGCTCTCTCCCACCCGGTCCTCCCAGACACACACTTACAATCATTTGGTATGATTTATCCTGTGGCCTTACATGATGAACAGCTTGGAATAAATAATTCAGCAGCACTAATCATTAGTCTATTTTTCAAAACTCTTATTTGTCTTCCTCTCAAGCAGAACACATTAACTTTGTGTGCAGTGAATGTAATAAAATAATGTTCAATATTTTTCCTAAAAGGCTCGAGCAAAGAACTGCATTATTTATCCAAATTATAATTTTCATAAATTAAATTTTCCCATTTAGCAGATTTAAACTTATGTTTAAATGTAAATTAGATTCCTGCTTAAATGCAAAATTAATTACTGCATTCGGCGCCAACGATAAACCTTTCCTGAGTGCAATTTTCAGCCGCGCCGCAGAATAAATTAACTCTTCGGGGCAACGGTAGAGCTGTCACGTAACAATTAGGGCGGCGCAGTGGCGCAGCGGCAGAGCTGCTGCCTAGGAGCGCCAGAGATACGGGTTCGATCCCGACCACGGGTGCGCGTCTGCACGTTCTCCCCGTGACCTGCGTGGGTTTTTCTCCCGAGATCTTCGGTTTCCTCGCACACTCCAAAGGCGAGCAGGTTTGTAGGTCAGTTGGCTTGGTGTAACTGTATCACCATCCCTAGCGCGTGTGGGATATTGTTAGCGCGCGGGGATCGCTGGTCGGCGCGGTCTCGGTGGGCCGAAGGGCCTGTTTCTGCTCTGTCTGTGGAATTCCCTGCCTCAGAGGGCGGTGGAGGCTGGTTCTCTGGATTCTTTCAAGAGAGAGCTAGATAGGGCTCTTAAAGATAGCGGAGTCAGGGGATATGGGGAGAAGGCAGGAACGGGGTACTGATTGGGGATGATCAGCCATGCTCACATTGAATGGCGGTGCTGGCTCGAAGGATCAAATGGCCTACTCCTGCACCTGTTGTCTTTTGTCGATTATCTCCAAACGAAACAAATTATTGGCCTAAGGCGGACGAAAATGCTGGAGAAACTCAGCGGGTGAGGCAGCATCTACGGAGCGAAGGAATAGGCGACGTTTTGGGTCGAAACCCTTCTTCAGACCAAATAACTGACAGGGGTCTCGACCCGAAACGTCGCCTATTCCTTCGCTCCGTAGATGCTGCCTCACCCGCTGAGATTCTCCAGCAATTGTGTCTGCCTTCGATTTTTCCAGCATCTGCAGTTCCTTGTTCAATAATTATTGGCCAATATGATCAGCGGTTACGGGGAGAAGGTAGGAGAATGGGTTTGAGAGGGGAAAGATAGATCCGCCATGATTGAATGGCGGAGTAGACCCGATGGGCCGAGTGGCCCGATTCTGCTCCTTTGTCTCCTGGATAATGGATGACGAGGACAGTTTGCGATGGGACGTGGAGGTTAACGTTTTGGGTGACTCAACATCCAGGGAGAACGTTACACAGACAGCTGGGCTGGAGGAAATCTTGGAGATTTGCTCTTGACTGACTGCGGCAAGGATCAGGAGGGGATCATTAAGCAGACAATTTCCCGCCGTAAGTGCGTTAAATAAAAGATAAATGCCTTATTAGTTAATCTCCAGCGATTACATTGGTCATATGCCCAGCCGAGCTTCAAAGCTGCACCAAGGATTCTCTGCGCAGGAAGTTACTGAAGAGGCGGGCTTAAACGGGAGCTGGAGTAACTGAGCGGGACAGGCAGCATCTCTGGAGAGAGGGCATGGGTGACAGTTCGGGTCGAGACCCTTTTCTATTTTCAGGCTTGCTACTGCTGGGCCAACGATGGCTGCCACGGTGTCCTGCTCCGTGCTGTTTTATATGTGTTTGTTCGTTTGTGAAAACCCCACAAAGATTACTTTCACGAGAGAGGTACTCATAAACATCGGACTTACGGTACGGTACACCAAACATCGTTCAATGGTGTTTTATCATTAATGTTTTATTATTGTTAATGTTTAGTGTTTTCAGAGTCATTCGTAACTGTCACTGTATGTCATGTTGGTACTTGTGGGCGGAGCACCAAGGCAAATTCCTTGTATGTGAATACTTGGCCAATAAACTTACTTCTTAGTGTTACTTTTTTTGGTATATCTTTAATTCATTTCATAAGTTCATTAATGATAGGAGTAGAATTAGGCCATTCGGCCCATCAAGTCTAGTCCGCCATTCAAAGATGGCTGATCTATCTCTCCCTCCTGTTCCATATCTCTCTACATCACTGTCTGGTTATGAATAAGGGGTGAGCCATTCAGAACGGAAATGAGAAAACACTTCTTCCACACAGAGAGTTGTGAGTCTGTGGAATTCTCTGCCTCAGAGGGCGGTGGAGGCCGGTTCTCTGGATGCTTTCAAGAGAGAGCTAGATAGGGCTCGTGAAGATAGCGGAGTCAGGGGATATGGGGAGAAGGCAGGAACGGGGTACTGATTGGGGATGATCAGCCGCGATCACATTGAATGGCGGTGCTGGCTCGAAGGGCCGAATGGCCTACTCCTGCACCTATTGTCTATTGTATCCCTTTCCCCAGACTCTCAGTCTGAAGAAGGGTCTCGACCCGAAACGCCACCCGTCCCTTCTCTCCAGAGATGCTGCCTGTCCCGCTGAGTCTACTCCAGCATCTTGTGTCTATCCAAAATTTCTATCTCCTGGTTGTTATAAATAACTTGGTTACACCTCGCTAGAACATAGGTGTAGTGTGCAGTGATATGCAGCTGATCATGTTTGGTTTAATGTGATTAAAGCCACCTTAATGTAGCAGAACAAAGAGGCTGTCATTTATCCGTGATAGACACTAAATGCTGGGGTAACTCAGCGGGACTGGCAGCATCTCTGGAGAGAAGGCATGGGTGACGTTTCAGGATGAGACCCTTCTTCAGACCGAGAGACAAGGGAAAGGAAAACGAGAGATAATAGATGTGTTAAAGAAGGAACTGCAGATGCTGGAGAATCGAGGGTACACAAAAGGCTGGAGAAACTGAGCGGGTGCAGCAGCATCTAAGGAGATAGGCGACGTTTCCCCGATCCCTAACCCGTCTGAAGAAGGGTCTCAACCTGAAACGTCGCCTATCTCCTTCGCTCCTTAGATTGTACTGCTGCACCCGCTGAGTTTCTTCCAGCCTTTGTTGTGTAACGAGAGATAATAGATACTGTGATTTGGAGAGATACTGTGATTTGGAGAGATACTGTAGAGTCCACTATTGGCTAGGGGGGCAAGGTGATAACGAAGGAATAGAAATAACGGGAGTGGTGAAATTAGCAAGAGGACGAGTTGTGGCTGTGAGGGACAAGTAGAACGTCCTTTAATTCTTGAGGCTGTGATCCTCTGGTCCCAGGGACTAAACTAGGTTGGAAACTCCTCTCCACATACACTCTTCCAAGCCTTTCACTATCAGTATGTTTCAATGAGGTCCCCCCCCCCCACCCCATTCCGCCTAAATCCGCGAAGGAGTACAGAGCCCAGTGCGACAAACGCTCATCAATAGGTTGTTCGTCAATAGACAATAGGTTGAGCCGGTCGGATACGGCCATTCGGCCTTCGAGCAGCACCGCCATTCAATGTGGTCATGGCTCATCCTTCAGAGTATCTTGCTTCTCTTGAAAGCATGACAGAGAAACCGGCCTTCCACCGCCCTCTGTGGCAGAGGAATTCGCACCAGAACTCACCACTTCTGTGAGAAAAAATTGTTGCTCTTCCCGTTCTAAATGCTTACCTTATTCTTAAACTGTTGCCCCTGTGTTCTGGACTCCGCCAACATGTTTCCTGCCTCTAGCGAGTTGTCCAAACTCCTGAATATTTTAAACATATATCGTTTCAATAAGTGGATCCTCCGTCCATCCTTCTAAATTCCGGAGTGTTCAAGCACAGCTTCTCCATTCTTGGTCAGCATATGGTCCCGCCATCCCGGGAATTACTCTTGGAAAGCTACGCTGCACTCTCAATAGCAAGAATGCCCTTCCTCAAATTAAGGGACAAAACTGCCACAAATACTCCTCAGGTACGGATTCAATAAGGGTGTCTGTACAACTGCAGAAGACCTCTTTGACTCTATACTCGACTCTCTTGTTATAAAGGCCAACATGCCATTCGCTTTCTTCACTGCCTGCTGTACCTGCATGTTTACTTTCATGACTGATGAAACAAGGACCCCAGATCACGTGTACTTCCCCTTTTTCCCAATCTTGACAACCATTCAGATCATAATCTGTCTTCTGTTTTTTTGCTACCTCAAAGTGGGATAACTCCATTCATCCATAGGTTAACCCACTCATTCCTTGGAATCATTTCTTGTAACCTAAAGTTAAAGTTCTCTCCAGAGCTGCTACCTGTCCGTTGAGTTACTCCAGCTTTTATGTGTCTGTCTTGGGTTTAGAGCAGAACCGGCAGTTCCTTCCTTGACTCGATTGCACGTCTGCTGGATCTTTCCAAAGCCCTCCCATTAACTTGCAATGTATCCGCAGTACTTTTTCCAACGCTGGGAAATAATACTTGTGACAGCACCATCTTACGCCATTTGCTTGGTTTAGCTTATAACACACAATAGGCAATAGGTGCAGGTTTCGGCCATTCGGCTTCGAGCCAGCACCGCCATTCCTGGGAGCATGGCTGTCATCCCAATCAGTACCGTTACCTTGCCTTCTCCCGTATCCCTGACTCCGCTATCTATAAGAGCCTATCAGCTCTCTCTTGAAAGCATCAGAGAACGGCCTCCCCCCGCCTCATCTGAGGCAGAGATTTCCACAGGACTAACCACTCTTGTGAGAAAAAAGAGTTTCCTCGTCTCCGTTCTAAATGGCTTAAACCTTATTCTTAAAACTGTGGGCCCTGGTTGGACCACCCCCAACATCGGGGTATGTTCTGCCTCTCGTGTGTCCAACCCTTAATAATCTTATATGTTTCAATAGGATCCCCTCTCATCCCTTCTAATCTCCAGAGTGTTACAAGCCCAGCCGCTCATCTCTCAGCATATGACAGTCTCACCATCCCGGGATTAGCCTGGTGACTTACGCTGCACTCCCTCATAGCAAGAATGTCCTTCCTCAAATTAGGGGGACCAGAAAAGCGCACAATATCCAGGTTTGGTCTCACGAGGGCCTGTATAAATGCAGTAGGACTCTTTTGCTCCTATAAAATTTCCATTTGAAACTAAATGGGTGCTGCACAAACATAATGAATGTTCGGCTCCTTTAAAAACCAATTGCCCTCTTAACCGATGTTATTTAAACCGCAGATTACAGGACTTAGCAAGAGATTCCTTGACAAACAAATAACCTGTCGACACTGTATTAGTTCCCAGCAGAGGCAGGCGGACGAGGGCTTTGCCCGGCGACAGCTGCCCTTTTTCCAAGGGTTATGTTCCGCGTCGGGGGGGGGGGGGGGGAGGGGGGTTAGCGTGGGACTGTGCTGTCCTGGGCGTTTTCCGGGGACGCTGTGACATGCGGGAAGGTGGATAATACATCCTCAGTAAGGATGGAGGGTAATACTAATTTGGGAAATTATTTGTTATGCTTGTATTGTGATGGGTTGGGTTTGGTTTGATCATTGAATTTACATAAAATTGTAAATAGCTGAAAAATACATTATTTTTGGTTCCAAAACAGTGCCTTGATCCAAAAACTCACCGTGGTATGAGGAAAAACTGTCAGATGAGAGAAAGAATGCTTATTGAGGGAGTGCAGCGTGGTTCGCCAGGTTAACGCCCGGGATGATGGCCGGGGGACTGTTCGTATGCTGATGAGAATGGAGTGGCTGGGCTTGTTACACTTGGAGTTTAGAAGGATGAGAGGAGATCTTATGAAACATATTAATTATTAAGGGTTTGGACGCGCTGAGGCAGGACACATTTTCCGATGTTGGGGGAGTCCAGAACCGGGGGCCACAGTTGATGAAAAGAATGGGTCGACGGGGATTGTATTCACTGGAATTTAGAAAGGGGGAGAAGGGATCTTATAGAAACTAATGAATTGATTAAAAGGACTGGACAAGCTAGATGCAGGGAAAAAAAAATGTTCCCAAATGTTGGGGGATCCCAGAACCCGGGGCAATACTATCTCTCTATGGAATAAAGGGCGAGGCATTTAAAAACGTTTTCACCCCAGAGAGTGTGAATTTGTTGATAATCTTGCAGAGGGCAGAGTGGAGCCAAGATCACTAGACAAACTAAAAAGGAGAAGTTAGCTGGCTCTCGGGGCTAGTGGAATCAAGGGATATGTGAGAAGGCAGGAACGGGGGGGGGGGGGGGGTACTGATTGGGGATGGATGCTCAGCATGATCGCCATTGAATGAGGGTGCTGGCTCGAAGGGCCGAATAGCCTCCTCCTGAACTATTTACTATGGTAGGTTATAGTCCAAAAGGACCCAGAAACTTCTGAATTAGATATCCTTATCCTTCAAGGCTGTATTAACCACAAACCTGCGTCTTTGGGAGTTGGGAGGAAACCGGAAAAAGCCCCGGAGGGGAAAACCCCACGTTGGACACGGGGAGAACGTGCAAACTCCGCACAGACAGCACCCGCAGAGCGGATCGGAACCCGGGTCTCTGGACGGCTTAGACCCGCTGTCGGAAGGGCCAACTGGGCTTGGCTGACCTATTTCCGTGTTTCTACGTCGGGCAGCAAACTCTTACAGCCTCACCGCCCAGAATGTTCACTTCAAATCTTTCCGGAGAGCTTCATGTAATCTACAAATTTTCTGGGATTCAAATGGGCCCGGTGGAGTTTAGTTTAGTGAATTGCAGCACGGAAACAGGCCTTCAGCCCTGCAAAGCCAGCACACTGCACTGTCCCACACACCATAGGGACAGGCTATAAATTTACCAAACCAATTAACCTACAAACATCCACAAATTCAGAGAGAATTGTACAGACCGATCGAAAAAAAGGACAGCCTCGGAAAAATGTGAGATTTTTCAGGGATGTATGGTGGGACTAGCAGTGGGGGGTTGTTGCCTTCCAGCGCCTGATAATGGCTATGAAAATACAGGCGTGGTGAGGCAGATCCCCGTGTGCCTGACTTCCACAGGCAATGGATTGGACCTGCCTCCCCTGCCACCTAAGGGTTGATAGCTTACTGGCCTACAGGCAACAGTGACCCTGTACGATCCCGACTTTCGGGCGCTGTCTGTACGGAATTTGCAGTTCTCCCGTGACCGCAGTTGGGTTTTATCAGGGAGTCCGGGTTCCTCCCGCACTCCAAAGACTTGTAGGTTAATTGGCTTCGGTTAAAAGTTTGAGGAGTGAGAGTGAGAGTGGGTGAGTGTGTGTGGTGAGTGTGAGAGAGAGTGTGAGGAGATGTGGAGATGAGAGTGAGAGTGAAGAGTGGGAAGGGTTGAGGTGAGTGAGAGAGTGGTGTGTGTGAGTGTGAGAGTGAGTGAGAGAGTGAGGTGAGTGTGAGCGTGAGAGTGAGAGCGATGGTTAGAGTGTGAGAGAGAGCGTGAGTGAGAGAAGTGAGTGATAGAGTGAAGAGTGAGAGTGAGAGAGCGTGCAGAGTGAGTTGAGAGAGCGCGTGCGTGTGATTGAGAGTTTGAAGGGAGCGATTGCGTTAGCCTAGAGAGAGCTTGTTAGGCGAGAGTGTTTGATTGTGAAGAGCGAAAGTGAGAGTGAGAGAGTGAGAGAGAGCGTGAGAGAGAGAGAGGA
>CM069140.1:76300178-76366457 GCA_035221665.1 Okamejei kenojei | reverse complement strand
TCCCCACAACACCCCTTCTTATTAGTGTGGAGTTGGCCCCCCCCCCCCCCCCCCCCCCCAAAAGCATAAGCCCCCAGGTGTTTATGCAAGCTTTTTACTTCCACTCATGGACGCGTGTGAAAATAGAATCTTCGCTTCGTTAAAAGTATTAAACCCCCCCCCCCCCCCCCCCCCCCCCCATTTTCTTCCCCAGTTATGTAATATGTTTACATTTCACCTCTTCTGTCGTGCTGCAGCAAGTTATGCCCCTGTCCCACGGCACGAGTTCATTCAAGAGTCTCTCTCCCGAGTTTGCCTGATTCGAACTCGGAGATTTACGGTAAACGGCCGCTCGTCGGTACTCGGGGCTCTCGTGGACATTTTCCAACATGTTGAAAAATCTTCACGAGTCTTCACGAGCTTTGCGCGTTACCCGTAGTACCTAGCCGTTAGCGTTCCGAGAGCTAAGATATGTCCCGAGCTGACGTCACCCGCTAGTTCATTTCTCCGTGCTTACCACGAATTTTGAATTTTTTTTTAACTTGGAGAACTCTTGGGTTAACTTGGGTACAGGGGACAGGCCCTTGAAGAATTTCATTGTTCCATCCGGGACATATGACAATAAAACACCCTTGACTCTAGAAGTCGGGCCAAAGGGCCTGTTTCCACTTTGTACAACACTGAGTGAAAACACATTTGCTCTTCACAAAAATCACACCGTGGGATATTGTCCCTCCACCCCACAAAAATAAATCAGACATTGGTTTAAGAGATCGCATCAAAAGACCACACACCTCCCAAACTAGTTCAGCCAAGATTGAGACCTACGTTGCAGGACTTCAGAGATACAGCGTGCAAACAGTGTGGTATATCTGGACTTTCAGAAGGCTTTCGACAAGGTCCCACACAAGAGATTGGTATACAAACTTAAAGCACACGGTATTGGGGGTTCAGTATTGATGTGGATAGAGAACTGGCTGGCAGACAGGAAGCAAAGAGTAGGAGTAAACAGGTCCTCTACAGAATGGCAGGCAGTGACAAGTGGGGTGCCGCTAGGCTCAGTGCTGGGACCCCAGCTATTTACAATATACATTAATGATTTGGACGAGGGAATTGAATGCAACATCTCCAAGTTGGCGGATGACATGAAGCTGGGGGGCAGTGTTAGCTGTGTAGAGGATGCTAGGAGGCTGCAAGGTGACTTGGATAGACTGGGTGAGTGGGCAGATGCATGGCAGATGCAGTATAATGTGGATAAATGTGAGGTAATCCACTTTGGTGGCAAAAACAGAAGGGTAGGCTATTATCTGAATGGTGACCGATTAGGAAAAGGGGAGGATGCAACGAGAGCTGGGTGTCATGTACACCATCATTGAAAGTAGGCATGCAGGTGTCAGCAGGCTGTGAAGAAAGCGAATGGTATGTTGGCATTCATAGCAAAAGATTTGAGTACAAGAGCAGGGGAGGTTCTACTTCATAGTTGTACAGGGTCTTGGTGAGAGACCACACGTAGAGTATTGCGTTACAGTTTTTGGTCTCCAAATCTGAGGAAAGACATTCTTGAGGGAGTACAGAGAAGGTTCACCAAACTGATTCCTGGGATGGCAGAGGACTTCCATATGAAGAAAGACTGATAGACTTTGGCTTGGTATTCGCTGGAATTTAGAAGATTGAGGGGCGTGATCTCTATAGAGAGACTTACAAAATTCTTAAGGGGTTGGACAGCTAGATGCAGGAAGATTTTCCCGATGGTTGGAGAAGTCCAGAACAAGGGGTCACAGTTTAAGGATAAGGGGGAGATCTTTTAGGACCGAGATGAGAAGCAGACAAAAAATGCTGGAGAAAACTCAGCGGGTGAAGCAGCATCTATGGAGCAAAGGAATAGGTGATGTTTCGGGTGAGGCGAGGCCCCATTCTTCAGACTGACCTACAAACCTGTACTTCTTTGGAGTGCGGGAGGAAACCAGAGCACCCGCAGAGAAAACCCACGCAGTCACGGGGGAAAATGTGCGAACTCCTCCGCCACAGACAGCACCGGAGGTTCGGGCTCAAAACGTTGGGACTCTGGCGTTCCGGTGAGGCAGCAACTCTTCCCACCGCCGTGCCAACCACGGAATTTTGCCGACCTCTACCACGAGGGGAAGGTGAAAAGAGTCCGGAACTAATGTTTGTCCTTCTTTATCATATGGCAAAGTGATGCAGGACGTGTTTTGGCATGATTTATCCACGGCACAAACGGTATGAGCCGTTTTAACTAAATGAAATATCATTGACAAGGGTAAACATACAACGGGAAGACAATTTCAATCCGTGCATGAAACGTTTTACTTGCTGCACCTTTTTCCCCCACATCGATAGGCACATCCTACAAAAGTCCTGGGTTAGAGCGGATGCTCATAAAGTGATAGGAGCAGAATTAGGTCATTCAGCCCATCAAGTCTACTCCGCCATTCAATCATGACTGATCAATCTCTCCCTCCCAGCCCTGTCTCCTGCCTTCTCCCCATGACACCCGTACTAATCAAGAATCTATCTATCTCCGCCTGTAATATATCCATTGACTTGGCCTCCACAGCCTTCTGGAGCAATGAGTCCCACAGATTCACCACCCGCTAACTAAAGAAATTCATCCTCAGCTCCTTCCGGAAATTCCTCCTCATTCTCCAGTGCGGAGCGGAAGGAGGCCCTTAAGCTCACGACCAGAGTCCGCGCCGACCAGCGATCCCCGCACACTAAACACCAACACACGCACACACACACAACGCGCACCGCACACACATGCATGCACGCACTCACGACTTCACACACACACACGGCACACACACCACACACACACACACACACACGCGCACACACATGCATGCAGCGCGCACACACACACAACGCACACACACACGACACCGCAACAGCACCGCACTGCACACACATGCATGCACACACACGCGCACACACGCGCACCCAGATCTACAACACGCACACACACACACACACACACACACAAGCGCACACACACACGCAACGAGCACACACTGACACCCAGCCAATTAACCTACAGACCTGTACGTCTTTTGAGCGTGGGAGAAGACCGAAAATCTCGGAGAAAAACCCCACTAGCAGGTCACGGGGAGAACGCACAAACACCGTACAGACAGCGCTCGTAGTCGGGATCGAACCCGGGTCTCTGGCGCTGTGAAGGCAGCGACTATACCGCTGCGCCACCGTGCTGCCCCTATCATTACTGCAGCGTTTCGCGTCTGTATTTTCCACAGATGCTGCCTGACCCCTGAGTTACTCCAGCACTTTCTCAGAAGTTTATTCTGCTCGACATTTTTAGCTACGTTAGAACGGTTTACTCATTTGCAATCTAATTTAATATGTACATTAATTTGTAATAAATCCACATTCAGCTGGAATAATCTTTTTAAAAACATTTTTTTTTTTTAATGCCTTTGATGTTTTTGTTGTTAAAACCGAGTTCTGCTTTAAAGTTTTAATACACTGCCCGAAAGCGAGAGCTCATGAGAGTTTTACAAGTCAGCAACAAGCAAACTCGAGGATTGCGGACTTTGGGGAGAGTGCAGAGTCTCCACCAACCTGCCCAGTGGTTTATTATCGTCACGTGTACCAAGATGCGGTGAAAAACGGCTCGCCACGCTAAAAAAAAACCAGGTACAGCACGCCAGACGTGATTTGTTTAAAGGACAGAGAGTGATAGAGAGTCGAGAGAGTTTATTGTCATATATATATATATCCGTACAGAGCAATATATAAGAACACACACATATATATATATATATATATATGCATAACATGTGTGTATATGTGTTGTATATATGCACACACATATATATATAGTAACACACACACACACTCACATACACACACACATAAACACTGAGATACACACACAATAACAGCATACACACACACACACACACAATATATACACACACACTATATACACACACACCATATATATATATACACATATATATAGCACACACACATACATACACATGTAAATACATACACACACATATATACAACCTATATATAACACACACTTACACATATATATATATATACACACACACATATATATACACATAAATACACACACACATACACATGTATTATATATACACACACACACACCACATACATATATATACACACACACACACACTATAGACACACATCATTCATATAATATATGCAGGAAAATACACACACACACACGAGACACAAAACGATCAGTTTAAGATGGAACTGCAGATGCTGGAAAATGAAGGTAGACAAAAATGCTGGAGAAACTCAGGGAGGCAGCACTGTGGAGCGAAGGAAATAGGTGACGTTTCGTCGAGACCCTTCTTCAGACTGATGTGAGGGTGGGGGGGGGGGGGAAGAAGAAAGGAAGAGGTGGAGCCAGTGGGCTGTGGCTGAGGGAGAGCTGGGAAGGGGAGGAGAAAGTAGGGACTACCCTGAAAATAGAGAAGTCAATGTTCATGTACCGCTGGGACACAAAACGTCACCCATTCCTTCTCTCCTGAGATGCTGGCCGGTCCAGTTGAGTCACTCCGGCATTTTGTGTCTATCTTCAGTTTAAACCAGCATCTGCAGTTCCTTCTATAACAAATACATGCACATACACAAATACATCCGTGTAATCCATCCCAGTTTTGCATCTTATACACCAGGAACAATTTACAGAACCAATTAACCTACAAACCTGCACGTCATTGAGGAGTGTGGAGGAAAACAGTGGAGCACCCGGAGAAAACCCACGCAGGTCACGGGAGAACGTTACAAAGTCTGTACAGACAGCGCCCATACTTGGGATGGATCACCCGGGTCTCACTGGCGCGACGTGAGGGCCGCCCTTCACTGTGGGGTAGGGGATAGGCTAGGAACAATTCCGATCCATGTACCTGTCCAAATGTTTCTTAAATGTTATGATACTTCCTGTCACAACTACCTCCTCCAGCAGGCTCGTTCCATACACCCACGCCCTTTCTTGCGAAAGTCCCCCCCCTCAGTAGGTACCTATTAAATCTGTTTCCCCCCTCCCCCCCTCACTCCTTAAACCTATGTTCTCTGGTTCTCGATTCCCCTACTCTGGGCAAAAGACTGTATTTACCCAACCTAGTCTCAACGCTAGAGGGCAGGAAACATCTCCCGATGATGGGGGGAGTCCAGAACCAGGGGCCACAGTTTTAAGAATGAGTTAAACCATTTAGAACGGAGACGCGGAAACACATTTTCTCACAGAGAGTGGCGAGTCTGTTGGAATTCTCTGACTGGAGAAGGGCGGTGGAGGCCGGTTCTCTGGATGCTTTCAAGAGAGAGCTAGATAGAGCTCTTAAAAATAGCGGAGTCAGGGGATATGGGGAGAAGGCAGGAACGGGGTACTGATTGGGGATGATCAGCCATGATCACATTGAACGTGTATGCGTTGTTGAAGGCAGTCAAGATCTGTTGCAGATGATTTTCTGAGAGTGTTGCAACACGGTTGTCATCTGTGTATTGGACCTCGATGAGGAAGCTCATAGATGTCTTAGTTTTGGACTTGGGACGGGCAAGATTGAAAAGTCTGCCATCTGTTCTGTAGACGATTTTGACGCTGGGGGTAGGTCATCCTGGATGATGTGGATGGTTGTCGCAATATGTCCAAACCCTTAACAATCTTACATGTTTCAATAAGATCCCCTCTCATCCTTCTAAACTCCAGAGTGTACAAACCCAGCCGCTCCATTCTCTCAGCATATGACAGTCCCGCCATCCCGGGAATTAACCTTGTAAACCTACGCTGCACTCCCTCAATAGCAAGAATGTCCTTCCTCAAATTAGGTGACTAGTGGGAGAGTCTAGGACTAGAGGGCACAGCCTCAGAATTAAAGGACATTCCTTCAAGAAGGAGATGAGGAGAAATTTATTTAGCCAGAGGGTGGTGAATCTGTGGTGAATTCTTCCCCACAGAAGGTTGTGGGAGCCTAGCCAGTGGATATATTTAAAGCAGAGATAGATAGATTCTGGATTAGTACGGGTGTCAGAGGTTATGGGGAGAAGGCTGGGGAATTGGGTTGAGAGGGAGAGATAGATCAGCCATGATTGAATGACAGAGTAGACTTGAAGGGGCCGAATGGCCTAATTCTACTCCTATCACTTATGACCTTATAAATGAAATAAGAGATATGCAAAGAAATGTAACGAGTTAAAGGAAACAGACCAATGTTAGTCTGAAGAAGGGCCTCGACTTCAAAACCTGGGTTCTGAGATGTGGAAAATTGAGGACAGGGAATGATGCAAAAAAACATTTTCACCCAGAGAGTTGTGAATCTGTGGAATTCTCTGCCACAGAAGGCAGTGGAGGCCAATTCACTGGATGTTTTCAAGAGAGAGTTAGATTTAGCTCTTGGGGCTATCGGAATCAAGGGATATGGGGAGAAAGCAGGAACGGGGTACCGATTGTGGATGATCAGCCGTGATTATTTCAATACTTTGGATAGTCTGGATTCTTTCAAGAGAGAGCTAGATAGGGCTCTAGTCATTCGAGCGGTAAGCTATTCAGAACGGAGATGAGAAAACACTTTTTCCACACAAAGAGTGGTGAGTCTGTGGAATTCTCTGCCTCAGAGGGCGGTGGAGGCCGGTTCTCTGGATTCTTTCAAGAGAGAACTAGATAGGGCTCTTAAAGATAGCGGAGTCAGGGGATATGGGGAGAAGGCAGGAACAGGGCACTGATTGGGGATGATCAGCCGTGATCACATTGAATGGCGGTGCTGGCTCAAAGGGCACCTGTCATCTAATGTTTCCTTGTCACCCAGTCTCTTGTCTCCAGAGACGCTGCCTGTCCCGCTGAGTTGCTCCAGCATTCTGCGCGCTGTAATGGATCGGACGACCTCCGGAGCACTCGGTGTCTCGTTGACTTTGCCCAGAGTCACTGACAACACCCGAAATAGAGCAATTTTATCCGCGCTCTCTCCCACCCGGTCCTCCCAGACACACACTTACAATCATTTGGTATGATTTATCCTGTGGCCTTACATGATGAACAGCTTGGAATAAAATAATTCAGCAGCACTAATCATTAGTCTATTTTCAAAAACTCTTATTTGTCTTCCTCTCAAGCAGAACACATTAACTTTGTGTGCAGTGAATGTAATAAAATAATGTTCAATATTTTTTCCTAAAAGGCTCGGAGCAAAGAACTGCATTATTTATCCAAATTATAATTTTCATAAATTAAATTTTCCCATTTAGCAGATTTAAACTTTATGTTTAAATGTAAATTAGATTCCTGCTTAAATGCAAAATTAATTACTGCATTCGGCGCCAAACGATAAACCTTTCCTGAGTGCAATTGTCAGCCGCGCGGCAGAATAAATTAACTCTTCGGGGCAATCGGTAGAGCTGGTCACGTAACAATTAGGGCGGCGCAGTGGCGCAGCGACAGAGCTGCTGCCTAGGAGCGCCAGAGATACGGGTTCGATCTGCCGTTTCCCCCCGTGACCTGCGTGGGTTTTTCTCCCGAGATCTTCGGTTTCCTCCCCACACTCCAAAGGCGAGCAGGTTTTGTAGGTCAGATTGGCTTGGTGTAACTGTATCACCATCCCTAGCGTGTGTGGGATATTGTTAGCGCGCGGGGATCGCTGGTCGGTGCGGACTCGGTGGCCGAAGGGCCTGTTTCTGCGCTGTCTGTGGAATTCCCTGCCTCAGAGGGCGGTGGAGGCTGGTTCTCTGGATTCTTTCAAGAGAGAACTAGATGGGGCTCTTAAAGACATAGCGGAGTCAGGGGATATGGGGAGAACGGCAGGAACGGGGCACTGCTTGGGGATGATCAGCCATGCTCACATTGAATGGCAGTGCTGGCTCGTAGGATCAAATGGCCCACTCCTGAACCTGTTGTCTATTGTCGATTATCTCTAAACGAAAGAAATTATTGGCCTAAGGCGGACGAAAATGCTGGAGAATCTCAGCGGGTGGCGGGGGGGGGGGGAGGCAGCATCTACGGGAGGCGAAGGAATAGGCGACGTTTTGGGTCGAAACCTTCTTCAGACCAAAGAACTGACCAGGGGTCTCGACCCGACACGTCGCCTATTCCTTCGCTCCGTAGATGCTGCCTCACCCGCTGAGATTCTCCAGCAATTGTGTCTGCCTTTGATTTTTCCAGCATCTGCAGTTCCTGGTTCAATAATTATTGGCCAATATGATCAGCGGTTACGGGGAGAAGGCAGGAGAATGGGTTTGAGAGGGGAAAGATAGATCCGCCATGATTGAATGGCGGAGTAGACCCGATGGGCCGAGTGGCCTGATTCTGCTCCTTTGTCTCCTGGATAATGGATGACGAGGACAGCTTGCGTTGGGACGTGGAGGTTAACGTTTTGGGTGACTCAACATCCAGGGAGAATGTTACACAGACAGCTGGGCTGGAGGAAATCTTGGAGCTTTGCTCTTGACTGACTGCGGCAAGGATCAGGAGGGGATCATTAAGCCGACAATTTCCCGCCGTAAGTGCTTTAAATAAAAGATAAATGCCTTATTAGTTAATCTCAGCGATTACATTGGTCATATGCCCAGCCGAGCTTCAAGCTGCACCAAGGATTCTCTGCGCAGGAAGTTACTGAAGAGGCGGGCTTAAACGGGAGCTGGGAGTAACTGAGCGGGACAGGCAGCATCTCTGAGAGAGAGGGCATGGGAGACAGTTCGGGTCGAGACCCTTTTCTATTTTCAGGCTTGCTACTGCTGGGCCAACGATGGCTGCCACAGTGTCCTGCTCCGTGCTGTTTTATATGGGTTTGTTCGTTTGTGAAAACCCACAAAGATTACATTTTCACACGATAGAGGTTACTCATCAACATCGGAACTTACGGTACGGTACACCAAACATCGTTCAATGGTGGTGTTTTGTCATTAATGTTTTATTATTATTAATGTTTAGTGTTTTCAGAGTCATTCGTAATTGTCACTGTATGTCATGTTGGTACTTGTGGGCGGAGCACCAAGGCATAATTCCTTGTATGTGAATACCTGGCCAATAAACTTACTTACTTATTGTTACTTTTTTTGGCATATCTTTAATTCATTTCATAAGTTCATTAATGATAGGAGTAGAATTAGGCCATTCGGCCCATCAAGGTCTAGTCCGCCCTTCAAAGATGGCTGATCTATCTCTCCCCCCGTTCCATATCTCTCTACATCACTGTCTGTTTATGAATAAGGGGTGAGCCATTCAGAACGGAAAATGAGGGGAAACACTTTTTTCACACAGAGAGTGGTGTGAGTCTGTGGAATTTCTCTTGCCTCAGAGGGCGTGGGAGGCCGGCTCTCTGGATACTTTCAAGAGAGAGCTAGATAGGGCTCTTAAGATAGCGGAGTCAGGGGATATGGGGAGAAGGCAGGAACGGGGGTACTGATTGGGGGACGATCAGCCATGATCACATTGAATGGTGGTGCTGGCTCGAAGGGCCGAATGGCCTCCTCCTGCACCTATGTCTATTGTCTGTTATATCCCTTTCCCCAGGACCTCTCAGTCTGAAGAAGGGTCTCGACCCGAAACGCCACCCGTTCCTTCTCATCCAGAGATGCTGCCTGTCCCGCTGAGTTACTCAGGCATCTTGTGTCTATCCAATGTTTCTATCTCCAGGTTGTTTATAAAACACTTGGTTACACCTCGCTAGAACATAGGTGTAGCGTGCAGTGTGATATGCAGCTGATCATGTTTGGGTTTAATGTGATTTAAAGCCAACCTTAATGTAGCAGAACAAAGAGGCTGTCATTATCTGTGATAGACACTAAATGCTGGGGTAAAACTCAGCGGGACTGGCAGCATCTCTGGAGAGAAGGCATGGGTGACGTTTTCAGGATGAGGGGACCCTTCTTCAGACCGAGAGACAAGGGAAAGGAAAACGAGAGATAATAGATGTGTTAAAGAAGGAACTGCAGATGCTGGAGAATCGAGGGTACACAAAAGGCTGGAGAAACTCAACTGGTGCAGCAGCTGCATCTAAGGAGCGAAGGAGATAGGCGACGTTTCCCCGATCCCTAACCCGTCTGAAGAAGGGTCTCAACCTGAAACGTCGCCTATCTCCTTCGCTCCTTAGATGCTGCTGCACCCGCTGAGTTTCTCCAGCCTTTTGTGTACGAGAGATAATAGATACTGTGATTTGGAGAGATACTGTAGAGTCCACTATTGGCTAGGGGCAAGGTGATAACGAAGGAATACTCGAAGGAATAACGAAGGAGTGTTACAACTATGTTACAGAGAAAGGTTGAACAAGTTAGGTCTTTATTCTTTGGAGCGCAGAAGGTTAAGGGGGGACTTGATTGAGGTCTTTAAAATGATGAAAGGGATAGACAGAGTTGACGTGGATACGTTTTTCCCATTGAGGGTAGGGAAGATTCAAACAAGAGGGCATGACATGAGAATTAAGGGACAGAGGTTTTCGGGGTTGGGTAACGTGAGGGGAACTTCTTTACTCAGAGGGGTGGTGGCAGTATGGTTTGTGTGGAATGAGCTTCCAGCAGAAGTGGTGGGAGGCAGGATCAATTTTAACATTTTAAGAGTAAAGTGGATAGGTATAATGGGGACGTGAAGGGTATGGAGGGGTATGATTACGTCTGAGTGCAGGGTAGATGGGACTAGCGGAAAACAAATGGTCGGCACGGACTGGAAGGGCCGAGAGGGCCTGTTTCCGTGCTGTAATTGTTATATGGTTATATGGTTATATGAATAGAAACGGTGAAATTAGCAAGAGGACTAGTGTGGGGTGAGGGACAAGAACGTCCTTTAATTCTGAGGCTGTGGCCTCTGGTCCCAGACTATCCCACTAGTGGAAACATCCTCTCCACATCCACTCTATCCAAGCCTTTCACTATTCAGTAAGTTTCAATGAGGTACCCCCCGCCCCACCCCATTCCGCTAAACTCCAGCGAGTACAGGCCCAGTGCCGACAAACGCTCATCATAGGTGAGTCAATAGAAATCAGGTGCAGGACCGCCCTCTGTGGGAGGCCATCTCGGCCCTTCGAGCCAGCATGTTCCTCCTGCCTCCGCCATTCATTGTGATCATGGCTCATCCTTCAGAGCCCTATCTAGCTCTCTCTTGAAAGTATCCAGAGAACCGGCCTCCACCGCCCTCTGTGGCAGAGAATTCCACAGACTCACCACTCTCTGTGTGAAAAAGTGTTTCCTCATCTCCGTTCTAAATGCCTTACCCCTTATTCTTAAACTGTTGCCCCTGTTTCTGGCCTCGCCAACATTTGCGCGAACATGTTTCCTGCCTCTAGCGTGTCCAAACTCTTAATAACTTCTTATATGTTTTCAATAAGCTAAAATCCCCTCTCATCCTTCTAAATTTCCAGCGTGTGTATAAGCCCAGCCGCTCCATTCTCTCAGCATATGACAGTCCCGCCATCCCGGGAATTAACCTTGTAAACCTACGCTGCACTCCCTCAATAGCAAGAATGTCCTTCCTCAAATTAGCGGATCAAAACTGCACATAATACTCCAGGTGTGGTCTCACTAGGGCCCTGTACAACTGCAGAAGGACCTCTTTGCTCCTATAACATTTCCCTTTGAAACTAAAAGGGTGCCAGCACAAAACATAATGGATGTTCGGCTCCCTTTAAAACCAATCGCCTCTTACCCGATGTTTTTAAACCAGGCAGATTACAGGACTTAGCAAGAGATTCCTTGACAAACGAATACCTGTCGACACTGTCATTAGTTCCCCAGCCCGAGGCAGGCGGACGAGGGCTTTGCCCGAGCCGACCGGCTGCCCCTTTTTCCGGGGTTATGTCCGTGCCCGGGGGGGGGAGGGGGGTTAGCGAGGGACTACGTGCTGTCCTGGGCGATTTCCGGGACCGCTGGACACTGCGGGAGGGTGGAATACATCCTCGGTAAGGATGGGGGTAATACTAATTTGGGAATATTTGTTATGCTTGTATTGTGATGGTGGGTTTGGTTTGAATCATTGGATTTCACGTATAATTGTAAATAGCTGAAAATACATTATTTTTGGTTCAAAACAGTGCCTGATCCAAAACTCACCTGTGGTATGAGAAAAACTGTCAGATGAGGAAAGATTGCTATTGAGGGAGTGCAGCGTAGGTTCACCAGGTTAACTCCCGGGATGGCGGGACTGTCATATGCTGAGAGAATGGAGCGGCTGGGCTTGTACACTCTGGAGTTTAGAAGGATGAGAGGAGATCTTATTGAAACATATAATTATTAAGGGTTTGGACACGCTAGAGGCAGGAAACATGTTCCGATGTTGGGGGAGTCCAGAACCGGGGGCCACAGTTTGATGAAAGAATGGGTCGACTGGGATTGTATTCACTGGAATTTAGAAGGGTGAGAGGGGATCTTATAGAAACTAATGAAATTATAAAAGGACTGGACAAGCTAGATGCAGGAAAAATGTTCCCAACGTTGGGGGAGTCCAGAACCAGGGGCCACAGTCTAAGAATAAAGGGGAGGCCATTTAAAACGTTTTCACCCAGAGAGTTGTGAATTTGTGAAATTCTCTGCCACAGAGGGCAGTGGAGGCCAAATCACTAGACAAACTAAAAAGAGAGTTAGATAGAGCTCTCGGGGCTAGTGGAATCAAGGGATATGTGGAGAAGGCAGGAACGGGGTACTGATTGGGGATGATCAGCCATGATCACATTGAATGACGGGTGCTGGCTCGAAGGGCCGAATAGCCTCCTCCTGCACCTATTGTCTATGGTAGGTTGATAGACCAAAAGGACCCAGAACTGCTGAATTAGATATCCTTCATCCTCCAAGCAGCTGTATTAACCTACAAACCTGCATGTCTTTGGAGTGTGGGAGGAAACCGGAGCCCCTGGAGAAAACCCACGTTGGTCACGGGGAGAACGTGCAAACTCCGCACAGACAGCACCCGCAGTGGGGATCGAACCCGGGTCTCTGGCGCTGTCGAAGGGCCAAATGGGCTGGACCTGCACCTATTTCCGATGTTTCTACGTCGGGCAGCAACTCTACCGCCTCACCGCCCAGAATTTCACTTCAAATCTTTCCAGAGAGCTTCACTGTAATCTACAATTTTCTGGGATTCAAACGGCCGGTTGGAGTTTAGTTTAGTGATGCAGCACGGAAACAGGCCTTCAGCCCAGCAAAGCCCACACACCAGCACTGTCCAACACACACTAGGGATAGGTTATAAATTTACCAAACCAATTAACCTACAAACTTCCCACAAATTCAGAGAGAATTGTACAGCGAATCGAAAAAAAGACAGCCTTCCGGAAAATGTTGAGATTTTCAGGGCTGCATGGTGGTACTGCAGTGGGGTTGTTCCTTACAGCGCCAAATAATGACTTTGAAACAGAGTGTTGAGGCAGATCCCTGTGTGCTTATAACCATATAACCATATAACAATTACAGCACGGAAACAGGCCCTCTCGGCCCTTCCAGTCCGTGCCGACCATTTGTTTTCCCCTAGTCCCATCTACCTGCACTCAGACCATACCCCTCCATTCCCTTCACCTCCATATACCTATCCACTTTACTCTTAAATGTTAAAATCGATCCTGCCTCCACCACTTCTGCTGGAAGCTCATTCCACACAGCCACCACCCTCTGAGTAAAGAAGTTCCCCCTCACGTTACCCCGAAACCTCTGTCCCTTAATTCTCATGTCATGCCCTCTTGTTTGAATCTCCCTACCCTCAATGGGAAAAACGTATCCACGTCAACTCTGTCTATCCCTTTCATCATTTTAAAGACCTCAATCAAGTCCCCCCTTAACCTTCTGCGCTCCAAAGAATAAAGACCTAACTTGTTCAACCTTTCTCTGTAACATAGTTGCTGGAACCCTGGCAACATTCTAGTAAATCTCCTCTGTACTCTCTCTATTTTGTGACATCCTTCCTATAACTAGGCGACCAAATTGTACACCATACTCCAGAATTGGTCTTACCAATGCCTTGTACAATTTTAACATTACTTCCCTACTCCTATATTCAATGCTTGATTTATAAAGGCCAGCACACCAAAGGCTTTCTTTCCACCCTATCTACTTGCGATTCCACCTTCAGGGAACTATGCACAGTTATTCCTAGATCCCTCTGTTACACAGCATTCCTCAATTCCCTACCATTTACCATGTACGTCCTATTTTGATTTGTCCTGCCAAGATGTAGCACTTCACACTTAACAGCATTAAACTCCATCTGCCATCTTTCAGCCCACTTTTCAAATGGCCCAAATCTCTCTGTAGACTTTGAAAATCTACTTCATTATCCACAACACCACCTATCTTAGTATCATCTGCATACTTACTTATCCAATTTTCCACCCCATCATCCAGATCATTGATGTACATGACAAACAACAGTGGACCAACACAGATCCCGAGGCACCCCACTGATCACCGGCTTACAACCTGACAAACAGCACCACCATTACTCTCTGACATCTCCCATTCAGCCACTGTTGAATCCATCTTGCTACTCCGCCATTAACACCCAAAGATTGAACCTTCTTAACCAACCTTCCATGGGGAACTTGTCAAAGGCCTTACTGAAATCCATATAGACAACATCCACTGCTTTACCCTCATCAATTTCCCTAGTTACCGCTTCAAAAAATTCAAGAAGGTTTGTCAAACATGACCTTCCCGGCACAAATCCATGTTGACTGTTCCTGATCGACCCTGTTATCCAGATGCTTATATATATTATCTCTAAGTATCCTTTCCATTAATTTGCCACCACTGACGTCAAACGAATAGGTCTATAATTGCTAGGTTTATTCTTTTGAACCCTTTTTAAACAATGGAACACATGCGCAGTACGCCAATCCTCCGGCACTATTCCCGTTTCTAATGACATTTGAAATATTTATGTCATAGCGCCTGCTATTTCTACACTAACTTCCCTCAATGTCCTAGGGAATATCCTGTCAGGACCTGGAGACTTATCCACTTTTATATTTTCAAAAGTGTCAGTACTTCCTCCTCTTTTGAATCTATAGTTTCCATAGCTACTCTACTTTTTCCCCTTAACTCACCGAGTTCAATATCCTTCTCCTTGGTGAATACCGAAGAAAAGAAATTGTTCAATATCTCCCCCATCTCTTTTGGCTCTGCAGATAGCTGTCCATTCTGTCTCTCTAATGGTCCAATTTTATCCTTCGTTATCCTTTTGCTATTAATATAGCTGTAGAAACCCTTTGGGTTTACTTTCACCTTTCTTGCCAAAGCAACCTCATCATCTTCTTCAGGCTATCTTCTTTTAGCCTGCTCCCACAGTGCAATGGATTGACCATGCCTCCCCCTGCCAACCTACGGGTTGCATAGTTACTGCCTCACAGCACCAGTGACCCACGTTCGATCCCGACTTCGGGTGCTGTCTGTACAGAGTTTGCACGTTCTCCCCGTGACCGCATGGCTTTTATCAGGGAGCTCCGGTTTCCTCCCGCACTCCAAAGACTTGTAGGTTAATTGGCTTTGGTAAAAGAGTGTGAGTGTGAGAGAGAGAGAGAGAGAGAGAGTGAGTATGAGTGTGAGAGTGTGAGTGTGTGAGAGAGTGAGAGTGAGAGTGAGAGTGAAAGGGAGAGTGAGTGTGAGTGAGTGAGAGTGAGAGAGTGAGTGAGTGTGAGAGTGTGAGAGTGAGTGAGAGAGTGAGTGTGAGAGTGAGTGTGAGTGTGAGTGAGAGTGAATGTGAGAGTGAGAGAGTGAGTATGAGTGTGAGTGAGTGTGAGAGTGAGTGAGAGAGTGAGTGTGAGTGTGAGAGTGAGAGTGAGAGAGAGAGAGAGAGAGTGTGATTGTGAGAGAGAGTGAGAGAGTGAGTGAGAGTGAGTGTGCGAGTGAGTGAGAGAATGAGTGTGAGTGTGAGAGAGTGAGTGTGAGAGTGAGTGAGAGAGTGAGTGCGAGAGTGAGTGTGAGAGTGAGAGTGAGAGAGTGAGCGTGAGTGTGAGAGAGAGTGAGTGAGAGTGAGTGTGAGTGTGAGTGTGAGAGAGTGTGAGTGTGAGTGTGAGAGTGAGAGTGTGTGCGGGGACCGCTGGTCAGTGTGGGCACGGTGGGCCTAGGGGCCCGTTTCTGCGCTGTATGTCTGAACTAAACTTCCAGCAACCGTTTCATTCCCAGAAAATTGTAGATTACAGTGAAAGACAACACTGGAAAATTTTGGAATGAAATCCAGGGCAGAATGGTAGAGCTGCTGCCTCACGGCGCCAGAGACCCGGGCACGATCCCGACTATGGGCGCTGTCTGTACGGAGTTTGCACGTTCTCCCCGTGACCCGCGTGGGTTTTCCCCGGGTACTTCTGTTTCCTCCCACACTCCAAAGACGTGCAGGTTTGTAGGTTAATCGGCTTCTGTAGATTGTCCCCAGTGCGTGGGATAGAACAGGGGGGTTGCGGTCAGCGTGGACTGAGTGGGCCGAAGGGTCACTCTGTGACTATTTGCACGGCGCACAACTTCAGGTGAAGTTGCAGATGTTTAACTAGTTGGCACATTGACACAGCTGGCAGAGCCACTGCCTCACAATTCCAGAGCTCCTGGGTTCGATCCCCACCTCAGCTACCGCCCGTGTGGAGTTTGCACGTTCTCGCCGCGACCACGTGGGTTTCCTCCCACATCCCAACGATGTACAGGTGTGCGGGCTAATTAGCCGCTGTAATTTGCCCCTCATGTGTCTGGGAGTGGATGGGGAAAGTGCGGTAACACTGAACTAGTGTGAACGGGTGATCGGTGGTCGACATGGACTCGGTGGGCCGAAGGGTCTGTTTCCATGCTGCATATTTCGAATTCTTTCCTTGCCTTCGCTTAAAATACGTCATCGGGTGGCGCCGCGTGAGGCAGCCTCACCAGCAGTCTGTCCGTCCTTTCATCCTCTTTGTGTTTTTTAGTATGTCAAGAAAGTATGTTCCTGGAGGTTTTTTAGTCTTTTTATGTGGGGGTTGGGGAGCGGGAAAGAGGGGAAACTTGTTTCCCAGTCACTTCCTGGTCGTAGATGCGTCTTTTCTCCGAGTCGCGTCTTCGCCCTCCCTCGCGGCCTGCCATCTGGAGACCGGCCAGAGCTTCAGCAGCAGCGTAGCACTGGATTCCGTCGCGGAGCGGGGCGAGGCCTTACCGCGGATCGCCGTGTGGCGCCCCGGAGTGTTGGGCCAGCTGATTAACACCGTGGAGCTGTGGTCCGCTGAGCTTCCAGCCGCGGGCCGCGCTGACTCTAACATCGCGGAGGCCTGGGATCCTTTGCCGAGGATCGCCAGCGTTGAATCTCCGCCCAGCTCGGCCCGTGGACTTCGGGAGCCACGGTCTCCGGTAGGAAGCGGCCGATTCGGAAACTCCAAGCCGCTGAGAGTGTTCCTCCGCTCCGACGCCGGAGCTCTGGTCATCCCCGCGAGAGGGCCTGCACATCGGGCCGTCCTTAGCGGCGACTGCAGAGGGTTCAAAGGCCGCGGCCACGGTTGAACAAGGAGGAAGATGACTGAACTTTATTGCCTTCCTCACAGTGGGAAACGTTGACTCCGCTGTGCGGGGATGCTCATGTTAAATTCTATCGTGTATAAGTAAGTTAGTAAGTAAGTTTATTGGCCAAATATTCACATACAAGGAATTTACCTTGGTGCTCCGCCCGCAAGTAACAACATGACACATAGTGAGAGTTACGAATGACTCGGAAAACACTAAACATTAATAATAATAAAACATTAATGATAAAACACCATTGATCAAGCATGTGAACCAACAAAATACCAGATCAAAGGGAGGCTACAGATTTTTGGCTGTTGAGTAGAGCAACTACTCGGGGATAAAAACTGTTTTCATGTCTGGCTGTGGCAGCTTTGACAGTCCGGAGTCGCCTTCCAGAGGGAAGTGATTCAAAGAGTTTGTGGCCAGGGTGAGAGGGGTCAGAGATGATCTTGCCCGCTCGCTTCCTGGCCCTTGCAGTGTACAGTTCATCAATGGGGGGAAGGTTGCAGCCAATAATCGTGTGTTCTTTTTATTCGCATGGCTGTATGGTAACTCAAATCTCACTGTATATTCTTGCCATAGAGGGAGTATCATTCTTGCCATAGAGGGAGTACAGAGAAGGTTCACCAGACTGATTCCTGGGATGGCACGACTTCCATATGAAGAAAGACTGGATAGACTCGGCTTGTACTCGCTGGAATTTAGAAGATTGAGGGGGGATCTCATAGATACTTACAAAATTCTTAAGGGGTTGGACAGGCTGGATGCAGGAAGATTGTTCCCGATGTTGGGGAAGTCCAGGACAAGGGGTCACAGTTTAAGGATAAGGGGGAAGTCTTTTAGGACCGAGATGAGAAAATCGTATTTCACACAGAGAGTGGTGAATCTGCGGAATTCTCTGCCACAGAAGGTAGTTGAGGCCAGTTCGTTGGCCATATTTAAGAGGGAGTTGGATGTGGCCCTTGTGGCTGAAGGGATCAGGGGGTATGGAGAGAAGGCAGGTACGGGATACTGAGTTGGATGATCAGCCATGATCATATTGAATGGCGGTGCAGGCTCGAAGGGCCGAATGGCCTGCTCCTGCACCTAATTTCTATGTTTCTATGTTTCTATGTACCAATAGGTGCATGTGACAATAAATGTAACCTGAATTTAAAATTTCCCAGTAACTCTGATATTTGTCTTTCAATTCAACACGTGGCCCGCAAACTGGAATTTGCTTGCGCAGCTTCATTGCACGAGTAAGGATTTCTCTAACTTCAAGGAACTTTTGCGTTCCCGCTCTCTCCGTCCCTCCCCCACCCGAGACGTTTTGCGAGTATCCTTTGATTATCATCTCTCCCACAGCCAACAACGGGCCACTGTGACCTCATATTTCTGGAGTTATCGTTGCCAGATGAGATTCCGTTAGAGATACAGCGCAGAACCGGGCCCTGCGGACCACCGGGCCCATGTCAGCAAGCAATCAGCGCACACTAACACTACCCTCCACACACACACACACGCACACACACACGCGCCAGGGACAATTTACATTTACACCGAGCCAATTCACCCGCAGACCTGCACGTCTTTGAAGTGTGGGAGGGAACAGAAGCACCCGGAGAAAACCCACGCGGGTCACGGAGCGAACGCGCAAACTCCGCACAGACAGCGCCCGTAGTCAGGATCGAACCGGGGTCTCTGGCGCTGTGTGGCCGCAACATAACCACTGCGCCACCGTGCCGTTTCATACCTCTAGTTTCCTTCTCCCCCGACCCTCAGTCTGAAGAAGGGTCGCCCATTCCTTTTCTCCAGAGATGCTGCCTGACCTGCTGAGGTACTCCAGCATTTTGTGTCTAGTTATCTTCGGTGTAATCCAGCGTCTGCAGTCCCTCTTTACACAATAGGATTTTTGGCTTGGATCCATTAATATCATGCGTCTCAAAATGGAGGTTAGGAGGCTGTACAAAGGTTTAGTCAGATCCCGACCACCAAAGCTAAGAACCAAGTGATCTAGAAACGTAGTGCAGGAGCAGTCCATTCGGCCCTTCGAGCCAGCACCGCCATTCAATGTGATCATGGCTGATCATCCCCAATCAGTGCCCCGTTCCTGCCTTCTCCCCATATCCCCTGACTCCGCTATCTTTAAGAGCCCTATCTAGCTCTCTCTTGAAAGCATCCAGAGAACCGGCCTCCACCGCCCTCTGAGGCAGAGAATTCCACACTCACCAATCTCTGTGAGAAAAAGTGTTTCCTCATCTCCGTTCCAAAATCAGTACCCCGTTCCTGCTTTTTCTCCCCATATCCCTTGATTCCGTTAGCCCCAAGAGCTATATCTAACTCTCTCTTGAATACATCCAGTGAATTGGCCTCCACTGCCTTCTGTGACAGAGAATTCCACAGATTCACAACTCTCTGGGTGAAAGAGTTTTTTCCTCATTTCAGTCCTAAATGGCCGACCCCTTATTCTTAAAACTGTGTGACCCCTGGTTCTGGACTCCCCCAACATGGGGAACATTTTTTTCCTGCATCTAGCCTGTCCCAATCCCTTTAAGAATTTTATGTGTCTCTATAAGATCCCCTCTCATCCTTCAAAATTCCAGTGAATACAAGCCCCCAGCCGCCCCCATCTACAAACGAAACAATCTCTTCTCACCAAAACCTTACAGCCACTATGTGAAGGGAAAAACTTTAACATTTAGTTCGAGCTCAAAGTGAACAATGATGGAGGAAACACAACCTTCTAACCACGAGGTTACAGAGTGGTGCAGAAGTTCTTATTCTCCCGCGATGCGCGCTTTATCGAAATACACGGAGGTCACATATGTTCCTGAAAAAGCCACATGCACGCATGACAGTTTCTGGATTAAATCAGCAAATGTCATTAAGTAAATTCATAACTCGACCAAGCATAAAATGCCATCATTTATTGCCCGGCTGACTGGGCCCTGTTTATTCTGGATGAGCAACACATTGGAGCAGAAAACACTCCACCTGTGGCGAGAGTGCTGCTGCCTCACGGCAACAGAGTCCCGGGTTCGATCCCGACCACGGGTGCTTGTCTGTGTGGAGTTTGTACGTTCTCCCCCGAGAGCTTCTCCGGCTGCTCCAGTTGCCTTCCACACTCCAAAGATGTACAGGTTAGGCCTTGTTAAAGATTGTAAACTGTCCCGGGTGCGTGCGTAGGACAGTGTTATGGGCCTGTCCCACTTAGGAGATTTTTCAGCGGACTGCCAGCGACTGTCAAGTGGCCGGCAGTCGCCTGAAAAACCGGCGACTGGAACGAGGGTGGGGGTCTTATAGAAACATATAAAATTATAAAAGGACTGGACAAGCTAGATGCAGGAAAAATGTTCCCAATGTTGGGCGAGTCCAGAACCAGGGGCCACAGTCTTAGAATAAAGGGGAGGCCATTTAAGTCTGAGGTGAGAAAAAACCTTTTCACCCAGAGAGTTGTGGATCTGTGGAATTCCCTGCCACAGAGGGCAGTGGAGGCCAAGTCACTGGATGGATTTAAGAGAGAGTTGGATAGAGCTCTAGGGGCTGGTGGAGTCAGGGGATATGGGGAGAAGGCAGGCACGGGTTATTGATAGGGGACGATCAGCCATGATCACAATGAATGGCGGTGCTGGCTCGAAGGGCCGAATGGCCTCCTCCTCCTGCACCTCCAGAACCCGGGTTTTTGTCCCACGGACAAACTCCGTACAGACAGCACCCGCAGTCGGGAATCGAGCCCAGACCGACTGGCGCCGCGAGGCAGCAACTCTCCGGCTGTGCCACCGTGAACAGTTTTCACCGGCAACAAGTAGCGGCACGTCCCCCTGTGGCCCTCTCTCAAGTTCGATGTTTTAGTAATCTACGCTTTACAGCTGCAATGTTTACAAATAGATGCCGGAATTATCATGGAAAAAATAATCCTTAAGGAAATGGATGAGCAAAACGCAGGCAAACTGTGTTGCTAGCGCGCCTCCAAACCCAAAGAGGCCACCGTGCCAGCCGAACACCACTGTTAATTATCCCTGATTAATGCAATTAACACCAGATCATTTACTCATGTATATTGATAAAATAGTTTATCACCAAGTGATACAATTAGGAAAAATACATTAGCCGTTTCCTTCGCCGACTTGAGCTCACCGCCGTGTATTTTCTTTAGACTTTTAGATCTTTTTTAGTTTTTTTAGTTATAGAGATACAGCGGGCAAAAAGGCCCTTTGGCCCATCGAGCCCGCGCCGAGCAGTGATCAGCCCGCACACGAGCGCGCGCACACACACATGCACACGCGCACACACACACGAGCGCGCGCACACACACACACGCACGCGCACACACACACACACACGCACACACACACACGCGCACACACACACACACACACACACGCACACACACACACACACACACACACACGCACACACACACGCACACACGCACACACACACACGCACACACACACGCACACACACACGCACACACACACGCACACACACACGCACACACACACGCACACACACACACACGCACACACACACACACACATGCACACGCGCACACACACATACACGCATGCACACGCGCACGCACACACACGCGCATGCACACTCACACGCGCACACACACACGCACACACGCGTGCACACACACAAACGCATACACACGCACGCGCACACGCACACACGGAAAGATAGAAAATAGGTGCAGGAGTAGGCCATTCGGCCCTTCGAGCCAGCACCGCCATTCATTGTGATCGTGGCTGATCATCCACAATCATAACTTGTGCCTGCCTTCTGCCCATATCCCTTGGTTACACTTTTACCGAATTTACAATTTTACCGAAGCCAATTAGCCTGCAAACCCGCACGTCTTTAGCGTGTGGGAGGAAACCGGAGCACCCGGAGAAAACCCACACAGGCCACTGGGAGAACATACAAACTCTGTACAGACTAGCACTCGTAGTCAGGATCAAACTCTGGTCTCTGGTGCTGTGCTACCCGCTGCGCCACCGTGCCATCCCAAAGATAAGGTTTACACCATAGAAGGGTATAGCAGCGGAGCCGGCCCTTCAGCCCACAATGTCGGTGCTGACCACAACACCAACACTTAACTGCCTGCACCTATCAATGATATCTTATTGTCACGTGTACCGAGGTGCAGTGAAATTCACTGTTGCACACAGTCCGGCAGAAGGATGAGCAGACATACGCACAATACAAGTGTATGCAAATAGCACAAATAAATAGTATACATGTCGCCAGGTTTGCTGCAATATTCATGTCCCCGTTGCAAATGCAGTTATGTCCTAATTAGACGATTTTTCAGGTGACCGGGGGGGGAGAAAGAGAGGTGGGGGGGGAGATGAGAGGGGGAGACGAGAAGGGTGGGGACGAGGAGGTGGGGACGAGGAGGGGGGGACGAGGAGGGGGGGGCGAGGAGGGCGGGGCGAGGAGGGGGGGGCGAGGAGGGGGGGGCGAGGGGGGGGGGGCGAGGGGGGGGGGGGCGAGGGGGGGGGGCGAGGGGGGGGGGGCGAGGGGGGGGCGGGGGGGGGCGAGAGGGGGGGGGGCGGAGGGGGGGGGGGGGGGGGGGGCGAGAAGGGGGGGGGGGGGGGGGGGCGAGGGGGGGGGGGGGGGGGGGGGGGGGGGGGCGAGGGGGGGGGGCGAGGGGGGGGGGGGGGGGCGAGGGGGGGGGGGAGGGGGGGGGGGGGGGGGGGGGGGGGGGGGGGGAGGAGGGGGGGGGCAGGGGAGGGGGGGGGACCAGAAGGGGGGGGACCAGAAGGGGGGGGACCAGAAGGGGGGGACCAGAAGGGGGGGACCAGAAGGGGGGGGGGGACCAGAAGGGGGGACCAGAAGGGGGGGGAAGGGGGGGGGGGGAAGGAGTGGAGACAACTTTTAAGAAGCCATAGATACACGGCTGTGAAGCTCGGCGGACATTTAACATTACCAGTCAGTTACCGTTGGTTCTGAAAACTACTGTTTTTTCCCCAATGAGCCAACGAAATTCACCGGTCAGCACCGGATGCAACCTATGAGAACCTTCGACCTCCTGGCGACCCACCCACGGCACGAGAATCCTCGCTACTCTGCATGGCGGCTTCATTCTAGTCGCCGCTAATTTTTCAACATGTTGAAAAATTTCGTGGTGAGCGTAACGAAGCCGCGACTCGTTCCCAGAACGCGGGAACTCCTCGCGACCACGAGGGCGACTCCCCGACAACCACCCGCGAACACGTGGCGACCGCATAGTCTCCTGCAGTCGCCTAAGTGGGACAGGCCCATTATCCCTCCATTCCCTGCATATCCACATGCCCATCCAAGAGTCCCGCGTCCCTGGAGAGACGGAACGGGTAACGTTTCGGGTCGAGTGTCCGCCACTTATCCACTAAATGCCACTTATCGCATCTGCCGCCACACCACCGCCCTCTGTAGAGCATTCCAGGAACTTACCACCCCCTGAAGATCACATTCAAACATTACCCCTCTCACCTTAACGCCATCCTCATCTGGCCTTTGATATTTCCATCTTGAGAACCAGGCTCTGCCTGTCTACCGCATCTATGCCTCTATTACTTTGATAAACTCTTAAGGTTCAGCTTTACTTTTGTCATAGAAACATAGAAAATAGGTGCAGGAGGAGGCCATTCGGCCCTTCCAGCCTGCACCGCCATTCAATATGATCATGGCTGATCATCCAACTCAGTATCCCGTACCTGCCTTCTCTCCATACCCCCTGATCCCTTTAGCCACAAGGGCCACATCTAACTCCCTCTTAAATATAGCCAATGAACTGGCCTCAACTACCTTCTGTGGCAGAGAATTCCAGAGACTCACCACTCTCTGCGTGAAAAATGTTTTCCTCATCTCGGTCCTAAAGGAATTTCCCCTTATCCTTAGACTGTAACCCCTTGTTCTGGACCTCCCCAACATCGGGAACAATCTTCCTGCATCTAGCCTGTCCAACCCCTTAAGAGATTTTGCAAGTTTCTGTAAGATCTCCCCTCAGTCTTCTAAATTCTAGCGAGTACAAGCCGAGTCTATCCAGTCTTTCCTCATATGAAAGTCCTGACATCCCAGGAATCAGTCTGGTGAACCTTCTCTGCACTCCCTCCATGGCAAGAATGTCTTTCCTCAGATTTGGAGACCAGAACTGTACGCAATACACCAGGTGTGGCCTCACCAAGACCCTGTACAACTGCAGTAGAACCTCCCTGCTCTTGTACTCAAATCCTTTCACTATGAATTCTAACATACCATTCACTTTCTTCACTGCCTGCTGCACCTGCATGCCTACTTTCAATGACTGGTGTACCATGACACCCAGGTCTCGTTGCATCTCCCCTTTTCCTAATCGGCCACCATTAAGATAATAGTCTACCCTCCTGTTTTTGCCACCAAAGTGGATAACCTCACATTTATCCACATTATACTGCATCTGCCATGCATTTGCCCACTCACCCAACCTATCCAAGTCACCTTGCAGCCTCCTAGCATCCTCCTCACAGCTAACACTACCCCCCAGCTTCGTGTCATCCGCAAACTTGGAGATGTTGCATTCAATTCCCTCGTCCAAATCATTAATATATATTGTAAATAGCTGGGGTCCCAGCACTGAGCCTTGCGGTACCCCACTAGTCACTGCCTGCCATTCTGAAAAGGACCCATTTACTCCTACACTTTGCTTCCTGTCTGCCAGCCAGTTCTCTATCCACATCAATACTGAACCCCCAATACCGTGTGCTTTAAGTTTGTATACTAATCTCTTATGTGGGACCTTGTCGAAGGCCTTCTGAAAGTCTAGATATAAAACATCCACTGGTTCTCCCTTATCCACTGCTAGTTACATCCTCAAAAAATTCTATAAGATTCGTCAGACATGATTTACCTTTCGTAAATCCATGCTGACTTTGTCCAATGATTTCACCACTTTCCAACCTTCCCTGATTTATTCTTTTGCCAAACTGGGATGAACAATTGTTGTAGTTCATCCATGCAGTCTTTAAATACCTTCCATTGCATGTCCACCATCAACCCTTTAAGAATCACTTACCAGTCTATCTTGGCCAATTCACATCTCATACCTTCAAAGTTACCTTTGTTTAAGTTCAGAACCCTTGTTTCTGACTTAATTATGTCACTCTCCATCCTAATGAAGAACTCAACCATATTATGGTCACTCTTGCCCAAGGGGCCCCACACAACAAGGCTGCTAACTAACCCTTCCTCATTACTCAATACCCAGTCTAGAATAGCATGCTCTCTCGTTGGTTCCTCTACATGTTGGTTTAGAAAACTATCCCGCATACATTCCAAGAAATCCTCTTCCTCAGCACCCCTGCCAATTTGATTCACCCAATCTATATGATCTGGATGAGGGAAATTGAAGGCAATATCTCCAAGTTTGCGGATGACACTAAGCTGGGGGGCAGTGTTCGCTGTGAGGAGGATGCTAGGAGACTGCAAGGTGACTTGGATAGGCTGGGTGAGTGGGCAAAATGTTTGGCAGATGCAGTATAATGTGGATAAATGTGAGGTTATCCACTTTGGTGGCAAAAAACAGGAAAGCAGACTATTATTTAAATGGTGGCCGATTAGGAAAAGGGGAGATGCAGCGAGACCTGGGTGTCATGGTACACCAGTCATTGAAAGTAGGCATGCAGGTACAACAGGCAGTGAAAAAAGCGAATGGTATGTTAGCTTTCATAGCAAAAGGATTTGAGTACAGGAGCAGGGAGGTTCTACTTCAGTTGTACAGGGTCTTGGTGAGACCACACCTGGAGTATTGCGTGCAGTTTTGGTCTCCAAATCTGAGGGAAGGACATTATTGCCATAGAGGGAGTGCAGAGAAGGTTCACCAGACTGATTCCTGGGATGTCAGGACTGTCTTATGAAGAAAGACTGGATAGACTCGGTTTATACTCTCTGGAATTTAGGAGATTAAGAGGGGATCTTATAGAAACTTACAAAATTCTTAAGGGGTTTGGACAGGCTAAATGCAGGAAGATTGTTCCCGATGTTGGGGAACTCCAGGACAAGGGGTCACAGCTTAAGGATAAGGGGGAAATCCTTTAAGACCGAGATGAGAAAGACTTTCTTCACACAGAGAGTGGTGAGTCTCTGGAACTCTCTGCCACAGAGGGTAGTTGAGGCCAGTTCATTGGCTATATTTAAGAGTGAGTTGGATGTGGCCCTTTGTGGCTAAGGGGATCAGAGGGTATGGAGAGAAGGCAGGTACGGGATACTGAGTTGGATGATCAGCCATGATCATATTGAATGGCGGTGCAGGCTCGAAGGGCTGAATGGCCTACTCCTGCACCTAATTTCTATGTTTCTATGTTATATGTAGATTGAAGTCACCCAATTATAACTGTTTTACCCTTGTTGCACGCACTTCTAATTTCCTGTTTGATGCCATCCCCAACTCCACTACTACTGTTAGGGGGCCTGTACACAACTTCCACTAGCGTTTTCTGCCCCTTAGAGTTTCGCAGCTCTACCCACATCGATTCCACATCCTCCAAGCTAATGTCCTTCCTTTCTATTGTATTAATCTCCTCTCTCGCCACCAACGCTACCCCACCTCCCTTTCCTTTCTGTCTATCCCTCCTGAATATTGAATATCCCTGGATGTTCAGCGCCCAGCCTTGGTCACCCTGGAGCCATGTCTCCGTGATCCCAACTATAGCATAGTCATTAATAGCTATCTGCACATTCAACTCATCCACCTTATACGAATGCTCCTTGCATTGAGACACAAAGCCTTCAGGCTTGTTTTTACAACACTCTTCCTCCTTATACAATTATGTTGACAAGTGGTCCCTTTTGATTTTTGCCCTGGAAACCCACCACCTCTTGTTTCTCTGTTTATTATTTTTTGCTTCTTCCCCCCCCCCCCCCTACATGTTGGGTCTGAGTGCTTCCCTTCTCTGCCTCCTGCCTCAGACCTGTCTATGGCTTTCTCTATTTGAGTCCCTCCCCCCAACCGTTCTAGTTTAAAGTCCCCCCGGTAGCCTTTGCAAATTTCCCTGCCAGGATACTGGTCCCCCTCGGGTTCAAGTGCAACCCGTCCTTTTGATGCAGGTCACTCCTTCCCCAAGAGGTTCCATTGATCCAGAAACTTGAATCCCTGCCCTCTGCACCAGTCCTTCAGCCAGACATTTATCCTCCACCTGTCATGTATGCAGAGTTACACCAAAAAGCTTTGCATACTATCCAACCAGATAGTAAGTAAGTTAGTAAGTTTATTGGCCAAGTATTCACATACAAGGAATTTGCCTTGGTGCTCCGCCCACAAGTAACAACATGACATACAGTGACAGTTACGAATGACTCAGAAAACACTAAACATTAATAATAATAAAACATTAATGATAAAACACCATTGATCAAGCATGTGAACCAACAAAATACCAGTTGAGTAGAGCAACTACTCGTGGATAAAAACTGTTTTTATGTCCGGCTGTGGCAGCTTTGACAGTCCGGAGTCGCCTTCCAGAGGGAAGTGATTCAAAGAGTTCGTGGCCAGGGTGAGAGGGGTCAGAGATGATCTTGCCCGCTCGCTTCCTGGCGTGTGTAGGAAAGAACTGCGGAGGCCGATTTAAATCAGAGGTCGACGTAAAATGCTGGGGTAACTCAGCGGGACAGGCAGCATCTCTGGAGAGAAGGAATGGGTGACGTTTCAGGTCCGAAACGTCACCCGTTCCTCCTCTCCAGAGATGCTGCCTGTCCCGCTGAGTTACTCCAGCATTTTGTGTCAACCTCCAACCACAACCCATCTTCTATCAGTAAGCCCAGATGCAAATCCCTACGGCTGGGTCACAGTTAATCCCGCGTGCATGAGAAACTGTCTCTGAATCCGGAGGTGTGTGTTTTCACACGTCTGTATCTTCACCCCCCCCCCCCCACGAGAACGTGCAAACTCCGTACAGCCAAGCATCTGTGGTCAGGATCGAACCCGGGTCTCTGGCACTGCAGCCACATGTTGTCATATGCTGAGAGAGTGGAGCGGCTGGGCTTGTATACTTTAGAAGGCCTGTATAATTTAGAAGGATGTGAGGGGATCTTATTGAAACATATAAGATTGTTAAGGGTTTGGACACGCTAGAGGCAGGAAACATGTTCCCGATGTTGGGGGAGTCCGGAACCAGGAGCCACAGTTTAAGAATAAGGGGTAAGGCCATTTAGAACGGAGACGAGGAAACACTTTTTCTCACAGAGAGTTGTGAGTCTGTGGAATTCTCTGCCTCAGAGGCCGGTTCTCTGGATACTTTCAAGAGAGAGATAGATAGAGCTCTTAAAGATAGCGGAGTCAAGGGATATGGGGAGAAGGCAGGAACGTGGTACTGATTGGGGATGATCAGCCGTGATCACATTGAATGGCGCTGCTGGCTGGAAGGGCCGAATGGCCTACTCCTGCACCTGTTGTCTATTATTGTCCAACTTTACTGCTGCAGCGCTAAGACACACGATCTACAATTCTCTTCGACTTCTGGCAGCCTTTGGGCAGATGCCCTTCCAAACCAAGCTGGGATGCACGGAGACAGATAGCGGAGGAGTGCTGTGTTTGGAAACTGTTCTAGTCGTTAGGACAAAAGAGACAAAAAGGTGATGTCCTTCCAATTTGGCAAGTGGGGGTGGGGGTGGGGGGTGGGGGGGGGGGAGCAGTCCTGCCCAGAGTGTAGAGAGATTTATGACGAACCTCACACCATCTGCTGCTGGAAGGCTCAGCTCAACTCCCTGCCCGCCTCCTTTATTTGTGAAACAAAAGCCTCTTGTTAGGTCAGTTGCAGGTCTTCTGATGAGCAGATGGTAGTCAAACACCTTCCTTTGCGTGCCAGAGGTCTGTGTGTGTGTGCGCGTGTGTGTGTGTGTGTGTGTGTGTGTGTGTGGGATACATAATCGACACCTTCAGCATCTACTGCAAGGGTACGGGACAGTTCTGAATCCCCATGACCAAGTGACTGGCGAATGCGGGCCAATACAGTTTCATTCATTCAACAGTTCCGGAGACAAGGACCAATGTCCGCAATGGGGCAGAGGTGAATCGGACAGTGCCCTGGATGACGGAAGGACCGCTGAGACGTTTGAGTTAAAATGGGATACTTGTAACTCTCTCGCCGCCCTTTGCGTGGCGACCGTTTGTATACCTTGGGTATGCACAAAGAATATCACTGTGGCGTGTCATGCTCGAGAGTAGTCCCGGCGTACTCCAGGCCTCAGCTCGGTTGCCGCGTATTTTTCAGCATATGCTGAAAAAAGCCCGCGAGTTAAAGAAATTTCGCCAGGGAAAATAAATCAATATAGTTTTCCTCGTGGGTTTAGTCAAGGTGGGTCATAGTAGGTCGTAATGCTATTTGTAGGTAGTCGGAGTCAAATGTTCAGAGATTAATTCAAAGTTAATCGAAGGCGGTCGAAGATAAAGCTCGTTGAGAAAAAAAAGGTAAGTAAACCGACCGGTAATGTTAAATGCCCGCTAAACTTTAATAAACGTTGTCTGGCTTCTTAAAAATGTCTGCACTCCTTCTCCCCCCATCTTCTCCTCCCCTTCTTTTTTTCTTTCATTTTGAAAAACATTTTTGCGACACAATCATATGATACAACACATCAAAACATGATCAAAATTACACTATATCAAAAGAAATCATGAGAGCACACCAGTGCATTCATTGTTTACAATACTCTCAACCCCACACGGTGACCAGCGCCCACGGAAGGCCTCCAGAGTCCCCGTGGACACCGCGTGTTCCCTCTCCAGGGACACACGTGCACGGACGTAGGCCCGAAAGAGGGGCAGTAAGAGGGGCCCCCTCTCTGCCCCTCCCTCCCGCTCTCTAAAGGACTTACCGAACTGTGCCAGCCATCTTTTACCTTCCTGGTCATCGCGGGTGAGAATTTCAGACAGCGCTCCCCCGCTTTCCCTGGCCCCCGCCTTTGTGATGTGTGTGCGTGTGCGTGTGCGCGTGCAGACGGTCGATCCAGCTCGCAGCTTTCATCGCTGACGATCGATCCACCTCGAGGTTTTTCAGGCGTGTGCCCTCCTCGAGCTTGAAGGTCGGAGACAGTCGCTGAATAGTCGCATCAGTGGGACAGGCCCTTGACACTATCCCTGCAGAGAGAGACTAACGACACTTTACATTTACACCAAGCCAATTAACCTACACACCTGCACGACTTCGGAGTGTGGGATGAAAAACCCAAGATCTCGGAGAAAACCCACGCAGGTCACGGGAGAACGTACAAACTCCGTAGAGACAGCGCCCGTAGTCGGGATCGCACCCAGGTCTCCGGCGCTGTGCCACCGTGACACCCTGGTGGGATTATATTCATGTATAGTGTGATTGGATTGGATAGTGCACAAAATACACAATAGACAATAGGTGCAGGAGGAGGCCATTCGGCCCTTCGAGCCAGCACCGCCATTCAGTGTGATCATGGCTGATCATCCCCAATCAGTACCCCGTTCCTGCCTTCTCCCCATATCCCCTGACTCCGCTATTTTTAAGAGCCCATCTAGCTCTCCTTTGAAAGCATCCAGAGAACCGGCCTCCACCGCCCTCTGAGGCAGAGAATTCCACAGACTCACAACTCTCTGTGAGAAAAAGTGTTTCCTCGTCTCCCTTCTAAATGGCTCACTCCTTATTCTTAAACTGTGGCCCCTGGCTCTGGACTCCCCCAACATTGGGAACATGTTTCCTGCCTCTAGCATGTGCAAACCCTTAATAATCTTATATGTTCCAATGAGATCCCCTCTCATCCTTCTAAACTCCAGAGTGTACAAGCCCAGGCGCTCCATTCTCTCAGCATATGACAGTCCCGCCATTCTGGGAATTAACCTTGTAAACCTACGCAGGGCTCCCTCAATAGCAAGAATGTCCTTCCTCAAATTAGGGGACCAAAATTGCACACAATACTCCAGGTGTGGTCTCACTAGGGCTCTGTACAACTGCAGAAGGACCTCTTTGCTCCTGTACTCAACTCCTCTTGTTATGAAGGCCAACATGCCATGAGCTTTCTTCACTGCCTGCCGTACCTGCACGCCTACTTTCATTATGTTTCACTAACGTGATATTCGACAGTAATAAACAAATACAGATAGAGACACCCCCTGACTTTCTCAATATGAGACTTATCTAAACAATTCTGCACTCAGTCCCTGATGCCATCAAGAGAGTTGGTGGGCAAAAAGATCACAGTTGAGGAGGGGGTTCCAAGAGGATAACGAGCCGTGAGTTTTTAATGCGACATTTCAGAATTGGAAGAACATCATCTCATATTTCGCTTGGGCAGCTTACAACCCACTGGTACGAACATTGATTTCTCCAACTTCAAGTAACCCTAGCATTCCCTCTCTCTCCATCCCTCCCGCACCCAAGTCATACCAGCTTCCTCACCCAGCAAACAATGGCCTGTTTCCTTTTATCATCGTTACTTCTTTGAATATCTTTCATTTATTTGTTCTATATCTCTCTACATCATCATCCATACCTCTCGTTTCCCTCTCCCCCCCCCCCCCCCCGACTCTCTGAAGGAGGGTCTCGACCCGAGACGTCACCCATTGCTTCTCTCCAGAGATGCTGCCTGCTCCCCTGAGTTACTCCAGAGTTTTGTGTCTGTTTCCGGTTGAAAAAGAGAGACACAAAACGCTGGGGTAACTCAGCGGGACAGGCAGCATCTCTGGAGAGAAGGAATGGGTGACGTTTTTGGTTCAAGACCCTGCGTCAACTTTTCTGAGCGACTCCCAACTATGTGTGTCCATCTTCGGCTTAAACCTGCACCCGCAGTTCCTTCCGGCACACATTCCAGGTTGGGACACCTTCTCCAGAGCGAGGAAAGGTCCCGACCCGAAACGTCGCCCATCCATGTTCTCCAGAGAAGCAGATGCCTGGCCCGCTGAGTTACTCCAGAACCGTGTCGGGGTCGAGGAAGGAGCGTTCACGTCGCGGCCCTGTTTCCGCCAGTCCTTCCGCCACCACGCACAAGAAGGGACATGACACACACCATTGTAGCGCAGATGCCGAGAAATGTGTTCAGCTCTGGCTGAAAGACTTCTAATCCTGTGTGCGGACTCGACAAGAAGAAGCAGGAAGAGTCGAGAGAGTTTTATCGTCATGTGTCCCCGGTAGGACAAGGAAATTCTCACTCGCTGCAGCACAACACAATATGTAAACATAGTACATAACGGGAGAAGAAAATAAAAAAAGTTCAGTGTTGTGTACATGCACATGCACACATACTCAATAAATAACCAAATACAATAGTAAATACAAATAACAAATAATAGTAAGCGCCTGTTGCAGTTCAGAGCTCATCTCCCCGCTACCCTCAGGTAGAAGGTACAGGAGCCTGAAGACTGCAACAACCAGGTTCAGGAATAGCTACTTCCCCACAGCCATCCGGCTATTAAACTCAACTGAAACAAATCTCTCAACATTTATAGACCATTACCTGTTTATTTGCACTTTCATTGCTTATTTATTGATGTGTGTATATATTGATATAATGGTATATGGACACACTGATCTGTTCTGTATTCACGCCTCCTATACTCTGTGGTGCTGAAGCAAAGTGAGAATGTCATTGTCCTATCTGGGACACACGACAATAAACCTCTCTTGACTCTTGACTTGAGAGCTTATTGGTTGCCGTGTTTAATAGCCCGGTGGCTGCAGGGAAGACGTTGTCCAGCACAGATGTTGTGGGCCGAAGGGCCTGTCCTTGTGCTGTATCCTCCCACGTTCTACGAACTGGAAGCGGGAGAGCGGAATTCATCCCGGGATGCGACTTTGGAAAGATTTGCTGAGCTACGATGAAAAGAAATGAGGGAACCAAGATAGATGGTGCGCAGGGACGAGGGGATTTGATGTGGATGTTATACCACAACGGTAGAGGCGGTTTATTCCCCTGTAGGTCGTGCATGAAAAGATGAGTCCTTCTGGCTTCTCCCCTTCCTTGCTGGTTCCCCAGAGCTTGCAACTCCCTGATATAGTAGCAATGTACCAGCTTCCACCATCCTCATGGGTGAAGGATGCCACAGACTCCCCAGCCTCAGCAACATATCCCTGTGCATGCGTAGGAAGGAACTGCAGACGCTGGTTTACACCGAAGGATAGACTCAAAATGCCGGCGTGACTCAAACGAGACAGGCAAACATTCTCTGGAGAGAAGGAATGGGCGACGTTGTGTGTCGAGACCCTTCTTCAGACTCATGTGTCAGGAGAGAGGGAGGCCCAGAGATAAGGAAGTGCAGGGTGTGAAAACAGGACAAAGGGGATGGAGATCAAGGAATATGTAGAAGAGGTCGTTGTCGGCCGGGAGAAGGTGACGACGAAGCAGACAGAGATACAATGCAGTCGGGGACAGTCAGACCGGTGGGAGAACTGGGATGGGGAGGGGACGGAGAGAGAGGGAAAGCAAGGGCTCCGTGAAGTTAGAGAGGTCAATGTTCATACCGCTGGGGTGTGAGCTGCCCAAGCGAAATATGAGGTGCTGCCCCTCCAATTTGTGCTGGGCCTCACTCTGTACTTGGCCGTTTTACGCGAGTGACTCTTCAACGATTCATGTTGTCGGAGGCGGAATTAGGCCGTTCAGCCCCGAGGCCGCATAGGTGGGGCCGTCGAGGGCAAAGGGGGACACGGAGTTGGGAGGGAGGGGAGGACGGGACGCCAATAACTAAAGAAGGGGGACCCGGCGTGGAGAGGTCCAACGTCGAGAACTAAGCTGGGGGGGGGGGGGGGGGGGGCGGACACGATGACCATTGGGACTGTTTGTTGGGCAGTTAGTCTGCACCCTTTACGAGGTGCATCTTCGTCTACCCCGGAATGCGAAACAAAACTTCTTCCTGTGACAATGAAAGTCATCTGATCTCAAGTTTGCTCCGCCATTCAATCCCGGCTGATCTATCTCCTTCCTAACCCCATTCTCCTGCCTTAGACAATAGACACTGGAGTATGCCATTCGGCCCATCTAAGCTACTCCGCCATTCAATCCCGGCTGACCCCCTCTTCCTTTTTTTCACACAGAGAGTGGTTAATCTGTAGAATTCTCCGCCACAGAAGGTAGTTGAGGCCAGTTCGTTGGCTATATGTAAGAGGGAGTTGGATGTGGCCCTTGTGGCTAAAGGGATCAGGGGGTATGGAGAAAAGGCAGGTACGGGATACTGAGTTGGATGATCAGCCATGATCACATTGAATGGCGGTGCAGGCTCGAAGGGCCGAATGGCCTGCTCCTGCACCTATTGTCTATGTTTCTATGTTTCCTCCCAACCCCATTCTCCTGCCTTAGACATTAGACAATAGACGCTGGAGTAGGCCATTCTGCCCATCTAATCTACTCCATCATTCAATCACGGCTGACCTATCTCTCCGTCCTAATCCCATTCTCCTACCTTCTCCCCATAACCCCCGACACCCGTACTAATCAAGAATCTATCTATCTCTGCCTTAAAATTATCCACCGACGTGGCCGCCACAGTCTTCTGTGTCACCATTTATCCAGTCGAGCACCCTTAAACCCCTGACCCACGGTACAAGTTCATTCCAAGAGCTCTCCCGAGTTTGCCCTGATTCGAACTCGGAGATTTACGGTAATGGCCGCTCGTCGGTACTCGGGGCTCTCGTGGACATTTGTCAACATGTTGAAAAATCTTCACGAGTCTTCCCGTGCTTACCTGCCGCTAGCGAGTCTTCTCGAGTACCTGCTGTTAGCGTTACGAGCCGCTAAGAGACGTCCCCGAGCTCCGACGTACCCGCTACGTTCATTCTCCGTGCTTACCACGAGTTTGATTTTTTTTTTTAACTCGGGAGAGCTCTTGGAATGAACTCGCACCGTGGGACAGGGCCATTAGAGTCTAACACATTTCCAAGATCCAACCAAATTTAATGGGATAAACTCTCATCCTAAGAATTGACGAAGCAAATGGTTTGGTTTGGAGATGCAGCGTGGAAACAGGCCCTTCGGCCCCCCAAGGCCGTGCCGACCAACACTAGTTCGACGTTCTCACAGTTTCGTATCCTACACGCTCGGTCCAATTTACAGATGGCGACTAACCTACAGGCCTGCACGTCTTTGGAACGAGGGACAAAACCGGAGAAAACCTACGCTGGTCACGGGAGGGCGGGGAAAGAGCTTACAAACTCCGTACGTACAGCACCCCTAGTCAGGATGGAACCCGTCAGTTCCTGTCCGCTCTTTCGTGGAATCAATATCACAGCTTGAAGAGGCGACGGGGAAAGTAAAGGGCCTGTCCCACTTTCCCGAGTTACTCCCGAATTCTCCCGAGTTTTTCCCTTGATTCGAACTCGGAGAATTACGGCTATAGCCAACCGTAGGTACTCGGGGCGATTTTTTTTGTTTACTCGTGGACATTTTTCAACGTGCTGAAAAAACGTCCCGACTTACCGGAGGCCCTGAGTACCTACGGCTGGCATTACGAGCTGCTGTGAAATATCTACGGACATTCCCCGAGTTTGAGGCAAGGGTAAAACTCAGGAGAATTTGTGAGTAACTCGGGAAAGTGGGACGGGGGGCTTAACACTTTTATCAACAGCAATATACGCGAGTGATAAGTGCCTGCTGGAAGGCTTTGCCTGGGGAAAATGATGGAATCGGATAGAATAGCGACGTTTAAGAGGCATTTAGACACACACCTGAAGAGACTTGGAAGAGAGGGACATGGGATCACACGCACTCCGATACATAGCACAAGTGTTTAATTGTCATGTGTACCAATCACAGGACAATTGAATTCTTACTTGCGACAGAGTGACAGGCCGGCAAACACAAAACATACACAAGGTCAATAGACAATAGACAGTAGGTGCAGGAATAGGCCATTCGGCCCTTCGAGCCAGCACCGTCATTCAATGGCTGACCAAACCCAATCAGTGCCCCGTTCCTGCCTTCTCCCCATAGGTAATAGGAACAGTATTAGGCCATTCGGCCCATCAAGTCTACTCCACCATTCAATCGTGGCTGATCTATCTCTCCCTCCCAACCCCATTCTCCTGCCTTCTCCCCATAACCTCTGACACCCGTACTAATCAAGAATCTATCTATCTCTGCCCTAAAAATATCCACTGACTTGGCCTCCGCAGCCTTCTGTGGCAAAGAATTCCACAGATTCACCACCCTCTGACCAAAGAAATTCCTCCTCATCTCCATTCTAAACATAGAAAACATAGAAAATAGGTGCAGGAGTAGGCCATTCGGCCCTTCGAGCCTGCACCGCCATTCAATACGAACATGGCTGATCATCCAACTCAGTATCCTGTACCTGCCTTCTCTCCATACCCCCAATCCCTTCAGCCACAAGGGCCACATCTAACTCCCTCTTAAGGAGAGCCAACAAACTGGCCTCAACTACCTTCTGTGGCAGAGAATTCCACAGATTCACCACTTAATAACTTAATAACACCACTACGAATGCAAAGCATTTTATCGGGATGCGTCACAACATGGTTTGGGAACAGCTCCATCCAAGACCCGCAAGAAATCGCAGAGAGTTGTGGTCACAGCTCAGACCATCACACAAACCAACCTCCCTTCCGCTGACTCCATCTACACCTCACGCTGCCCCGGCAAGGCCAGCAGCATCATCAAGGACCAGTCGCACCTCCAGATCCAGGGACAGTCTGGGGTGGGAGATTGCAACCTTCAGGTGGTCCACCCTGTTTCGACAAATGCAATCAACCTGGCGTGCACAAACAGAAGATCAAACCGAACATCCGCTCGGTCCGCAATAACCAACCTGACCTCCCGGTGGCTCAGCACTTCAACTCCCCCTCCCATTCCACATCCGACCTCTCGGTCCTGGGCCTCCTCCACGGCCAGAGTGAGCAACACCGCAAGCTGGAGGAACAGCACCTCATATTCCGCTTGGGGAGTCTGCATCCTTTGGGCTTGAATATTGAATTTTCTCAATTCTGTTAACCCTTGCTGTCTCCTCCCCTTCCCACCTCTCCCTCAGCCCTCGGGCCCTGGCATTCCCTCTATCTCTATCTCCCTCCCCCACCCCAGTCGCACCAGCTTCTCATTTTCACACCACAAACAGCTTACAATGGCTTGTTCCCTTTATCATCGATATTTTTTTGCATATCTTTCATTCATTGTTCCTTATCTCTCCACATCACCGTCTATATCTCTCGTTTCCCTGATCCCTGACCAGTCTGAAGAAGGGTCTCGACCCAAAACGTTGCCTATCTCCTTCGCTCCGTAGATGCTGCTGCACCCGCTGAGTTTCTCCAGCTTTTTGTGTACCATCAAACCGAACAAGTTGTCTTACAACTTTAGGCTGTGCACGCCACACGCATGAAGAAGAGATGCCGTTCCCTCTTCTCCCATCGGGCAAAAGGTACAGAAGTGTGAAAACGCAAACCTCCAGATTCAGGGACAGTTTCTTCCCAGCTGTTATCGGGCAACTGAACCATCCCACCACAACCGGAGAGCAGTGTTGAACTACCATCCACCTCGTTGGTGACCCTCGGACTATCCTTGATCGGACTTCACCTTGCGTTATTCCCTTCTCATGTCTCTATATATGAAACGGCCTGATGGTAATCATGAGTTGTCTTTCCGCTGACTGGTTAGCACGCGACAAAAAGCTTTTCGCTGTACCTCAGTACACGTGACAATAAACTCAACCAATGTAATAGTATCGACAGTGGTCCATTCAGCAAAACTCGTCCCATCAAACGATCAAGACGGATGCAACCGAGAATCAGAGCCAGATCTCCCAATAATTTATACATCTTCCACCAGCGATCTGACACAAAGCCTGGGGATCAATGCTCTACCTATTGTACCTGAGTTCATAAAGAACACTCTATTAATGCCATAGCCCTTTGACAAAGAACAACACATTGGTTGAGTCAGCGAATGCATCAAACAGACAGAGATGCAATATTATCATCAGCTTGTTGTCTTTTGGCACAAATTGATTAATCAGTCTATGCCCCGCAGTTCAACACAATCTTCTGACTGATTACAGATAAATAAAGGGAATCCAACGGGAAAAATGCCCAGCGTCCTATAACAGCAGCAATATTAACATCGGCCAGAAGAATGAAGATAATGTGCGACTCAAACCCATCCCACTGATCTGTTCTTTTTTTTTTTTTTTTTTTTTTAATTTTTATTTTTAAATGTTATAATACAACTTAGGAGATAGGTTTGTAGGTACAGAAAACAAAACTATTCGTCTAGTCCTGGGTTCAAGCTTCCGTCGAGCCTCAGCGCTGGCCCATTCTACCCCTTCAAATAATCTATGAACGGGGACCATATTCTAATAAATAATTCAGGTTTGTCGATTAAGACAAATCTAATTTTTTCCAGATTTAAGGTCTCCGACATCTCCATAATCCACATTTTAGTTGTAGGGAATGCAGGGTTTTTCCAAAATTTTAATATTAGTTTTTTCCCAGATCTGTTCTAAAGATCCTCTTTACGAGGATATTGCCAGGACTCGAGGGATAGGTTGAGCAGGCTGGGACTCTATTCCTTGGAGCGCAGGAGGCTGAGAGGTGATCTTATAGAGGCGTATAAAATCGATCCCTATCGAGTCTATGATTGTTGATTTTTCTAACTTCCAGTAGCCCTTGCATCCCTCCCCCACCCAAACTGCTGTGCCAGCTTCAAAGTCATCCTGGTGAGTCTCATTGTCAGTAACCTGTTTTCACCTAGCCCACAGCTAACAATGTCCTGTTTCCTTTATCACCCTTACTTTTGTTTCCATTCATTGTTTCCATATCTCTCTACAGCACCGCCTAGCATCATCAAGGACCCACACCATCCTGGCCACGCACTCATCTCCCCGCTGCCACCAGGAAGAAGATACAGGAGCCTGAAATCTGCAACATCCAGGTTCAGGAACAGCTTCTTCCCCACAACCATCAGGCTATTAAACACTACATCAAACAAACTATGAACTATAACAGCCTATTGCACTTGGTTTATTTATATGCAATATATATATATACATATACATATACATATACATATATATACATATACACACACACACACACACAGTGGCTTGCAAAAGTATTCATACCCCTTGAACTTTTTCACATTTTGTCACGTTACAACCACAAACGTAAATGTCTTTTATTGAGATTTTATGTGATAGACCAATACAAAGTGGCGCATAATTGTGAAGTGGAAGGAAAATGATACATGGTTTCCAAATTTTATTACAGATAAAAAACTGAAAAGTGTGGCGTGCAAAAGTATTCAGCCCCCTTTACTCTGATATCCCTAAATAAAATCCAGTGCAACCAATTGCCTTCAGAAAGTCACCTAATTAGTAAATAGAGTCCACTTGTGTGTAATCTAATTTCAGTATCAAATCTGCTGTTCTGTGAAAGCCTCAGAGGTTTGTTAGAGAATATTAGTGAACAAACAGCATCATGAATCCCAAGGAACACACCAGACAAGTCAGGGATAAAGTTGTGGAGAAGTTTAAAGCAGGGTTAGGTTATAAAAAAATATCCCAAGCTTTGAACATCTCATGGAGCACTGTTCAATCCATCATCCGAAAATGGAAAGAGTATGGCACAACTGCAAACCTACCAAGACATGGCCGTCCACCTAAACTGACAGGCCGGGCAAGGAGACATTGATAGAGAAGCAGCCAAGAGGCCCATGGTAACTCTGGAGGAGCTGCAGAGATCCACAGCTCAGGTGGGAGAATTCTGTCCACAGGACAACTATTAGTCGTGCAGTCCACAAATCGGGCCTTTATGGAAGAGTGGCAAGAAGAAAGCCATTGTTGAAACAAAGCCATAAGAAGTCCCGTTTACAGTTTGCCACAAGCCATGTGGGGGACACAGCAAACATGTGGAGGAAGGTGCTCTGGTCTGATGAGACCTAAATTGATGTTTTTAGCCTAAATGCAAAACGCTATGTGTGGTGGAAAACTAACACTGCACATCACCCTGAACACACCATCCCCACTGTGAAACATGGTGGTGGCAGCATCATGCTGTGGGGATGCTTTTCTACAGCAGGGACAGGGAAGCTGGTCAGAGTTGATGGGAAGATGGATGGAGCCAAATACAGGGCAATCTTGGAAGAAAACCTGTTAGAGTCTGCAAAAGACTTGAGACTGGGGCGGAGGTTCACCTTCCAGCCGGACAACGACCCTAAACATACAGCCAGAGCTACAATGGAATGGTTTAGATCAAAGCATATTCATGTGTTAGAATGGCCCAGTCAAAGTCCAGACCTAAATCCAATTGAGAATCTCTGGCAAGACTTGAAAATTGCTGTTCACAAATGCTCTCCATCCAATCTGACTGAGCTTGAGCTATTTTGCAAAGAAGAATGGGCAGAAATTTCAGTCTCTAGATGTGCAAAGCTGGTAGAGACATACCCCAAAAGACTTGCAGCTGTAATTGCAGCGAAAGGTGGTTCTACAAAGTATTGACTCAGGGGGGCTGAATACTTTTGCACGCCACACTTTTCAGTTTTTTATTTGTAATAAAATTTGGAAACCATGTATCATTTTCCTTCCACTTCACAGTTATGCACCACTTTGTGTTGGTCTTTCACATAAAATCCCAATAAAATACATTTACGTTTGTGGTTGTAACGTGACAAAATGTGGAAAAGTATAAAATGCTATATGGACACTCTGATCTTTATGCCTACCCAATATTCTGTTGTGCTGCAGGAGGCAAGAATTTCATTGTCCTAACATGGGGCACATGTCTCCACCCGAAACCTCACCCATTCCCTCTCTCCAGAGACGCTGCCCGACCCGCTGAGTTACTCCAGCTTTTTGCGTTTATCGTCGGTTTAAACCAGGGTCTGCAGTTCCTCCTGACACACTCGACCGCTGCACCTCTGGCTGTGGGGCAGACAGCGAACAAATTCTGCCCACTGCAGAAAGGTTGCCAACCGCAGAGAGAAAGGGATCTACACGAGAGCGAGGTCATTCAATTGACCAGGACTAAAATGAGCAAAGGTCGTAGCACCAAACTGATTAGCACGGTGGCGCAGCGGTAGAGTTGCTGCCTCACAGCGCCAGAGACCCGGGTTCGATCCCGACTACAGGAGTTTGTGCGTTCTCCCGTGACCACGTAGGATTTCTCTGGGCGCTCCGATTTCCTCCCACACTCCAAAGACGTGCAGGTTTGTAGGCAAATTGCCTTGGGATAATTGTAACTTGTCCCCAGTGTGTGTAGGATAGTGTCAGTGTTTGTGGGGATAATTGATCGGCGCGGACCCGGTGGGCCGAAGGGCCTGTTTCCGCGCTGTATCGCTAACCAAAACTAATGATAGGACAGCGATCTCTACAAAGGATTGGAGGGCGGACCCCCCCCCCCATCGCAAACTCTCTGCAGGGAAAAGACAAGAGGGATGGACAATTACCAAAACATGTTGAACGCTGACAGCTGGAAAGTGTGCAGAGAAGAATTACAGCAATGTTGCCAGGACTAGAGGCCTGAGCTACAGGGAGTCTGATAAGGGAGCTTATCCACTTTGGTGACAAAAACAGGAAGGCAGATTATTATCTAAATGGTGTCAAGTTGGGAAAAAGGGAAGTGCAACGGGATCTGGGGGTCCTTGTACATCAGTCAATGAAAGTAAGCATGCAGGTACAGCAGGCAGTGAAGAAAGCGAATGGCATGTTGGCCTTCAAAACAAGAAGAGTCGAGTATAGGAGCAAAGAGGTCCTTCTGCAGTTGTACAGGGCCCTAGTGAGACCACACCTGGAGTATTGTGTGCAGTTGTTGGTCCCCTAATTTGAGGAAGGACATTCTTGCTATTGAGGGAGTGCAGCGTAGGTTCACGAGGTTAATTCCCGGGATGGCGGGACTGTCATATGTTGAGAGAATGGAGCGGCTGGGCTTGTACACTCTGGAGTTTAGAAGGATGAGAGGGGGTCTTATTGAAACATATAAGATTATTAAGGGTTTGGACACGTTAGAGGCAGGAAACATGTTCCCGATGTTGGGGGAGTCCAGAAACCAGGGGCCACAGTTTAAGAATAAGGGGTAAGGCCATTTAGAACGGAGATGAGGAAAAAACGTTTTCACACAGGGAGTTGTGGGTCTGTGGAATTCTCTGGGCAGTGGAGGACGGTTCTCTGGATGCTTTCAAGAGAGAGCTACATAGAAACCTAGAAACATAGAAAATAGGTGCAGGAGGAGGCCATTCGGCCCTTCGAGCCAGCACCGCCATTCACAGTGACCATGGCTGATCATCCCCAGTCAGTACCCCGCTCCTGCCTTCTCCATGGAACCGGGTGTCTGGCGCCTCGAGGCAGCGGTTCTACCCGCTGGGTGTCGCCCGTGGTTTCACGCCCGCGGGCACGACAGTTCGGCGCTTCTGCACCGCGCTGCCTCCTCGCCGCCAAGCACCAGCAACGTATATCTTTTTTCATCCCTCATCAGCTCTTGTCCAGTTTAATAATACATGGAAGCTCTCACACTCTGACCATAAACACTGCTCGACTGTCTGATGTCAAATTTCAGAAGCTCAAAGCCTGCTCGTCTCTCTCCCCTTTGATCTGTTGGGCTTTGAGGGATGCAAGAGACTGCAGCTGCTGTAATCTCAGTCACAAAACGTGCCGGAGGAACTCAATCGCGTCTAAGGTGGTAGCGGGGTGATTGATGGTTCACAGAGAAAATACGTGCAGGAGGAGGCCATTCGGCCCTTCCAGCCAGCACCGCCATTCAATGTGATCATGGCTGATCATCCCCAATCAGTGCCCCGTTCCTGCCTTCTCCCCCATATCCCTTGATTCCGTTAGCCCCAACTGGTAAATCTAACTCCCTCTTGAAAGCATCCAGTGAAATCGGCCTCCACTGCCTTCTGTGGCAGAGAATTCCACAGATTCAATTAAAACTCTCTGTGAGAAAAAGTTTTTCCTCGTCTCCGTTCTAAATGGCTTACTGCATATTCTTAAACTGTGGCCCTGGTTCTGGACTCTCCCAAAATCGGGAACATGTTTCCTGCCTCTAGCGTGTCCAAACCCTTAACAATCTTAGGTTGACAAAGTTGCTGGAGAAACTCAGCGGGTGAGGCAGCATCTATGGAGCGAAGGAAATAGGCAACGTTTCGGGTCGAAACCCTTCTTCATAATCTTATATGTTTCAATAAGATTCCCTCTCATCCTTCTAAACTCCAGAGTATATAAGCCCAGCCGTTCCATTCTCTCAGCATACTCTCCCGGAATTAACCTGGTGAACCTACGCTGCACTCCCTCAATAGCAAGAATGTCCTTCCTCAAATTTGGAGACCAAAACTGCACACAATACTCCAGGTGTGGTCTCACTAGGGCCCTGTACACCTGCAGAAGGACCTCTTTGCTCCTATACTCAACTCCTCTTGTTCTGAAGGACTACATCATGCATTGTGTATATTTCTATTTTGAAATTTTAAAAAAAGTTACCAACAGCCACTTACTAACTAAGGGCAGGCAAACATGCTGGGGTAATCTTATTTTAACCGTTTTTTTTTTAAAAAGATCACCGGGGTGACAGGGAAACCGTGTCCAAACAGACAGCAACATAAATCTCCCGCTCATCAGCACATCAGCGCTCAAAACTAGAGCAAGGTTACATTTCTCGTTTCATTCCAAGTGCACCGCTAATGAAAAACCTCCATGGTTCATCGCACGCCAGCTAGCTCTCGATCGCTTCGAAGTGCTTTCGCGCAGTGAAAGGCCTGGATGGAGTGGACGCGGAGAGGACGCTTCCACTGGTGGTCGAGACTAGGACCAGAGGTCTATGGTCTTTGGGCGCACTGATCGGTTCTGTATTCGTGCCTGCTATGTTCTGGTGCGCTGAAGCAAAGTAAGAATTTCATTGCCCTATCAGGGACACACGACAATAAACTCTCTTGAACTTGAGGTCTTCGTAAGTTGTAGGAGTAGAATTAGGCCAATCGGCCCATCGAGTCTTATTCCGCCGTTATTCAATCATGGCTGATCTCCGCCTCCTCATCCAATTTTCCTCCCTTCTCCCCATAACCCTCGACACCCGTTCTAATCAAGAATTTGTCTATCTCTGCCTTAAAAATATCCACTGACATGGCCTCCACAGCCCTCTGTGGCAATGAGTTAGTTCCACAGATTAACTACCCTCCGACTAAAGAAGGTGCCTTAGCCTCAGAATTAAAGGACATTCTTTTAGGAAGGAACTGAGGAGGAATTTCTTCAGTCAAAGGGTGGTGAATCTGTGGAATTCATTGCCACAGAAGGCTGTGGAGGCCAAGTCAATGGATATTTTTAAGACAGGTTTTTGATTTGTACGGGTGTAAGGGGCAATGGGGAGAAGGCAGGAGAATGGGGTTAGGAGGGAGAGACAGATCAGCCGTGATTGAATGGTAGAGTAGACTTATAACCATATAACAATTACAGCACGGAAACAGGCCCTCTCGGCCCTTCCAGTCCGTGCCGACCATTTGTTTTCCCCTAGTCCCATCTACCTGCACTCAGACCATACCCCTCCATTCCCTTCACGTCCATATACCTATCCACTTTACTCTTAAATGTTAAAATCGATCCTGCCTCCACCACCTCTGCTGGAAGCTCATTCCACACAGCCACCACCCTCTGAGTAAGAAGTTCCCCCTCACGTTACCCCAAAACTTCTGTCCCTTAATTCTCATGTCATGCCCTCTTGTTTGAATCTTCCCTACCCTCAATGGGAAAAACGTATCCACGTCAACTCTGTCTATCCCTTTCATCATTTTAAAGACCTCAATCAAGTCCCCCCTTAACCTTCTGCGCTCCAAAGAATAAAGACCTAACTTGTTCAACCTTTCTCTGTAACATAGTTGCTGGAACCCTGGCAACATTCTAGTAAAACTCCTCTGTACTCTCTCTATTTTGTTGACATCCTTCCTATAACTAGGCGACCAAAATTGTACACCATACTCCAGAATTGGTCTTACCAATGCCTTGTACAATTTTAACATTACTTCCCTACTCCTATATTCAATGCTCTGATTTATAAAGGCCAGCACACCAAAGGCTTTCTTTACCACCCTATCTACATGCGATTCCACCTTCAGGGAACTATGCACAGTTATTCCTAGATCCCTCTGTTCCACAGCATTCCCCAATTCCCTACCATTTACCATGTTGATGGGCCGAATGGCCTAATTCTGCTCCATACACTTATGACCTTCTGAGATTTCAATTGCTTATTGTTGGAAGGCTGAAGCAAGCTGGAAAGTTTAACAGAGAGGGAGACGCAAGGAACTGCAGGCACTGGTTTACAAAGAAAAAAGTGCTGGGGTAACTCAGCGGGTCGGGCAGCATATCTGGAGGACATGGATGTGTCAGGTCATGACCTTTCTTTCCAGCTGTATTCAGGCAACTGAACCATCCTATCACCAACTAGAGAGCAGTCCTGGGGCAGCATCTACCTCATTGGAGACCCTCGGAATATCCTGTCCGGACTTTACCTTGCACCAAACGTTATTCCCGGGTGGATTTTCCTCTCGTGGACCTGCAGTTTCCTCCCATGCTCCAAGGACGTGCAGGTTTGTAGGTTAATTGGCACTCTGCAAAGCTGCAAACTGTCCCTGGCGTGTGGGACAGCGTGATCGCCGGTCGGCGAGGACGCAGTGGGAGGAAGGGCCCAGTTTCCACGATGTATCTCTAAAGCTAGCATGGACTCGATGGGCCGAATCTCCTCCTATCTCAAACAAGATGCACCGTCTGACAATGCGGACACCGTTTTGAGCAACGGATTAGTACCAGTTGGGGACAATTGGCAGCCAACTATTCTGGAGGATTGAAGTCTTTTGGGAGACATCGTGTTGGCACGAACACGTCTATCTGCTGTTTTCAGTACTCGGGGATTAGGGATTGCCAAATGACGGGGAAATAATTATTGCGACTGTCGTGAGCTTTTCATGGCATCGTAAATGATGAGCGTGGCGCAGACTAAGCGCTGGACTTTGGTGTAATTTGTTCATTTGGGTTGAGGGAATTGGCGTGGATTTCTCTCGCAGCCAGCCTGCTGGCGCACGGGGAGAGGGAGATGCTAATATCCTACGAGCTGACACCAAAGGCAGAGCCCTCGTCCAGTGCGGCTGCCAAGGCCAGCACGGATGCCAACAGACCTGCTGCTCGAGTAATGCGCAAATCTGCCCGCTACAATCTGGTAGCAGTCAGGGGAAAAGGCAACGCCGGCCAGACTGTCGAGGCTTATGCGCAGAGGCTGGCCAAGCAAACGAAAGGGAGCTGCATTGAGGTAGCGCCGACGGAGGGACGGAGGGAGGGAGCACGGAGAAGCGGCTGGGAACGGACTTCACGCGACCTCCGCACCGCCTTCACTGCTGCAGGGAACACCGCAGCCCCCCGCCCGGCTTGGACCTGCCCCGCAAAGAGTGGGCCGCCCTGCACCGGCTCCGTACACGGGGTTGGCCGGGTTCAACGCCAACATGGGGGTGGGAGATTGCAAACCCTCACGCGGTCCGCCCTGTTTCGACTAATGCAATCGACTCGACGTGCACAAACGGAAGATCAGATACAACAAGTTGTCCGACAACTGTAGGCTGCGCACGCCACACGAAAGAAGAAGAACGGCAACGTGCATCGCTGGGGGCTGCGTTCTTCAGCAGCCTGCGTGTGTGTGGAGCAGACCAGCTATGCCGAGAGAACGGAGCGGCTGGGCTCGTCCACTCTGGAGTTTAGAAGGATGAGAGGGAATCTTATTGAAACATATAAGATTATCAAGGGTTTGGACACGCTAGAGGCAGGAAACATGTTCCCGATGTTGGGGGGGTCCAGAACCAGGGGCCACAGGTTAAGAATAAGGGGTAAGGCCGTTTAGAACGGAGACGAGGAAACACTTTTTCCTCACAGAGAGTGGTGAGTCTGTGGAATTCTCTGCCTCAGAGGGCGGTGGAGGCCGGTTCTCTGGATGCTTTCAAGAGAGAGCTAGATAGGGCTCTTAAAGATAGCGGAGTCAGGGGATATGGGGAGAACGGGGTACTGATTGGGGATGATCAGCCATGATCACATTGAATGGTGGTGCTGGCTCGAAGGGCCGAATCTTGCACCTATTGTCTATCGTCTATTAATACCCCCCCCCCCCCCCCCCCCCCCCCCCCCCCCCCCACCATGGATGCTGTCTGACCCACTGAGTTACTGCAGCTTTTTGTGTCGATCTTAAGTACACAGTGGTTGGGAAAATAACCGTATGGTGCCTCCCCAAATGTGTAAGCCGTCTTCACAAATGACGCCCGCGTAGACACGTACACACAGGCACATACATGTCTCTGGGAAAAGAGTCAAAAACAGCTCAAGGGCACGATATTCTTCAAAACTGACACAAAAGCAAGATTGGCCACACACAAACTGGAGTAATAACATCTTGTTCTGCCCGGCTAGCTCGCAACACTACAGTGCGATCCCCAAATTAGTTGTTAGTTTTCCAGATGCAAGGCCCTTCGGCCCACCGAGCCCGTACAGACCTGCGATCACCTGGCACGCTAACACTATCTTATTACACACATTCGGTAGACAAAAATGCTGGAGAAACTCAGCGGGTGAGGCAGCGTCTATGGAGCGAAGGAAATAGGTCGAGAGACCTTCTTCGGACATTTTACACACATCAGGGATAATTGATAATTTTACCAGAGCCAATTAGCCCGTGAACCTGCACGTCTTGGGAGTGTGGGAGGAAACCGGAGCACCCGGAGAAAACCCACGCAGGTCACGGGGAGAGCGTACAATCTCCGTCCAGACAGCACCCGCGGTCAGGATCGAACCCGGGTCTCTGGCGCTGTGAGGCAGCAACTCTACCGCTGCGCCACCCAAACTATCCATGTTCTCCAGAGATGTTGCCTGACCTGCTGGAGGTACTCCCAACACTTTGCGCTCTTTAAGGAGAGAGCTAGAACGAAATGTATAGCTCGATGGTTGGATTTAGGTGGGGGTGGGTGGGGAATAGGTGCAGGATAGTGGGATAAATGGGTGAACTACCAGGATGAGTAGGTTTGTTATAAATGTAAATTGTCCCCGGTGTGTGTAGGATAGTGTTAGTGTGCGGGGATCGCTGGTTGGTGCAGACTTGGTGGGCACAAGGGTCGGTTTCCGAGCTTTATCTCTAAACTAAACCAAAGGTGACATGGTACAAGGTGAATTCCCGGGATGGCGGGACTGTCATATGCTGAGAGAATGGAGCGGCTGGGCTTGTACACTCTGGAGTTTAGAAGGATGAGAGGATATCTCATTGAAACATATAAGATTGTTAAGGGCTTGGACACACTGGAGGCAGGAAACATGTTCCCGATGTTGGGGGGAGTCCAGAACCAGGGGCCACACAGTTTAAGAATAAGGAGTAAGCCATTTAGAACGGAGATGAGGAAACACTTTTGCTCACCGAGACTGGTGAGTCTGTGGAATTCTCTGCGGTGGAGGCCGGTTCTCTGGATGCTTTCAAGAGAGAGCTAGATAGGGCTCTTAAAGATAGCGGAGTCAGGGGATATGGGGAGAAGGCAGGAACGGGGTACTGATTGGGGATGATCAGCCATGATCACATTGCATGGCGGTGCTGGCTCAAAGGGCCGAATGGCCTCCTCCTGCACCTATTGTCTATTGTGTATTGACATTCCGGGTTGGGATGCTTCTTCAGGTTAAGGCTCTTCTCTCCTTTTCAGCTCTAGCCTTTGTCCACCTATCAGCCAATTCATACCCACACCCCTCACCTGTATCCACCCATCACTTGCCAGGCTTTCTCCCCAGTACTGCAATTAATCTGAAGAAGGGTTCCGGCTCAATACGACACCGTTCACTGAGACCACACCTGGAGTATTGTGCACAATTCTGGTCCCCTAATTTGGGGAAGGGCATTCTTGCTAATGAGGGAGTACAGCGTAGGTTCACCAGGTTAATTCCCGGGATGGCGGGACTGACGTACGCGGAAAGAATGGGTCGACTGGGCTTGCATTCGCTGGAATTTAGAAGGATGAGAGAGGGGGGTCTTATAGAAACATATCAAATTCTTAAAGGATTGGACAGGCTGGATGCAGGAAAAAATGTTCCTGATGTTGGGGGAGTCCAGAACCAGGGGTCACACAGTTTAAAGGGGCTGTCCCACTGTACGAGCTAATTCAAGAGCTCTCCGAGTAAAAAAAAAAATCAAACTCATGGTAGGCACGTAGAATGTACGTGGCGGGTACGTCAGAGCTCGGGACGTCTCTTAACGCTAACGGCAGGTACTCGGGAAACGCGGGAAGACTCGTGAAGATTTTCAACGTCGAAAAATGTCCACGAGAGCCCCGAGTACCTGCGAGCGGCCATTACCGTATTTCTCCGAGTTCGAATCAGGGGAAACTCGGGAGAACTCTTGAATTAGCTCGTACAGTGGGACAGCCCCTTAAGAATAAGGGGCAGGTCATTTAGGACTGAGATGAGGAAAAACTTTTCACCCAGAGAGTTGTGAATCTGTGGAATTCTCTGCCGCAGAAGGCAATGGAGGCCAATTCACTGGATGTTTACGAGAGTTAGATTTATTTCTTAGGGCTAACGGAATCAAGGGACATGGGGGGAAAACCAGGAACAGGATACTGATTTTAGATGATCAGCCATAGACATAGAAAACATAGACAATAGGTGCAGGAGTAGGCCATTCAGCCTTCGAGCCTGCACCACCATTCAATATGATCATGGCTGATCATCCAACTCAGTATCCTGTACCTGCCTTCTCTCCATTTTCTCATCTCGGTCCTAAAAGACCTCCCCCGTATCCTTAAACTGTGACCCCTTGTTCTGGACTTCCCCAACATCGGGAACAATCTTCCCCCATCTAGCCTGTCCAACCCCTTAAGAATTTTGTAAGTCTCTATAAGATCCCCCCTCAATCTTCAAAATTCCAGCGAGTACAAGCCTAGTCTACCCATCTCTGATCATATTGAATGGCGGTGCTGGCTCAAAGGGCTGAATGGCCTACCCCCTGCATCTATTTTTCTGTTTCTACGTTACCACAGATGCTGCCTGTCCCGCTGGGTTAGTCCAGCATTTTGCATCTACCGCCAGTCCATTTCCTTCCGCAGGTGCTGCCTGACCCGCCGGGCTCTTCCGGCACTTGGTCTATCATTGAAGTAAATGTCACAGAGATGAAGAAACGCAACACAAAACACACCTGCAAAATTCCTCATTGAATGCTTAATGGATCTGACAACAGCTAAAAACAAAATAGTGAGAAACAGATTTATTCCTGCAGAGAGAATTCAATGAATGCGTCGCAGTTGCCAAACCAACAACTGTTATAAAAACTGGGCAGTTTACAATCCAGCTGTATGAATATTAATTTCTCCAACTCCAAGTAACCCTTAAGTCCCCCCTCTCGCTCTCCACCCCTCCCCCACTCTAGGTCGTACTAGCTTCGCTGTCGTCCTGTTGAGTTTCACTGCTTGCATAACTCGTTAAGTAAGTAAGTAGGTTTATTGGCCAAGCATTCACATACAAGGAATTTGCCTTGTCTCCATGATCCCAACTATAGCATAGTCATTAATAGCTATCTGCACCTTCAACTCATCCACCTTATTACGAATGCTCCTTGCATTGAGACACAAAGCCTTCAGGCTTGTTTTTACAACACTCTTCCTCCTTATATAATTATGTTGACAAGTGGTCCCTTTTGATTTTTGCCCTGGAAACCCACCACCTCTTGTTCTCCGTTTATTATTTTTTGCTTCTTCCCCCCCCCCCCTACATGTTGGGTCTGAGTGCTTCCCTTCTCTGCCTCCTGCCTCAGACCCTGTCTACTGACTTTCTCTATTTGAATCCCTCCCCCCAACCGTTCTAGTTTAAAGTCCCCCCCCGGTAGCATTTGCAAATTTCCCTGCCAGGATACTGGTCCCCCTCGGGTTCAAGTGCAACCCGTCCTATGTATACAGGTCACTCCTTCCCCAAAAGAGGTTCCATTGATCCAGAAACTTAAATCCCTGCCCTCTGCACCAGTCCTTCAGCCAGGCATTTATCCTCCACCTGTCATGTATGCAGAGTTACACCAAAAAGCTTTGCATACTTTCCAACCAGATAGTAAGTTAGTAAGTTTATTGGCCATACAAGGAATTTGCCTTGGTGCTCCGCCAGTGACAGTTAACGAATGATTCAGAAAACACTAAACATTAATAATAATAAAACATTAATGATAAAACACCATTGATCAAGCATGTGAACCAACAAAATACCAGATCAAAGGGAGGCTACAGATTTTTGGCTGGAGAGTAGAGCAACTACTGTTTTTACGGATAAAAACTGTTTCTATGTCCGGCTGCGGCAGCTTTGACAGTCCGGAGCCGCCTTCCAGAGGGAAGTGATTCAAAGAGTTTGTGGCCAGGGTGAGCGGGGTGAGAGATGATCTTGCCCGCTCGCTTCCTGGCCCTTGCAGTGTACAGTTCATCACCTTCCCCACAGCCAACAATGGACCATTGTGGGCTCCACCGTTCCTCGATCATCGTTGCTTTTTTTGCATATCTTTCATTCATTTGTTCTATGTGCCTTCTGTATCTCTCATTTCCCCCTCCCCCGACTCAACCTGAAGAAGGGTCTCCACCCGAACCGTCACCCATTCCTTTCTCTCCACAGATGCTGCCTGACTGACCCGCTGAGTAACTCCAACTTCTTGTGTCCATCTTTGTTTTAAACCAGCATCCGCAGTTTAGTTTAGTTTAGAGATTCAGCGCGGAAACAGGCCCGTTGAACGGCGGTGCTGGCTCGAAGGGCCGAATGGCCTACTCCTGCACCTATTGTCTACCGAGTCTGCGCCGACCGGCGATCCCCGCACACTAACACTGTCCTACACACACCAGGGACAATTTAAAATTTACAATGAACCTACAAACACTTTGGAGTGTGGGAGGAAACCGGAGATCTCGGGGGAAACCCACGGGGAGAACGCACAAACTCCGTACAGGCAGCACCCGTAGTCAGGATCGAACCCGGGACCCTGGCGCTGTGAGGCAGCAACTCTACCGCTGCACCATCCTGCCTATCTTCCTACACAACTGCTGTTAAAAGGCTTTTTTTGCCTTAACTGCGGGCGACGTGCTAATTTCAGGCGGCGACTCCACCGATAACTAACTACCCCTGCCGTTTCAAAGGTTGAATTCTTCCCAGCTTGAAGCAATTGCTGCTTGCTACGATTTCGGAACGCTTGCTGCTAATGTATTTTTATTTTTTGAAAAATGATATTTATTGCCTGGTCACATCACTGCAAATTCTACCTTTCCAAAGAACATATTAAAATTCTGACTGCAGAATTAGATTCGGAATAAATCTAGAAAGAAATGTACTAAAAATTTGACATTTAATATTTCAGCAAACTCAGTTAGATTCAACCAAGAGTGTAGGCTTTGCCAACTGTTCTAAGGAAACAAGAGTGATTTTCCTTCCTGAAAAAAAATGAGATGAATTGTTTCAACATAACACAGTTCCCGTTGTATTTTAGCAGGGAATTGGGTCGAATTGAAGTCAAAGGATCGCGACTGACCATTTCTTACACGAAGGGTGAATGGGACTCGTATGTCAAAAACTCATATGTCAGGATGTTATTCATTGACTACAGCTCGATGTTTAACAGCATCATCCCCTCCAAGCTGGTTACCAAACTCGCAGAACTGGGTCTCTGCGCATCCCCCTGCAATTGGATCCTCGACTTCCTCAGTCTATCCGTATTGGTGGAAATGTGTCAGCCTCGATAACAATCAGCACGCACGAACCTCAAGGCTGCGTGCTCAGCCCCCTGCTGTACTCACTCTATACTCATGACTGCGTAGCCGGTCAAAGTGCGAACTCCATCATCAGGTTCGCTGACGACACCACTGTTGTGGGATGTATCACTGATGGGGATGAGTCAGAGTATAGAAGAGAGATCGAGCGACTGTCCATATGGTGCCAGCACAATAACCTGGCCCTCAACACCAGCAAAACCAAGGAACTGATTGTGGACTTTGGAAGGGGTAGGATGGGGACCCACAGTCCCGTTTATATCAACGGGTCGATGGTGGAGAGGGTCAAGAGCTTCAAATTCCTGGGCGTGCACATCTCTGAAGATCTCTCCTGGTCCCAGAACGTTGATGCAATTATAAAGAAAGCTCATCAGCGCCTCTACTTCCTGAGAAGATTACAGAGAGTCGGTCTGCCAAGGAGGACTCCCTCTAACTTCTACAGGTGCACAGTAGAGAGCTTGCTGACCGGTTGCATCGTGGTTTGGTTCGGCAACTTGAGCATCCAGGAGCGGAAAAGGCTGCAAAATGTTGTGACCACTGCCCAGTACAACACCGGCTCTGACCATCCTTCCATCGAGGGGATCTATCGCAGTCGCTGCCTCAAAAAGGACCCACACCATCCTGGCCACACACTCATCTCCCTGCTATCTTCAGGTAGAAGGTACAGGAGCCTGAATACTGCAACATCCAGGTTCAGGAACAGCCGCTCCCCCACAGCCATCAGACTATTAAACGCAACTCAAACAAAAATCTGAACTTTAATAGCCTATTGCACTTGATATGCGTGTGTGCGTGCGCGTGTGGCTGGTCTGCGCGGAGCCGGCGAGCAGAAGGGCTGGTTTCCGCGCTGTATCTCCAAACCAAAAAAAACTAAAGGTGATGTGTCACCTTTATACTCTGCGGAAACCATGAATGAGTTCATAGTCAATAACTCTCGGGTTCACAGGAGTACGAGTAGGCCATTCGGCCCTTCAAGTCTACTCTGCCATTCAATCATGGCTGATCTATCGTTCCCTCCCAACCCCATTCTCCTGCCTTCTCCCCATAACCCTGGATACCCGTACCAATCAAGAATCTGGCAATCTCCACTTCAAAAAACATCCATTGACTAGGCCTTGACAGCTGACTGTGGCTGTGAATTACACAGATTCACCACCCTCTGACTGAAGAAATTCCTCCTCATCTCCATCCTTTAATTCTGATGCTATCACCTCTGGTCCTAGAGTCTCCCACTAGTGGAAACATCCTCTCCACATCCACTCTATCCAAGCCTTTCACTACTCGGTAAGTTTCTTTTTTTTTTGATGAATATTTTTATTAATTGTAAATACATATTAATAGAAAATACTTCTTACATACATTCGTAATATTATTAATATTAACATTTAAGACTTATTTATATTTCTACACATTTTCTTTATATGTAAGAAAAGATAGAGAAAAATAATATAGAGATAAGAAATCAAAAATAAAGTGAATGGAGTATTAAAAAGTTATCCATCGTTGGAGATATATCCATGATTTGTTATACGTATTTCTTCATCGATTCCATTATTCAGGTTTCAGTCAGGCTCTCGCACCGAGCCATTTTGACCATTTCGATATTCAATGTATGGAGACCATATTCCTCTGAAAAGATCCAACCTCGGTAAGTTTCAATGAGGTCCCCCCCTCACCCTTCCAAAGTCCAGCGAGTACAGGCCCAGTGCCGACAAACGCTCCATATGTTAAAGATGGAACTGCAGATCTGATCTATATCGGTGAGACCAAGCGGAGGCTTGGCGATCGTTTCGCCGAACACCTCCGCTCGGTCCGCAATAACCAACCCGACCTCCCGGTGGCTCAGCACTTCAACTCCCCCTCCCATTCCGCATCCGACCTCTCGGTCCTGGGCCTCCTCCACGGCCAGAGTGAGCAACACCGCAAGCTGGAGGAACAGCACCTCATATTCCGCTTGGGGAGTCTGCATCCTTTGGGCTTGAACATTGAATGTTCTCAATTCTGTTAACCCTTGCTGTCTCCTCCCCTTCCCACCTCTCCCTCAGCCCTCGGGCCCTGGCATTCCCTCTCTCTCTATCTCCCTCCCCCACCCTAGTCGCACCAGCTTCGCATTTTCACACCACAAACAGCTTACAATGGCTTGTTCCCTTTATCATCGATACTTTTTTGCATATCTTTCATTCATTGTTCCTTATCTCTCCACATCACCGTCTATATCTCTCGTTTCCCTGATCCCTGACCAGTCTGAAGAAGGGTCTCGACCCGAAACGTCGCCTATCTCCTTCGCTCCTTAGATGCTGCTGCACCCGCTGAGTTTCTCCAGCCTTTTGTGTACGCTCGTCATATGTTAACCCAGTTATCCCAGGGATCATTCTGGTAAACATCCAGGGCCTGCACATCCTTCCTCGGGTACAGGGCCCAAAACAGGTTACAATACTCCAAATGCAGTCTGGCCAGCAACTTGAGGCTCCGCACAACATCCTTGCATCGATATTTTAATCCTCTGGAAATAAACTCAAACATTGGATTTGCGTTCTTTCCTGCCGATTTAATTTGCAAATTAACCTTTTGGGAATCTGGCATCAGCAATCCCAAGTACCTTTGCAGCTACAATCTTTGCATCCTCTCCCTACTTAGAAAACAGTCAACAAGGGCGGCACGGTGGCGCAGCGGTGGAGCACCAGAGACCCGGGTTCGATCCTGACCAGGGGCGCTGTCTGTACGGAGCTTGTACATTCTCCCCGTGACCTGCGTGGCTTTTCTCCAGGTGCTCCGGTTTCCTCCCACACTCAAATGATGTACAGATTTGTAGGTTAATTGGCTTGGTATAAATTGTCCCGAGTGCGTGCGGGATAGTGTAGGTGTGTGGGTATCGCTGGTCAGCATGGACTCGGTGGGCCGAAGGGCCTGTTTATGCACTGCATCTCTAAACCAAGCCTTTATTCCTACCACCAAAACATCTGAGCGATCGGCAGGGTATCAGGCTGTGACAGCTTAATGCAAGGATAGGACTCGGGTTGCCAACTGTCCCATATTAGCCGGGACATCCCGTTTTTTTGGGCTAAATTGGTTTCTCCCGTACGGGACCGCCCCTGTCCCGTATTTGACGCTACTCCTCAGGTCTAGGGGACTATCAGGTCAGAGTGCCGCGTCGGGTCCCCGCCTCACCCGTCCCGACGTAGTGCAGCCCATGGAGTGCAGCAGCAGCAGCGCCTCGCCCGTGGCCCCGTCGGTCGGACGGCAGCCCGGCCAGCTGTCCGACCTTCGGACCTTCGCTGACCGCCGACACCAGCACCGCCCCTCCTTCTCACGGCCGATCATCGGTTCACGAGTTGGACGGGGCGCCGGACTTTGCGCGCGGCCCGGGCCAAAACTCCTCAGCTGGCCCGCCGGCTGGGCTCTGTGTGCAGTCCAGCACCCGGGCCAACTCATCATTCACCCAGCCACGGCCCAGTCGGGCAACGAATTGCCGTCGGGAATGAGTCCCGAATTTTGACTTTTTGTCCCTTGATTTGGGAGCGAGAAAGTTGGCGACCCTAGTTGAGACCTGCATGTGATAGCGACCCAGTGCCGTGGTCGGTGGGGGCGCTGCGAGTCGGCTGCCCTGCCAGCAGCGTGTTCGTTATTTCTACTTTTGTTTTTTTGGTGCGAGTAGTGTTGGTTTGGGTGTGTCTCTCTGTATGTCTTGTGTGGGGGGAGTGGTGGGAGGGGAAGGGAGGGGGGGGGGGGGGGGGACACACTGTTTTTGGTCGCCTCCTCCACGGAGAGGTGACTTTTTCCACGACGCCTCCCTCGCGGCCTAACAGCTTGGATTGGAGCAGCCTTTCCCGGAGTCGGGCCCAGAGCTTCAGCAGCGGGTGCAGCGCGGAGCGGGCGAACCCTTGCCGGGGCTCACCAGAGAGGGGTGCTCCGATCGCTGGCCTGGTGACTTTGGCATCTTGGGGCTGTGGTCGGCGGAGCTTCTAACCGCGGGCGTGGCGCGGACTTACCATCCGAAGCCTGGGATCCCTCGCCGGGGATCGCCGGAGATGAGCAATTAGAACACAATTACCTCAGAGGACCTTGTGAGGTCAACTTCAGAGCTAATTTTCAGTTCTGCAAACCACTAAAGCGAGCAGCTGGGGGGGTCGCTGGTCATCTGGAACTCTAAGGAGGCGTGGGGTTAATAGGAAAGGTTTAGAGGGAGGACACAAAATGCTGGAGAAACTCAGCGGGTGCGGCAGCATCTATGGAGAGAAGGAATTGGCGACATTTCGGGTCGAGACCCTACTTCAGACCCGAAACGTCACCAATTCCTTCTCTCCAGAATTGCTGCCTCACCCAGTGAGTTACTCCAGCATTTTCTGTCTGCCTATGACTTACCAGCATCTGCAGTTCTTTCTTAAAGGTTTAGAGGGAGATTGGCCTGGAAAGAATGGATGTGGAGAGAATGTTTCCCATTAGTGGGAGAGTCTGGGACTAGAGGGCGCAGTCTCAGAATAAAAGGATGTACCTTTGGTAGTGAATCTGTGGTGTTCTTTGCCACAAAAGGCTGTGGAGGCCAAGTCAATGGATATATGTTTTTTAAGGCAGATATTTGATTAGTACGGGTGTCAGAGATTACGGGGAGAAGGCAGGAGAATGGGGTTGAGAGGGAGAGATAGAATTGTCACGATTGAATGGCGGAGAAGACTCGATAATTCTGCTCCTATCGATTATGAACTTAGAATGGAGATGAGGAGGGATTTCTTTAGTCAGAGGGTGGTGAATCTGTGGAATACATTGCCACAGAGGTCTGTGGAGGCCAAGTCAGTGGATATTTTAAAAAGCGCAGATTGACAGATTTTCGATTGGAAAACGCGACGACAGACTGACTGATGCAGAGCATCGCTCGGCATAAGGAGTATGAATCATCGAATCAATTCAGACTGGTTCAAGCTTCATCTGTGGCCTGTGCTCCTACACAACATGTGGGCGGCAGAGTTGCTACCTCACAGCTCCAGAGACCCGGGTTCGATCCTGACTAGATTCAAGAGAGTTTATTGTCATGTGTCCCTGAAAGGACAATGAAATTCTCGCTGCTTCAGCACAACAGAATATTGTAGGCAAAAACAAATACAGAACAGATCAGTGTGTCATATACCATTGAGAAAAAAAAAAAAGAAAAGAAAAAAAATAAATAAATATATATATATATATATATATATATATATATATATATATATATATATATATATATATATAACATACACACACACATAAATAAACAGATAAAGGCCATTCGGCCCTTCGAGCATTCAAAGTAGTCATGGCTGATCATCCCCAATCAGTACCCCGTTCCTGCCTTCTCCCCATATCCCCTGACTCCGCTATCTTTAAGAGCCCTGTCAAGCTCTCTCTTGAAAGTATCCAGAGAACCGGCCTCCACCGCCCTCTGAGGCAGAGAATTCCACAGACTCACCACTCTCTGTGAGGAAAAAGTGTTTCCTCGTCTCCTTTCTAAATGGCTTACCCCTTATTCTTAAACTGTGGCCCCTGGCTCCGGACTCCCCCAACATCGGGAACATGTTTCCCGCCTCCAGCGTGTCCAAACCCGTAATAATCTTATCTGTTTCAATAAGATATCCTCTCATCCTTCTAAATTCCAGAGTTTAATTTTAATTTAGTTTAGTTTAGTGATACAACGCAAACACAGGCCCTTCGGCCCACAGAGTCCACGTTACCCGGCGACCACCCCGTACACTAACACTATCCTACACACACTAGGGACAATTTTAACAGAAGCCAATTAACCTACAAACCTGCACGTCTTTGCAGTGTGGGGGGAAACCGGAGCGCCCGGAGAAAACCCACGTGGTTACGGGGAGAACGTGCAAACTCCACATACACAGACAGCGCCAGAGATCAGGATTGAACCCGGGTCTCCTGGGCCGAGAGGCAGCAACTCTACCGCTGCGCCACTCTCTTTGCAGGGAAAAAGATAAGAAAAACAAGATTTTTAAATAAAAAGAGTGCTGGAAGCACAACGACTAAAAATCTGGAGATAACGTAACTTCACGTAACCCTTGCTTTCCCTCTCTCTCCACATCCTGGTTCATAAGGTCATAAGGGATTGGAGTAGAATGAGGCCATTCAGCCCATCAAGTCTACTCCGCCATTCAATCATGGCTGATCTATCTCTCCCTCCTAACCCCATTCTCCTGCCTTCTCCCCACAACCCCTGACACCCGCACTAATCAAGAATCTATCTATCTCTGCCTTAAAACTATCCACTGACTTGGCCTCCACAGCCTTCTGTGGCAAAGAATTCCACAGATTCACCACCCTCTGACTAAAGAAATTCCTCCTCATCTCCTTCCGAAAAGAATGTCCTTTAATTCTGAACTAGAATTCTCCGACAAGTTCCACTCTCCTCCCGATTAAACATTACTGATGGTCTGCCTTATTATCACTTTCCCCTCAGCCAACTATGAACCGTTCTACATTTCCATGCGGCTTCGTCCCCTTTGATCTCTCGTTTTCACACCTTACCCTTCCATATCTCTATGCCTCCCTCTCCCCTGACTCTCAGCCTGAAGAAGGGTCTCGACCCGAAACATCACCCATTCAATAGACAATAGGTGCAGGAGGAGGCCATTCGGCCCTTCGAGCCAGCACCGCCATTCAATGTGATCATGGCTGATCATCTTCCCAATCAGTACCCCGTTCCTGCCTTCTCCCCATATCCCCTGACTCCGCTATCTTTAAGAGCCCTATCTAGCTCTCTCTTGAAAGCATCCAGAGAACCAGCCTCCACCGCCCTCTGAGGCAGAGAATTCCACAGACTCACAACTCTCTGTGAGAAAAAGTGTTTCCTCGTCTCCGTTCTAAATGGCTTACCCCTTATTCTTAAACTGTGGCCCCTGGATCTGGACTCCCCCAACATCGGGAACACGTTTCCTGCCTCTAGCGTGTCCAAGCCCTTAACAATCTTATACATTTCAATGAGCTCCATTGCTTCTCTCCAGAGATGCTGCCTGTCCCCGCAAAGTTACTCCACCTTTTTGTGTCTATCTTCGGTTTAAACCAGCATCTGCAGTCTCTTCCTGCCTGCCTGGTACGCTTTCTACTATGTATAAAGGAACTGCAGGTGCTGGTGGATACCAAAGATGGATACAAAAGTGCTGGAGTAACTCAGCGGGTCAGGCAGCACCTCTGGAGGACATGAACGGGTGACGTTTTGGGTCGGGACCCATCTTCAGACTCTCCCATTCCTCCTCTCCAGAGATGCTGCTGCCTGTCCCGCTGAGTTACTCCAGCGTTTTGCTTCTATCTTCAGTGTGTAAACCGTTTGCCTTTAAAGTTCTGTTTCGTACGAAAGATGTTTCAATCCGAGGCGAATTGGATGAATGGGACACATTTCTTGTGTCTTCATTTCTGGTTTAGCAGCATCTGTAGTTTCATTTACTACCCACACAACATGCTTCACGCCGGCCTTACAGAAAGGGTGCTTTGTATTATATTTTTTGTTTCGCGTCGCTAATAAGCTCACATTCCAAAGATTGAATTAATGCTCAACTAAGGGCAACAAATGATGTAACAAATGAGGACGACAGAAAATTCGAGAGAGGAGGAGGGGGGGGGGGGGGGGGGGAAAGACAGCAAATGACGCTGGTGACATTTTCCAAATCGGTGTGTTTGATCCAATCTGCCGCTTGGTAGCATCATCACTAATGCAGCATTCATCAAACTGTTCCCGCTGCACTTCAGAGAGATTAGCAAGCACGTTTCTCACTCCGGAGCTGGCTGCCGACCAGCACCCCGCTGTGCGTGCGCCCTTTAGCAGAACGAGGAGGATTTGGAAAGCGCAACGGGAAGCCATTTAGACCCCACTGAGATGTCCACCCCCCCCCCCCCCCCCCTTTGAAGTCGGGACTGGATTCACCCCTCTTGACCATCGTTGCCACCGCCTTAGACAGAGCGAGCAAAGAATATAGCGTGGACGCACAGACACAAGGAACGTGCAGGAAGGAACTGCAGATGCTGGTTTAAACCGTAGACGCAAAACGCTGGAGCCACTCAGCGGGCCGGGCGGCATCTCTGGAGAGACGCAATGGGTGACGTTTCAGGTCGAGACCCTTCTTCAGACTGGTGTCAAGGGGGAGGGAGAGACATCTAGCCAACAATGATTGTCTGAGGGTACACAAAATGCTGGAGAAACTCAGCGGGTGCAGCAGCATCTACTGAGCGAAGGAAATAGGCAACGTTTCGGCCCGAAACCCTTCTTCAGACTGATAAGATTGTTAAAGATTGTCAAGGGATTATTAAGGGTTTGGACATGCAGGAAACATGTTCCCGGTGTTGGGGGAGTCCAGAACCAGGGGCCACAGTTTAAGAATAAGGGGTAAGCCATTTAGAACGGAGACGAGGAAACACTTTTTCTCACAGAGAGTTGTGAGTCTGTGGAATTCTCTGCCTCAGAGGGCGGTGGAAGCCGGTTCTCCGGATGCTTTCAAGCGAGAGCTAGATAGGGCTCTTAAAGATAGCGGAGTCAGGGGATATGGGGAGAAGGCAGGAACGGGGTACTGATTGGGGATGATCAGCCATAATCACATTGAATGGCGGTGCTGGCTCGAAGGGCCGAATGGACTGCTCCTGCACTACGTTTCTAGATCACACCTATTGTCTATTGTCAGGTTTATGCCTCTAGCGTGTCCAAACCCTTAATAATTTTATATGTTTCAATAAGATACCCTCTCATCCTTCTAAACTCCAGAGTGGACAAGCCCAGCCGCTCCATTCTCTCAGCATATGACAGTCCCGTCATCCCGGGAATTAACCTTGTAAACCTACGCTGCACTCCCTCAATAGCAAGAATGTCCTTCCTCAAATTAAGGGACCAAAACTGCACACAATACTCCAAGTGTGGTCTGTACAACTGCAGAAGGACCTCTTTGCTCATATACTCGATTCCTCTTGTTATAAAGGCCAACATGCCATTCGCTTTCTTCACTGCCTGCTGCACCTGCATGCTTACTTTCATAGACTGATGTACAAGGACCCCCAGATGTCGTTTTTCTTCCCCTTTTCCCAACTTGACGCCATTCAGATAGTAATCTGCCTTCCTGTTTTTGCTACCAAAGTGGATAACCTCACATTTATCCGCATTAAACTTCATCTGCCATGCATCTGCCCACTCCCCCAACCTGTCCAAGTCACCCTGCATTCTCACAGCATCCGCCTCACAGTTCACACTGCCACCCAGCTTTGTGTCATCTGCAAATTTGTTCATGTTGCTTTGAATCCCTTCATCCAAATCATTGATGTATATTGTAAATAGCTGCGGTCCCAGCACCGAGCCTTGCGGCACCCCACTAGTCACTGCCTGCCATTCTGAAAGGGACCCGTCAATCCCTACTCTTTGTCTCCTGTCTGCCAACCACTTCTCTATCCATGTCAGCACTCTACCCCCAATACCATGTGCCCGAAATACTAATCTCCTATGTGGGACCTTATCAAATGCTTTCTGAAAGTCCAGGTACACTATATCCACTGGCTCTCCCTTGTCCATTTTCCTAGTTACATCCTCAAAAAATTCCAGAAGATTGGTCAGGCATGATTTTCCCTTTGTAAATCCATGCTGACTCGGACCGATCCTGTTACTGCTATTAGTTCAGCTGAGAACTACAATTTATATTATATTTTAGTGGAGGAAATCAGCTCGGGATTAGTCTACACATTTTGTACGCTATCCCCGTGACCTGCGTGGGTTTTCTCCGGGCACTCCGGTTTCCTCCCGCGCTCCAAAGACGTGCGGGTTTGTAGGTTAATTGGCTTCATTGCCAATTCATTCCACTCATGAACAGTCCAACCAAGAATTGGATGGCACTGGGCCTGTACTCGCTGGAGTTCGGGAGGATGAGTGGCAGACCTCATCAAAACGTACCAAGAGAGTGGTTGTGGAGAGGATGTCTCCACTGGTGGGAGAGTCTAGGACCGGAGGTCAGAGCCTCATAATTAAAGGATGTTCCTTTAGGAAGAAGATGAGGAGGAATTTCTTCCGTCAGAGGGCGGTGAATCTGTGGAATTCTTTGCCACAGGCGGCTGTGGAGGCCAAGCCAATGGAAATTTATAAGGCAGAGGTAGATAGATTCTGGATTAAGAAAGAACTGCAGATGCTGGAAAAATCGAAGGTGGACAAAGATGCTGGAGAAACAGGGGGTGAGACAGCATCTATGGAACGAAGGTGACGTTTTGGGTCGAGACCCTTCTTCAGAATGATGAGTCTGAAGAAGGGTTTGAAGAAGGGTCTCGACCCGAAACGTCGCCGATTCCTTCGCTCCATAGATGCTGCCTCACCCACTGAGCTCCTCCAGCATCTTTGTCTGCCTTAGATTCTGGATTAGTGCGGGTGTCAGGAGTTGTGGCGGGAAGGCAGGAGAATGGGGTTCAGAGGGAGAGATAGATCAGCCATGATTGAATGGCGGAGTAGACTTGATGGGCCGAATGGCCTAACTCTGCTCCTATCACTTATAGACTCATGGAAGGGGACCACATTCTCAGTGTCTATTCCACTCTGCTCTCATTTTAATGCAATTACTCTGCAGGCTTTGAAGTGGTAGCGAGCTGGACAGAACGCAAAACGGACAGAACAGAGTCGACGCACGAGTTCATAAACAGTGTATTTCCTAATATAACATAAGAGGCCATTTGGCCCATTGTATTCATACCGTTGCCCAGCAGAACAATCCCAGTAAGTTTCACAGAGAGTCATAGTGTCATAAGGTCATAAGTGATTGGAGCAGTATTAGGCCATTCGGCCCATCAAGTCTGCCCCACCATTCAACCATGATTGAATGTTAGATAGAGCTCTAGGGGCTAGTGGAGTCAAGGGATGAGGGGAGAAGGCAGGCACGGGTTAGTGATAGCGGACGATCAGCCATGATCACAATGAATGGCGGTGCTGGCTCGAAGGGCCGAATGGTCTCCTCCTGCACCTATTCTCTATGTTTCTATGGCTGACCTATCTCTCCCTCCTAACCCCATTCTCCTTCCTTCTCCCCATAACCCCCTGACACCCGCACTAATCAACAATCGATCTATCCACCTATCTCTGGCCGGAAAAATATCCTTAAAAAAACTCGATGGGCCGAATGGCCTAATTCTCCTCCTATCGCTGATGAGGAAACTACCTGCCTGCAGCAAGGAGAGCACTCGGTCCGCTTGGCCAAAAGAAGAAATAACAACTTGTTTCCTCATCATTAGCAGGGGTGAAATGCTGATGCAGCCACCGCAGAAATAAAACAATACGCGGAGAATCAAAACAGCCCTCCAATAAAGCAAGGAAAGGTCAGAAGCAACCACGAGCCTCACAAATCAGCTTTCATTCCGTGCTGCTTCCAGAGCTGGGCATCACTAAACCGTAGGCACTGGTACCACTCACTTGCAGTCTAGCTCACGGGCAAGTCACAGGAGTTGTGCTGGAATGGCCTGTTCATCCCAACTAGCCAACCCGGCTCACCATCATATGGCAGAGATAGATAGATAGATAGATAGCAGAGATAGATAGATAGATAGATACCTGATGAGTAGGGGTGTCATGGGTTACTGGGAGAAGCCAGGAGAATGGGGGTGAGAGGGAGAATTTCAGGAAGGACATTCTTGCTATTGAGGGAGTGCAGCGTAGGTTTACAAGGTTAATTCCCGGGATGGCGGGACTGTCATATGCTGAGAGAATGGAGCGGCTGGGCTTGTACACTCTAGAATTTAGAAGGATGTGAGGGGATCTGTTAAGGGCTTGGACACGCTAGAGGCAGGAAACATGTTCCCGAAGTTGTTGGGGGGGGGGGGGGGGGGGGGGGGGGGGGGGGGTGGGGGGGGGGGGGGGGGGGGGGAGTCAAAGGATATGGAAGAAGGCAGGGACGGGGTGTGGATGATCAGCCATGATCACATTGAATGGCGGTGCTGGCTCGAAGGGCTGAATGGCCTACTCCTGTACCTGTTGTCTATTGTCATGACAGTCCTGCCATCCTGGGAATTAACATTGTAAACCTACACTGCACGCCCTCAATAGCAAGAATGTCCTTCCTCAAATTAGGGGACCAAACTGCACACAATACTCCAGGTGTGGTCTCACTAGGGCCCTGTACAACTGCAGAGGGACCTCTTTGCTCCTGTTGTTTTGAAGGCCAACATGCCATTCACTTTCTTCACTGCCTGCATACATACTTTCATTGACTGATGAACAAGGACCCCGCAGATAACGTTGTACCTCCCCTTTTCCTAACTGGACACCATTCAGATAATAATCTGCCCTCCCGTTCTTGCCACCAATGCGGGTAACCTCACATTTATTCACATTAAACTGCATCTGCCGTGCATCTGCCCACAATCTGCCAAATGGCCATGTTATAGCAGCACTGTACACATCAGAAGCTGTTTACAGGCATTTGCAATGTGTCCCTGTACCTGGCGATAAGACCAAATGTACCAAGGCAATCAAAGCCTGGGACCACACCCACACACACACACTCCCACACACACACACTCCCACACACACACACTCCACACACACACACTCCCACACACACACTACCACCTTGATAGAGTTCTTAAAGATAGTGGAGTCAGGGGATATGGGGAGAAGGCAGGAACGGGGTACTGATTGGGGATGATCAGCCATGATCTCATTGAATGGCGGTGCTGGCTCGAAGGGCCGAATGGCCTACTCCTTCACCAATTGTCTCTTGTCCATTATCCCACCTACACCCCCACACAATCACACACATACCCAGCCACCCACACACACACCCACCCACAGAAAATGTTCCAGCTTTTCATGTTCCACTTGTTTCAGAGTGAGGCCCAGCGCAAATTGGAGGAACAACACCTCATATTACCCTTGGGCAGCTGACACGCCAGCGGCATAAATATTCATTTCTCTAACTTAAGGTCATAAGGAACAGGAGTAGAATTAGGCCATTCAGCTCATCCAGTCTACTCCGCCATTCAATCGTGCCTGATCTATCTCTCCCTCCTAACCCCATGCTCCTGCCTTCTCCCCAGAACCCTTCAAAAAACCCTCTCGGTGTCCCTCCCGCATCCTAGTTATCCACCCAGTCAGTCCTCCTGATTAAATTTTACCTTGCATGTCTCATTGTCACCTTCCCGAGCTAACAATGATTGATGCTATGTTTTCGTTGAGTTTTGTCCCCTTTGATCTCTCATTTTCAC
>CM069140.1:76107678-76295178 GCA_035221665.1 Okamejei kenojei | reverse complement strand
CCGTACGGCCAATAGACAATAGACAATAGGTGCATGAGTAGGCCATTCGGCCCTTCGAGCCAGCACCGCCATTCAATGTGATCATGGCTGATCATCCCCAATCAGTGCCCCGTTCCTGCCTTCTCCCCATATCCCCTGACTCCGCTATCTTTAAGAGCCCTATCTAGCTCTCTCTTGAAAGCATCCAGAGAGCCGACCTCCACTGCCATCTAAGGCAGAGAATTCCACAGACTCACAACTCTCTGTGAGAAGAAGTGTTTCCTCGTCTCCGTTCTGAATGGCCTTACCCTTTATTCTTAAACTGTGGCCCCTGGTTCTGGACTCCCCCCAACATCGGGAACATGTTTCCAGCCTCTAGCGTGTCCAAACCCTTAATAATCTTACATGTTTCAATAAGATCTCCCACTCATCCTTCTAAACTCCAGAGAATCCAAGCACCCGTAGTCAGGATGGAACCCGGGTCTCTGGCGCTGTGAGGTAGCGACTCTACCGCTGCACCCCCGTGCCGCCCACGGTCTGCGGAGAATAGATCAGATGGGATAGGACAGCCTGTGTGTGCTGTAAGTACATTGTAATGCGGAGAAATGTCCTCCAATGATGCAAAACGAGTACACCTGTTTACATAAAGAAGCATTTCCCCCCTGCCCTGAATAATGGTTTATTCATCATGGAAGGTCATCGACCTGCAATGCTGTTCCTACCTTCAGAGACACTGAACACTCCGTGCATTTTGGTTCTCTTTCCATTTTTAATTTACGGACTGCGCAGAGGCCGTTTGGCCCATCATGACACGGTGGCTCAGCGGTAGAGTTGCCGCCTCACAGCGCCAGAGACCCGGGTTCGATCCTGACCACGGGTGCTTGTCTGTACGGAGTTTGTACGTTCTCCCCCGTGACCTGCGTGGGTTTTCTCCGAGATCTTCGGTTTCCTCCCGCACTCCAAAGACACACAGGTTTGACTGGTAAATATTGTAAATTGACCCCAGAGTGTGTAGGACGGTGTTATGGGCCTGTCCCACTTAGGAGATTTTTCAGCGGACTGCCAGCGACTGTCAAGTGGAACGCGCGCGCACACACACACGCACGCACGCACGCACGCACACACACACACACACACACACACACACACTCACACACACACACACACACACACACACACACACACACACACACACACACGTACGCACGCGCACACACACACACACACACACACACACACACACACACACACACACACACACACACACACACACACACGAACGCACACACACACACACACACACACACACACACACACACACACACACACACACACACACACACACATCACTTCCTTCACCAGCCCGTTATGCAGGCGGGGGACAGGGCAAGTGGGGGGAGCGCTGTCTAAAAAATCCACACAGTGCAAAGCCAAGGTGAAACAGACACACACCGCGATGAACAGGAAGGTTGGCGCTGTAATTAAGACGGCTAAAGCACAGTGTATGGTAAGTCCTTGGGGAGATGGAGGGGGGGGGGGGGGAGAAGGTGGGAGAAGGATTGGAGACAACTTTTAAGAAGCCAGAGATACACGGCTGTGAAGCTCGGCGGACATTTAACATTACCGGCCGGTTATCGTTGGTTCTGAAAACTACTGCTTACGTTTTTTTTCCCCGATGAACCAATGAAATTCACCGGTCAGCACCGGCTACAACCTACGAGAACCTCCGAGAACCTTCGACCTCCTGGCGACCCACTAGGACCTCCTGGCGACCCGCCCGCGGCACGAGAATCCTCGCTACTCTCCATGGCGGCTCCATTCTAGTCGCCGCTAATTTTTCAGCAAGTTGAAAGATTCACGGAACCGTAATGAGGCGGCGACTAGTTCCCAGAACGCGGGAACTCCTCACGGCCATGAAGGGAACTCCCCGGCAACCACCCGCGAACATGTGGCGACCATGTGGCGACCACATTGTCTCCTGCGGTCGTCTAAAAAGTTGCCTATGTGGGACAGGCCCATGAGTGTGCGGGGGATCGCTGGACAGCACCGACTCGGTGGGCTGAAGGGCCTGTTTCCGCGCTGTATCTCTAAACGCTAAGCCTATGCTGGCACCCATTAGAGCAAATCCATCATTTCCAGTCTCTTCCTCTTTTCCTATTCCCTTGCAAATATTTATTTGGAGATACAGCGCAGAAACAGCCCCTACGGCCCACCGAGTCCGCGACGAACTGCGATCCCCGCACACTAACACCATCCTACACACACCTGGGACAATGTACAATTTTACCAAAGCCAATTGACCTACAAAGCTGCACGTCTTTGGAGTGTGGGAGGAATCCGGAGCACCCGGAGAAACCCCACGTGGGTCACGGGGAGAACGTACAGACTCCGTGCAGACAGCTCCCATAGTCGGGATCGAACATTCATATTTACAAGTGTTGAGTGTGTGGAAAACGAATGAATGAATGAATGAATAAGTTTATTGGCCAAGTATTCACATACAAGGAATTTGCCTTGGTGCTCCGCCCGCATGTGGACACGACATACAGTGACAGTTAGGATTGTCTAAAAATTAGTGCTACAGTAGAGACATAAGGCACGGAAATAGGCCCTTTAGCATCACAGCATGGTTTGGGAACAGCTCCATCCGAGACCGCAAGAAATGGCAGAGAATTGTGGACGCAGCCCAGACCATCACACAAACCGACCTCCCTTCCATTCACTCCATTTATGCCATAGATAGACTCAAAATGTTGGAGTAACTCAGCGGGTCATGCAGCATCTCTGGAAAGAAGACATGGGTGCCATTTCGGGTCGGGACCCTTCTTCTGACTGAAAACGGCCTGTCCCACTTTCACCACCTAATTCACAACCTTTTTTAGTCGTGGACATTTCTCATCAGGCTAGAAAAAAACATCCCGGCCTACTTGATGCCACGAGTGCCTACGACTAGCATCAGGGCCTGCTACGACTTACCTACGACCTCCTATGAGCTCGAGTCAAGGGCAAACTCGGCAGAGGTCGTGAGTTAGGTCGTGAAAGTGGGACAGGCCCTAAAGACTGAAGAAGGGTCTCGACCCGAAACATCACTTATCCCTGTTCTCCAGAGATGCTGCCCGGCCCGCTGAGTTCCTCCAGCACTTTATGTCCTTTTATGTATCAACCAGCGTCTGCAGTTCCTCGATTCTACGAAGAATAAACCTAAAGTTAAGCCTACACCTAAAGTCAGGCCGTGAGATTTAGTTTTGGTTTCATTTTTGGAGATACAGCACGGAAACAGGCCCTTCGGCCCACCGAATCCGTGCCGTCCAGCGATCCCCGCACACTAACGCTGTCCTAACACACACTGGGGAAAATTACACCGAGCCAATTAGCCTACAAACATGGAGAGCTTTGGAGGGTGGCATGGTGGCACAGCAGTAGAGAGCTGCTGCCTCACAGCGCCAGAGACCCGAGTTCGATCCTAACTGCGGGTGCTGTCTGTATGGTGTTTTTACGTTCTCCCCGTGACCTGCTTGGGTTTTCTCTGAGATTGGTTTCCTCCCACGCTCAATAGACAATAGACAATAGACAATAGGTGCAGGAGTGGGCCATTCGGCCCTTCGAGCCAACACCGCCACTCAATGTGATCATGGCTGATCATCCCCAATCAGTACCCCGTTCCTGCCTTCTCCCCATATCCCCTGACTCCGCTATCTTTGAGAGCCCTATCTAGCTCTCTCTTGAAAGTATCCAGAAAACCGGCCTCCACCGCCCTCTGAGGCAGAGAATTCCACAGACTCACAACTCTCTGTGTGAAAAAGTGTTTCCTCGTCTCTGTTCTAAATTGCTTCACAGGCCCTTATTCTTAAACTGTGGCCCCTGGTTCTGGACTCCCCCAACATCGGGAACATGTTTCCTGCCTCTAGCGTGTCCAAACCCCTTAATAATCTTATATGTTTCAATGAGATCCCCTCTCATCCTTCTAAACTCCAGAGTGTACAAGCCCAGCGCTCCATTCTATCAGCATATGACAGTCCCGCCATAGGGAATTAACCTTGTAAACCTACGCTGCACTCCCTCAATAGCAAGAATGTCCTTCCTCAATTAGGGGACCAAAACTGCACACAATACTCCAGGTGTGGTCTCACCAGGGCCCTGTACAACTGCAGAAGGACCTCTTTGCTCTGTACTCCTGGTCTGCTGTGAAAGAAAGTGCTGGTCTGCCGCTCCCCACACGCATGGATTACTCTCCCTGTCCTCCGCAAGACCTCAGTATAATCATCACATGTTGCAAACGGTTTATCTTAACACATCCCCGACCTTAGTCACCCGAGGAATGGACCACTCATCATCACCAGAAGGAGACCCCCTCCCACATTGGACACTCGGGCGGGGGGGGGGGGGTGAAAGCAGTCGGGTCACGGAACTGCAGGTGCCGCTTTACAAAATAAAAAGACACAAAGTCAACGGGGATACACGGTGGCGCAGCGGTAGTGTGAAAACGTGTGGAACGCACACACACACACACACACACACACACACACACACACACACACACACACACACACACACACACACACACACACACACACACACACACCGTTCTAGATGGCTTACCCCTTATTCTTAAACTGTGGCCCCTGGTTCTGGACTCCCCCAACATCGGGAACATGTTTCCTGCCCCTAGCATGTCCAAGCCCTTAATGATCTTATATGTTTCAATAGGATCCCCCTCTCATCCTAATTTCCAGAGTGTACAATCCCAGCTGCTCCATTCTCTCAGCATATGCCAGTCCCGCCATCCCGGGAATTAACCTTGTAAACCTACGCTGCACTCTCTCAATAGTCATTCCAAAGACATCCAGGTTTGTAGTTGGAAGATTGATATAAATTTAAAATTGTCGTGTGTGTGTGTGTGTGTGTGTGTGTGTTTGTGTGTGTGCGTGCGTGTGTGTGTGTGTGTGTGTGGTAGTGTGTGTGTGTGTGCGTGTGTGTGTGTGTGTGTGTGCGTGTGTGTGCGTGTGTGTGTGTGCGTGTGTATGTGTGTGTGTGTGTGTGCGTGCGTGTGTGTGTGTGTGTGTGTGTGTGCGTGTGTGTGTGTGTGGTAGTGTGTGTGTGTGTGCGTGTGTGTGTGTGTGTGTGTGTGTTGTGTGTTGTGTGTGTGTGTGCGTGGTGTGTGTGTGTGTGTGTGTGGTGTGTGTGTGCGTGTGTGTGCGTGTGTGTGTGTGTGTTTGTGTGTGTGTGTGTGTGTGTGTGTGTGTGTCGTGTGATGTGTGTGTGTGTGTGTGTGTGTGTGTGTGTGTGTGTGTGTTGTGTGTGTGTGTGTGTGTGTGTGTGTGTGTGGTGTGTGTGTGTGTGTGTGTGTGTGTGTTTGTGGTGTGGGGGGAGGGGGGGGTGTGTGGGTGTGTGGGGGGGGTGTTGTGGGGTGGTGTGTGTGTGGTGTGTGTGGTGTGTGTGTGTGTGTGTGTGTGTGGTAGTGTTAATGTGCGGGGATCGCTGGTCGGCGCGGACTGGGTGGGCCGGAGGGTCTGTTTCCGCGCTGTATCTCTGAGCGAGACGAATCTTGCGCATTCTCATCAGCGGGCAGAAGGGGCCGAGTTGAGCGTGGCCTTCCACAGATGCCACATCTGACGGGGGATCCGTGCGCCGAAATGTCAGGCGAGATGATGAGGTTGGTTTCTCCGAGCGGGAGCATGGAGTCACAGCCGATGGACGCAAAAGCACACGCACTACCCGCTGCGCTGAGGCTGACGCCGGATGAGGAGGTGTGAACGCAAGCTGTGCGTTGCAAAGGCTCATATGCCAGCCTACTGGAGTGCGGAGAGGGTACGAACGATGTATCAGTGAATCCAATGCATGTTCCACGCAAGCACCACTCAAAGAAGATTCATCCACGCAAAACCTCCTCAGGTCACCAGTGACAGGAGCAGAATTAGGCCATTCGGCCCATCAAGTCTATTCCGCCATTCAATCACGGCTGATCTATCTCTCCCTCCTAACCCCATTCTCCTGCCTTCTCCCCCATAACCCCTGACGCCCGTACTAATCAAGGATCTGTCTATCTCTGCCTTAAAAATATCCACTGACTTGGCCTCCACAGCCTTCTGTGGCAATGAGTTCCACAGATTCACCACCCTCCGACTAAAGAAATTCCTCCTTTCTAAAGGAACGTTGTTTAATTCTGAGGCTGTGCCCTCTGGTCCTAGACTCTCCCACTAGTGGAAACATCCTCTCCAGCATCCACTCTATCCAGGCCTTTCACTATTCAGTAAGGGTGACTTTGGATGGCTAGGCTGCAAAGGAATGGACTTGTTTCCGTTCTGTTGGGCAGTGTGTGTTATTAGGGATGTGTAGGAAGGAAGGAACTGCAGACGCTGGTTCAAACTGAAGACAGACACAAAATGCTGGAGTAACTCAGCGGGACAGGCAGCTTCACTGGAGAGAAGGAATGGGAGACCCTTCTTCAGGCTGAACTAACTGAACTAATGGCCACTTCATCACTCATTCCTCTCCCGAGATGCTGCCTGTCCCGCTGAGTTACTCCAGCTTTTCCTGTCTATCTCCAGTGGCTATGTGTTCAGTTGGTTAGGTTCTAGTTTACTGTCACGTGTACCGAGGTACAGTGAAAAGCTTCTGTTGCGTGCTAACCAGTCAGCGGAAAGACAAGACGTGATTACAATCGAGCCGTTTACAGTGCACAGATGCATGATGAAGGGAGTAACGTTTACTGCAAGGTAAAGTGACCAAAGGAAGTCCAAGGGTCACCAATGAGGTCGATAGCAGTTCCGGACAGCAAGGCTCGGTGCTGGGACCGCAGCTATTTACAATATACATCAAATGATTTGGATGAAGGGATTCAAAGTAACAGTAGCAAATTTGCAGATGACACAAAGCTGGGTGGCAGTGTGAACTGTGAGGAGGATGCTATGAGAATGCAGGGTGACTTAGACAGGTGGGGGGAGTGGGCAGATGCATGGCAGATGAGGTTTAATGTGGAGAAATGTGAGGTTATCCACTTTGGTAGCAAAAACAGGAAGGCAGATTACTATCTAAATGGTGTCAAGTTGAGGGGAAAAGGGGAAGTACAACGGGATCTGGGGGTCCTTGTTCATCAGTCTATGAAAGTAAGCATGCAGGTACAGCACGCAGTGAAGAGAGCGAATGGCATGTTGGCCTTTATAACAAGAGGAGCTGAGTATAGGAGCAAAGAGGTCCTTCAGCAGTTGTACAGAGCCCTAGTGAGACCACACCTGGAGTATTGTGTGCAGTTTTGGTCCCCTGATTTGAGGAAGGACATTCTTCCTATTGAGGGAGTGCAGCGTAGGTTTACAAGGTTAATTCCCGGGATGGCGGGACTGTCATATGCTGAGAGAATGGAGCAGCTGGGCTTGTACACTCTGGAGTTTAGAAGGATGAGAGGAGATCTTATTGAAACATATAAGATTGCTAAGGGTTTGGACACGCAAGAGGCAGGAAACGTGTTCCCGATGTTGGGGGAGTCCAGAACCAGGGGCCACAGTTTAAGACAGGGACAGGGAGAACATGCAAACTCCACGCAGACAGCACCCGAGGTCAGGATCGAACCCGGGACACTGGCGCTGCGAGGCAGCAGCTCCACCTGCTGCACCACCTTGCCGCCCTTCAGAAACTGGAATCGATTGCTCTGGCTTCCCAACCAGGAAAGGCACTAGTTCAGAATTCCTACTATTACGCCAATAAAAGAATTGTTATAGCTTCAATTGGATCAGCTCTTATTCCATTCCACTCCAGAAAATATAAACCCTGGCTATTCAATATCTCCTGCTCGGATAATCCTTTCAAGCCTGGAATCAATTTGGAGAATCTTGGTAGCAATCCCTTTATATCCTCCCGCAGGTAAGGAGATAAAGGGTGGACACAGTCCCTCCGTTGCAGCCTTACCAGGGTCTATATAAATATAGAAACATAGAATATAGGTGCAGAAGGAGGCCATTTGGCCATTTCGAGCCAGAACCTGCCATTCATTGTGATCATGGCTGATCATCCAAAATCAGTACCCCGTTCCTGTCTTCTCCCCCATATCCCTTGATTCCATTAGCCCTAAGAGCTAAATCTAACTCTCTCTTGAATACATCCAGTGAATTGGCCTCCACTGCCTTCTGTGGCAGAGAATTCCACAGATTCACAACTCTCAGTTTATGGAATTCCCTGCCACTGAGGGCAGTGGAGGCCAAATCACTGGATGGATTTAAGAGAGAGTTAGATAGAGCTCTAGGGGCTAGTGGAGTCAAGGGATATGGCGAGAAGGCAGGCACGGGTTATTGATAGGGGACGATCAGCCATGATCACAATGAATGGCGGTGCTGGCTCGAAGGGCCGAATGGCCTCCTCCTGCACCTATTTTCTATGTTTCTATGTTTCTATGTTTCTCTGGGTGAAAACGCTTTTTGCTCATCTCAGTTTCAAATGGCCTCCCTTTTATTCTTAGACGGTGGCCCCTGGTTCTGGACTTGCCCAACATTGGGAACATTTTGTTTAAGAAGGAACTGCAGATGCTGGAAAATCGAAGGTAGACAAAAAATGCTGGAGAAACTCAGCGGGTGCGGCAGCATCTATAGAGCGAAGGAAATGGCCAACGTCTCGGCCCGAAACGTCGCCTATTTCCTTCGCTCTATAGATGCTGCCGCACCCGCTGAGTTTCTCCAGCAATTTTGTCCACCTATTGGAAACATTTTTCCTGCATCTACCTTGTCCAGTCCTTTTATAATGTTATACGTTTCTATAAGATTCCCCTCTCATCCTTCTAAGTTCCAGTGAATGGGAAGCCCAGTCTTTCCAATCTTTCCTCATACGACAGTCCCGCCATCCCGGGACGATTCCGGGATAATCCCATATAATTCCACAAAGACTTCTTTTACTCTGACAAAGTGCTCTAAGACAGTGGGCAGCACGCTGGCGCAGCTGGTAGAGTTGCTGCCTCACAGCACCGGAGACCCTTGTTCGATCCTGACCTCTGTCTGTACGTTGGTTTTTGTCCACGTTCCCCCCGTGACCCGCGTGGGTTTCCTCCGGGCGCTCCGGTCTCCTCCCGCGCCCCAGCGACGTGCGGGTTTTGTCGGCCGATTGGTCTCTGTAAATCCCCCCCCCTGGTGTGCAAAGAGTGGATGAGAAGGTGGGATAACATAGAACTAGTGATTTATGAATAGTTGGTGTTTCAGACGAGATGCGTAGGTAGGAAGGCACTGCAGACGCTGGGTCACACCGAAGATAGACACAAAAAGCTGGAGTAACTCAGCGGGACAGGCAGCATCTCTGGAGAGAAGGAACGGGTGACGTTTCTGGTCCGGACATATCAAGGAGGGCCTCGACCCGAAACGTCACCCATTCCTTCTCTCCAGAGATGCTGCCTGTCCCGCTGAGTTACTCCAGCTTTTTGTGTCTTTGATTGTATCGATGTATCGTATCATCTGATTTATTTGCGAAGAGTTTCACTGTACTCTGCTACACATGACAGTCATTCATTTAAACCTGTATCGAAACCCATTTACATCAATCTTACAGATGAGATAGCTGCACATTTGGATAGCAGTAACAGGATCGGTCTGTCAGCATGGATTTACAAAGGGGAAATCATGCTTGACTAACCTTCTGGAATTTTTTGAAGATGTAACTAGGAAAATGGACAAGGGAGAGCCAGTCGATGTGGTGCATCTGGACTTTCAAAAAGCATTTGATAAGGTCCCACAGATTTTGCCCACTAATATGAGATTAGTGGGCAAAATCAGGGCACATGGTATTGGGGGTAGAGTGCTTACATGGATAGAGAAGTGGTTGGCAGACAGGAAACAAAGAGTAGGGATTAACGGGTCCCTTTCAGAATGGCAGGCAGTGACTAGTGGGGTACCGCAAGGCTCGGTGCTGGGACCGCAGCTATTTACAATATATATCAATGATTTGGATGAAGGGATTCAAAGTAACATTAGCAAATTTGCAGATGACACAAAGCTGGGTGGCAGTGTGAACTGTGAGGAGGATGCTATGAGAATGCAGGGTGACTTGGACAGGTTGGGGGAGTGGGCAGATGAATGGCAGATGAAGTTTAATGCGGATAAATGTGAGGTTATCCACTTTGGTAGCAAAAACAGGAAGGCAGAATACTATCTAAATGGCGTCAAGTTGGGAAAAAGGGAAGTACAACAGGATCTGGGGGTCCTTGTACATCAGTCTATGAAAGTAAGCATGCAGGTACAGCAGGCAGTGAAGAAAGCGAATGGCATGTTGGCCTTTATAACAAGAGGAATCGAGTATAGGAGCAAAGAGGTCCTTCTGCAGTTGTACAGGGCCCTAGTGAGACCACACCTGGAGTATTGTGCGCAATTTTGGTCCCCTAATTTGAGGAAGAACATTCTTGCTATTGGGGGAGTGCAGCGTAGGTTTACAAGGTTAATTCCCGGGATGGCGGGACTGTCATATGCTGAGAGAATGGAGCGCTGGGCTTGTACACTCTGGAGTTTAGAAGGATGAGAGGGGATCTCATTGAAACATTGAAGGCAGGAACAGGGTACTGATTGGGGATGATCAGCCATGATCACATTGAATGGCCGGTGCTGGGCTCGAAGGGCCGAATGGCCTACTCCTGCACCTATGTCTATTGTCTATTGTCTATAAAACATCCTCCATTCACATTTTGCTTGGTATTAATACCCAACGGTATTAATTTTGATTTCTCTGATTTCAAGTGACCCCTGAATTCCCTCCCCCCCACCCTCCTCACTCACTCACTCTCCCACACCCCCCCCCCCCCACCACGTTTCCCCACCCTAGTCGTCCTCCTAGTTTCATTGTTCACATCCACGTATCCATCCATTACCTCCTCTTCCCCAGCCAACAATGGGCCATTGTGGGCTCCACCCACCATTGGTCATCTGCTTTGATCCGGCCTTTTCTTGCCTCCAGATCCCTTCCTTCTACTGTCAGTCTGAAGGGTCCCGACACGAAACGTCACCCAGTTTGTTTCACTAAAGATGCTCGCTTGACTGCATATTTTATCTATGTCTCTAATAATTTTACATACCTACCGGGTCTCCCCTCAGTCTCCGACGCTCCAGACCAAACTATCCAAACTTCCATCCTGCAAGTCTGATTCGTGGCTGATTCTTACGGGTGTCAGGGGTTATGGGGAGAAGGCAGGAGAATGGGGTTAGGAGGGAGAGATAGATCTCCCATTGAATGGCGGAGTAGACTTGATGGGCCGAATGCTGTAATTCTGCTCCTATCCCTTATGAACTCATGAAGTCTCTGCCTTCAAGTTGGGCGACACGGTGGCGCAGCGGTAGAGTTGCCGCCCTTCGGCGCTTGCCGCGCCCGAGACCCGGGTTCGATCCCGACTACGGACGCTGTCTGCACGGAGTTTGTGCGTTCTCCCCGCGACCGCGCGGGCTTTCTCCGAGATCTTCGTTTTCCTCCCACGCTCCAAAGACGCGCTTAATGGCTTGGTATATTTGTAAATTGTCCCTCGTGTGTTTAGGACAGTGCTAGTGTGTGGGTGATCGCTGGTCGGCACGGACTCGGGGGGCCGAAGGGCCTGTTTCTGCGCTGCTTCTCTAAACTCAACTAAACACAATCATCCTTCATCGCTTCCATCTCTTCGCCTCTGTTCTTATCCCCAGTTATCTGCCACTTCAATTATTCATTCAAGTTCCTACTTTGACCTTGAGAGCTAAAATAAACTGTTGCAGGAACTCGGTGGGTCAGGCAGTCGGCATTTCAGGTCAAAGATCCTTCTGCTGGGTATTCCATCGGTGGTCTGTGGTGGCTCTGAGTTGACCTCATTGTCTTTGGCCCTTCACACTCTTCCAGTGAAACCGAGTGTAAGTTCAAGGAAGCAGCTCATCTTCCGACTAGTTTCGTTTTTTAGTTTGGTTTAGTTTAGGGATGCAGCGCAGAAACAGGCCCTTCGGCCCATCGAGTCCGCGCTGACCAGCGATCCCCGCACATCGACTACACTTGGGGGCAATTTCACATTTACACCAAAGCCAATTAACCTACAGACCTGCATGTCCTGTTACTAACCGACAATAGGTGCACGAGCAGGCCATTCAGCCCTTCGAGCCAGCATCGCCATTCACTGGTGATCAAGGCTGATGTGGAATGTGGGAGGAAACCCGAGCACCAGGAGGAAACCCACGCAGTCACAGGGAGAGCGTACAAACATTTTCCACTTCCCCAATCCCATCAGCCTACCAACCTGCACTGGTCTTTGGAGCGTGGGATGAATCCGAAGATCTCGGGGAAAACACACGCACGCGGGTCACGGGGAAAGCGTGCAAACTCCGTACAGACAGCGCCCGTAGTCGGGGTCTCTGGCGCCGTGAGGCAGCGACTCTACCGCTGGGCCACCGTGGTTGACAAGGTTGCAGAAAGCGACGATGGAGAGGAGAGAGAGAGAGGGGAGAGAGGGAGAGAGAGAGGAGAGAGCGAGAGAGAGAATAGAAAAGATAAAATGGTGCCAGACGAGAAAAAGATAAAATGATTGACTGGAACGCAACAGTAAAATCTAACACTGGCGATTGTCTCGGGATTGGAAGCAGGCCTGTGGTTAAGTAAACTGCGCTTGGCACTTGATGGGGGACAGGCTAACAGGGCTGATGTTGTCTTGGTGACTTTTCGTGCAGTGACCTGCATACCCCATGCACTGGGATTCATCAAGTGTGGCAGAACCACATTCAGGGTGAGTGAGGAATGCCTGGGATATTCCCGTTGTTGCAGACAGTTCGACACCAGTACACCCCGAGCATTCCTCGCTCTCTGGCCTGGGCGGCAGGGTGGCGTAACGGCACAGTCGCTGCCTCGCCGCGCCAGAGACCCGGGTTCCGTCCCGTGTCCGTGTGCGGGGTTCGTACGTTCTCCCCCGTGACCCGCGTGGGTTTTCTCCGCGATCACATACGCCAAGCCAATTAACCTACAAACCTGGAGCGTGGGAGGAAACCGATGATCTCGGAGGAAACGCACGCCGGTCACGGTGGAGAACGTGCAAACTCCGCACAGACAGCGCCCGTGGTCGGGATGGAACCCGGGTCTCCGGCGCTGTAGGCGCTGTGAGGCAACAACACTACCGCTTCCATTCCAAGCAAGGCCAGAGAGTTGTGAATTTGTGGAATTCCCTGCCACAGAGGGCAGTGGAGGCCAAGTCACTGGATGGATTTAAGAGAGAGTTAGATAGAGCTCTAGGGGCTCCATCACCGACTTCATCAGCTCCGGCTCTCTACCCCCTCGAGCCTCCAACCTCATCGTTTCCCAGCCCCGCACGGCCCAATTGTACCTTCTCCCCAAAATCCACAAACCCGACTGCCCTGGCAGACCCATTGTCTCTGCCTGTTCGTGCCCCACCGAACACATTTCCACATACCTCGATGCCATCCTATCCCCCTTTGTTAAATCCCCTCCCCACCTATGTTCAAGACAACCGCTCAGACACTCTCCGTCGGCTCCGCGCATTCCATTCTCCAGGCCCCCATCCTCTCATCTTTACCATGGACGTCCAGTCACTCTACACCTCCATCCCCACCAGGACGGTCTCAAAGCCCTCCGGTTCTTCCTCGACCAGAGGAGCAACCCATACCCGTCCACTGACACCCTCCTCCGAGCTAGCAGAGTTGGTCCTCACCCTCAATAACTTCTCTTTTGACTCCTCCCAGTTCCTCCAAACACAAGGCGAGCTATGGGCACACGCATGGGCCCCAGCTACGCTTGCCTCTTTGTCGGGTACGTCGAACGATCCTTGTTCTCGGCGTACCAGGGCCCCATCCCCGACCTCTACCTCCGTTACATCGACGACTGCTTTGGTGTCACCTCCTGCACCCACACACAACTGACTGACTTCATCCATTTCACCACCAACTTCCATCCGGCACTCAAATACACCTTGGACCATTTCCGAAACATTTCCCTACCATTCCTTGACCTCACCATCTCTATTGCGGTGATACACTCCTGACCGACATCCACTACAAACCAACTGACTCCCACGGCTACCTGGACTAACACTTCCTCCCACCCTGCTTCCTGTAAGGACTCCATCCCCTATTCCCAATTCCTCCGTCTACGCCGCATCTGCTCCCAGGATGAAGTGTGTTCCACACCAGGTCATCACAAATGGCCTCATTCTTCAGAGAACGGGGATTCCCCCCCCCACTATAGATGGGGCTCGCTCCAGGGTCTCCTCCATACCCCGCAACACTGCCCTCTCTCCCCATCCCCCCATTCGCAACAAGGGCAGAGTCCCCCTGGTCCTCACCTTTCACCCCACCAGCCGGCAAATACAACACATAGTCCTCCTCCAGTTTTCGCCACCTCCAACGTGACCCCTCCACTCGCCACATCTTCCCATCTCCCCCCCGTCTGCCTTCCGCAAAGACCGCTCCCTCCGCAACTCCCTTGTCAATTCTTTTCCCTTCCCTCCCACTCTACCCCTTCCCCGGGCACTTTCCCTTGCAACCGCAAGAAATGCAACACTTGTCCCTTCACCTCCCCCCTCCACTCCTTTCAGGGACCCAAGCAGTCCTTCCAGGTCCGACAGAGGTTCACCTGCACCTCCTCCAACCTCATCTACTGCATCCGCTGCTCCAGATGCCAGATGATCTATATCGGTGAGCCCAAGCGAGGCTTGGCGATCGTTTCGCCGAACACCTCCGCTCGGTCCGCAATAACCAAGCCGACCTCCCGGTCGCTCAGCACTTCAACTCCCCTCCCATTCCGTATCTGACCTCTCGTCCTGGCCTCCTCCACGGCCAGAGTGAGCAACCACTGCAAATTGGAGGAACAGCACCTCATAGTTCCGCTTGGGAGTCTGCATCCTCTGGGGGCTTGAATTTTCTCAATTCTGTTAACCATGCTGTCTCCCTCCCTTCCCACCTCTCCCTCAGCCCTCGGCCCTCGGGCTCCTCCTCCTCCTTTTTCCTTTCTTCTCCCCGCTCCCCCCCCCCCCCCCCACCTCCCATCAGTCTGAAGAAGGGTTTTGGCCCGAAACGTCGCCTATCTCCTTCGCTCCATAGATGCTGCTGCACCGCTGAGTTTCTCCAGCATTTTGCGTACCCTGGATGTTCCAGCATCTGCAGTTCTTTCTTTAACGCTCTTGGGGCTAGTGGAGTCAAGGGATATGGGGAGAAGGCAGGCACGGGTTATTGATTGGAGACGATCAGCCATGATCACAATGAGTGGCGGTGCTGGCTCGAAGGGCCGAATGGCCTGTTTCCTCGCTGAATCTCTAAACTAAACTAAACTAAACGAAGCTCTTGCAGGAGATGACACACAGATAACTATGTCAAAGTGCATTTATACATAAACTCCCAGATACTCAAAATATCTCAGGCTATTTCCAGGCAAACTCCGGGGACCTAAATAGTAATTCGTAGACTCAGTAAATAAAACAGTCCCTTCTGCCCGACTCTCCCACGCCGATCCAGTTCCTAAATCAATTTTGTTTAGAAATGTGGCGCGGGAAAAGTCCCTTCGGCCCACCGAGTCTGCGACGGCCATCGATCGCCCCCGTTCACACCAGTTCGATGTTGCCCCACTTGCCCATCCACTCCCTACACACTAGGGGGCAATTTACAGAGGGGCCCATTAACCCTCAAACCTGCAGGTCCCTGGGATGTGGGAGGATACCGGAGGAGACCCATGCGGCCACAGGGAGAACGTGCGAACTCCACATAGACAGCAGCCGAGGCCGGGACCGAGCCCGGGTCCCTGGCGTTGCGAGGCAGCAGCTCCACCGCTGCGCCAACGTGCTGCCCTGACCACTGCGCTATCGAGCCAGTCCCACCAGCCTGTGTCTGCCCCTTATATCAGTGGCGGACAAATCGGGCGGAACGCTGGCGCAGCTGGTGCAGCGGTAGAGTTGCTGCCTCACAGCGCCAGGGACCCGGGTTCAATCCCGAGTACAGGCGCTGTCTGTACCTTCTCCCCGTGACCTGCGTGGGTTTTCTCCGGGTGCTCCGGTTTCCTCCCTCGCACTCCAAAGACGTGCTGGTTTGCTTCTGTAAAATTGTAAAATGTCCCTCGCGTGTGCAGGGTAGTGTTAGTGTCCGGGGTGATCAGTGGTCAGCAGGGACTCGGTGGGCCGAAGGGCCTGTTTCCACGCTGTATCTCAAAAATCTAAAGTCCAAATCTCTCAGTCTCGCGCTCAGACCATAGCTTTCTTTATTCTGATTTAAGAGCCTGGTTTTTAAATCGCACTACATCACTTTTGATCTTCAGATAAAACTCTGCCATATCTTGATCACAGTTCCCTGAAGTCCCCTTTTCTACCAGGTCATCAATTAATCTTTTTTATTGCACAATGCCTGGATCCAAAGTGTGTCAGAATCTAGAACCGGTGGTCGCTATTTAAAAATAACATGCCACCTGTTTAAGGCTGATATTTTCCACTCCAGAGGTCATGAGAACACCCTTCCACACAAGGGCATCGTGCCTTAAAATCAGACAGTTTGCCCTGGTCATTGAGTCATAGAGTGATAGAGTGTGGAAACAGGCCCTTCAGCCCAACTTGCCCAACCTACTCTAGTCCCACCTGCCTGCGTTTGGCTCATATCCCACCAAACCTGTCCTATCCATAGGAACAGCACCTCATATTCCGCTTGGGGAGTCTGCATCCTTTGGGCTTGAATATTGAATGTTCTCAATTCTGTTAACCCTTGCTGTCTCCTCCCCTTCCCACCTCTCCCTCAGCCCTCGGGCCCTGGCATTCCCTCTATCTCTATCTCCCTCCCCCACCCCAGTCGCACCAGCTTCTCATTTTCACACCACAAACAGCTTACAATGGCTTGTTCCCTTTATCATCGATACTTTTTTGCATATCTTTCATTCATTGTTCCTTATCTCTCCACATCACCGTCTATATCTCTCGTTTCCCTGATCCCTGACCAGTCTGAAGAAGGGTCTCGACCCGAAACGTCGCCTATCTCCTTCGCTCCTTAGATGCTGCTGCACCCGCTGAGTTTCTCCAGCTTTTTGTGTAACCCTCGATTCTCCAGCATCTGCAGTTCCTTCTTTAAAACTATCCATGTACCTGTCTGAATGTTTCTTAAACCTTGCGATAGTCCCAGCCTCAACTACCTCCATACTCATGCAGCTCGTTCCATACACCCGTGGAAAGGTTGTCCCTCGGATTTTTATTCAATTTTTATTCTTATGAGAGACAATGTCGCAAAGAAGTGCAGATCCTGGGACCTTGTGTAGGATGCGATCCCCCTGTGTGGGGATCGCCCGATCCAGCGATCCCCGCACAGTAACACTGTCCTACACACAAGAGGGACAGTTTTTACATTTACACCAAGCCAATTAACCTACAAACCTGCACTGCACGTCTTTGGAGCGTGGGAGGAAACCGAACATCTCGGAGAAAACCCACGCAGGTCACGGGGAGAGCGTACAAACTCCGTACAGACAGCGCCCGTAGTCGGGATCGAACCCGGATCGAATGAAGTGCAGACCCTGGGACCTCGTGCAGAACACAAATTGCTGGAGGAAGGTCCATCCAAACCGCAAGAGCCATAGAGTCCTAGAGTGATACAGCGTGGAAACAGGCCCTTAAGCCCAACTTGCCCACACCGGCCAACATGTCCCAGCTACACTGGTCCCACCAGCCAGCGTTTGCCCCGTATCCCTCTAGATCTGTTCTATCCAACATCCATGAAACCATCCAAATGTTTCTTAAACATTGCGATAGTCCCTGCCTCAACTACCTCAACTCCATACACCCACCACCCATTGTGTGAAGAAGTTACCCCTCAGATTCTTATAAAATCCTCCTCCCCTCCGTCCTCTGGTCCTCGATTCCCCTACTCTGGCCAAGAGACTCTGTGCGTCTACCCGGTCTGCTCCTGTCATGATTTTGTACACCTCAATAAGATCACCCGTCATCCTCCTGCGCTGTATGTGAAGCAGATCCTTTGACTATTTTTAAGACAAAGGGAGAGAGATACAATACGATATGATATGATACGATACATGGGCTGAAATCCCAGGGGGGAGGGGGGGGGGTGTCCCCCTCATGTTTTAAAAGCGATTTCCACCCATGATATACGATAGAACTTTAACTATCCCAGGAGGGAAGTAGATCTGCCAACCGGCATAAAACACACCAAGATAGATGAAACTTGAAACTTGAAAGGGCCTGCCCCACTTTCCCGAGTCAGTCACAAATTCTCCTGAGTTTTCCCCTTTATTCAAACCCGCAGAGTATCCGTAACGAGTCCGTAGGAGTCTGTGGATGCATCGTAGCGGCACGTAATGCCAGCCGCAGGTACCCGGGGCATCTGGTAAGTCGGGACGTTTTTTCCAGCCCGATAAAAAATGTCCACAATGTCCCCTCTCCAACCGTTACAATAATTATTTTACCGTTATACGGTGGAACGGACTTGGCGCCAAACAGGGACTTAAATTGTTGAAATTCTTTGCAGCCTAGAGTCTGCTTTGATTTTTATTTCTAGTTTGGGAGGGGTTTATTTTTCTCCTTTTTCTCTTATTTTCTTTTTTTTTTCTTTTTACCTTTTTGTTTCTATACATACAAGTTATCTTTTAAACACTTAACTATATTTACGTAGAGACCGGGATTTCTATACTCGATGTGTATTTTGACACTGGACTCATATTCAGGTTATACCTGTCATTAATGTAACCCTGATCCCTATGTATCAATATCAGTGTTATGTTTAGCAATATTTTTGATGTTGTCTTGTTTTTGCTTTTGAAAAAAGCGAATAAAAAGATTTTAAAGGAAAGAAAAAATGTCGACGAGTTAAAAACAAAATAGCCCCGAGTACGCACGGCCGGCGTAACGAGCCGCTACGATGTATCCACGGACTCCTACGGGCTCGTTACGAACATTCTGCGAGTTTGAATCAAGGGGAAAGCTCAAGGGGGAATTCGTGAATAACTCTGGGAAAGTGGGACAGGCCCTTACAGTGATCTACTACTGGTGAGACCAAGGAGGCTTGGAAATACGATCCGCTTCGCCGAAGGAGCAATGTTTTCAATCTCCCCCTCCCCATTCACTCAGCCCATCAACGTCTCCCCTCCCATACCCATCATCCGACCTCTCGGTCCTTGGGCCTCTAGCCAAAAAAGGACCTACACGGGACAACAACCGTGAGCAAACACCGCAAAGCCTGGAGGATTACCGCTTGGGGAGGCATCCTTGGGCTTGAATATTGAATTTTCCCACTTCTGTTCAATTCCTGTTACCCCTTGCTGACACTCCCCTCCCACCTCACCTCTCAGTCGTTCCCTGGCATTACCCTACTATCTCTATCATCCCCTCCCCCACCCCGCAATCGCCTCCAGCAACTCATTTTCACACCACAAACAGCTTACCACATGGCACCTCTATCTCTATCTCCCCTCCCCCACCCAAGTTTCCCACTTTATCACCGAATCACTTTTTTGTCTCCACTTTCACTCATCTTTCCTTATCTCTCCACATCACAATCTATAACTCTCGCTTCTATTATCACACCACAAACAGCCATACAATGGCTTGGTTCCTTATCACCGATAACTGTTTTGCATATCTTTCACTCATCCCTGTTCCTTATCTCCTCTCTCCACATCAAACCATCTATATCTCTCGTTTCCCTTGATCCCTGGGGGGGGACCCGAAAAGGGGGCTGCGGCACCCGCACCCTGAGTTTCTCCTCCAGCTTTTTGCTTTTTGGTACACTTACAGTGCTGAGTGGGGGTATAACAAAGATTGTGGAGATGGGGTTGGGGGAGGGAAGAGAGAGGTGGGTCATTGAGGGGTGTACTGTACTGTCCAAGATGCTCTGCAGTTGCCTGGTTATAGCTGTGAAGAAGCAGTTTCTGAAAGTCCGATCCAGGATGGCCTGAGGATCACCAATGAGGCAGATGTTCTCTGGCTGTGGTAGGATGGTTCAGTTGCCCGATAACAGCTGGGAAGAAACTGTCCCCGAATATGGAGGTGTGTGCGTTCGTTTTCACACTTCTGTACCTCTTGCCCGATGGGAGAGGGGAGAAGAGGGAGTGGTCCTTGATGATGCTGCTGGCCTTGCCGAGGCAGCGTGAGGTGCAGATGGAGTCGATGGAAGGGAAGGTCGGTTTGTGCGACGGTCTGGGCTGCGTCCACAATTCGCTGCAATTTCTTGCACATTAATATCTATCACTAACATCTGAACTTGACTCCATATCCTTCCGATCACCAGATGATCCTGGATTCTTGTCGAGCTCAAACCCGTATCACTGATTTGCGACATTGAAATTTGAGAGGTAATCGCCCTGCACAATTTCAATGAACAGAGGAAGTCAGGAAATAGCCTCCAGCAGAATGTTCAGAGTGGATGGATTACATCTTCCTCACTGGAAATAAGCTTGTGATTTATCACATCCCAAAACTGTCATTTTGCACCAAAGGTGTTCACAAGTGCGGCACAGTCGCTGCCTCACCGCGCCAGGGACCCCGGTTCCAGTCCTGACCACGGGCGCTGTCTGTACGGAGTTTGCACGTTCTCCCCGTGACCTGCGTGGGCTTTCACTGAGATCTTCAGTTTCCTCCGGCACGCCAAAGACGTGCAGGTTTCTAGGTCATATACCTGTATATGTGTATATATACACGGTTGTGTGTGTGTGTGTGGGGGGGGGGGGGGAGGGTGAGGGGGGGGGGGGTGGAGGGGGGTGTGGGTGTGGGTGTGTGGGGGGTGTTGTTGTGTGTGGGGGGGGTGTGGGTGTGTGTGTGTGGTGTGTGTGTGTGAGTGGTGTGTGTGGGGTGTGTGTGTGTGTGTGTGTGTGTGTGGTGTGGGGTGGTGTGTGTGTGTGTTGTGTGTGTGTGGGGTGTGGTGGTGGGTGTGTGGGGTGTGTGTGTGTGTGTGTGTGTGTGTGTGTGTGTGTGTGTGTGTGTGTGTGTGTGTGTGTGTGTGTGTGTGGTGTGTGTGTGTGTGTGTGGGTGTGTGGTGTTGTGTGTGTGTGGTGTGTGTGTGTCTGTGTGTGTGTGGTGTGTGTGTGTGTGTGTGGTGTGTGTGTTGTGTGTGGGGGGTGTGTGTGTGTGTGTGTGTGGGTGTGTGTGTGTGTGTGTGTGGGTGTGTGTGGTGTGTGTGTGTGTGGTGTGTGTGTGTGTGTGTGTGTGTGTGTGTGTGTGTGGTGTGTGTGTGTGTGTGGGTGTGTGTTGTGCGTGTGTGTGTTGTGTGGTGGGTTGTGTGGTGTGTGTGTGTCTGGTGTGTGTTGTGGTGTGCGTGGTTGTGTGTTGGGTGTGTGTGGGGTGTGTTGTGTGTGTGTGTGGTGTGTGTGTGGGGTGGAGTGTGTGTGTGTGTGTGTGTGTGGGTGGGTGGTGATGTGTGTGTGTGTGGTGCTTGTGTGGTGTGTTGGTGGTGTGTGGTGTGTGTGTGCGGTGTGGTGTGTGTGTGTGTGGTGTGTGTGTGGTGTGTGTGTGCGTGTGTGTGTGTGTGTGGTGTGTTGGGTGTGTGTGTGTGTGTGTGTGGGGGTGTGTGTGTGTGTGTGTGTGGGGGGGTGTGTTGTGGTGTGTTGTGTGTGTGTGTGGGGGTGTGTGTGCGGGGGGTGTATGTGTGGGTGGGTTGTGGGGGGGGGAGGGGGGGGTGTGTGTGTGTGTGTGTGTGGGGTGTGTGGGGGGGTGTGGTGGGTGTGTGGGTGTGTCGTGGTGTGTGTGTGTGGTGTGGTGTTGTGTGTGGTGTGTGTGTGTTGCGTGTGTGTGTGTGGTGTGTGTGTTGTGTGTGTGTGTGTGTTATGTTGTGTGGGTGTGTGTGTGTGTTGGCGGTGTGTGTGTGTGTGTGTGTGTGGTGTGTGTGGGGGGTGTGTGTTGTTGTGCGTTGTGTGTGTGTGTGCGTGTGTGTGAGTGGTGATTGTGGTGTGTGTGTGGTGCTGTGTGTGTGTGGTGTGCTGTGCGTGTTGTGTGTGGTGTGGTTTCGTGTGTGTGTGTGTTTGCGTGTGTGTGTGTGTGTGTGTGTGTGTGTTTGTGTGTGTGTGTGTGCGTGTTGCTCTGGGTGCGTGCGTGTGTGTGGTGTGCGTGTGTGTGTGTGTGTGGTGTGTAGTGGTGATGCGTGTGTGCGTGTGCGTACATGACCTACAAACCTATACGTCTTTGGAATGTTTGGAATTGAATTTCCTTTATTGTCATTCAAACAAGTTTGAATGAAATTTTGAAATGTGGGAGGAAACAGTTTTGGTCTCCTAATCTGAGGAAAGACATTCTTGCCATAGAGGGGGTACAGAGAAGGTTCACCAGACTGATTCCTGGGATGTCAGGACTTCCATATGAAGAAAGACTGGATAGACTCGGATTGTACTTGCTGGAATTTAGAAGATTGAGGGGGGATCTTATAGATTCTTACAAAATTCTTAAGGGGTTGGACAGGCTAGATGCAGGAAGATTGTTCCCGATGTTGGGGAAGTCCAGGAACAAGGGGTCACAGTTTAAGGATAAGGGGGAAGTCTTTTAGGATCGAGATGAGAAAATCATTTTTCACACAGAGAGTGGTGAATCTGTGGAATTCTCTGCCACAGAAGGTAGTTGAGGCCAGTTCGTTGGCTGCATTTAAGAGGAAGTTAGATGTGGCCCTTGTGGCTAAAGGGATCAAGGGGTATGGAGAGAAGGCAGGTACAGGATACTGAGTTGGATGATCAGCCATGATCATATTGAATGGCGGTGCAGGCTCGAAGGGCCGAATGGCCTACTCCTGCACCTATTTTCTATGTTTCTATGATGCTATGAAACCTGAACACTAGGAGAAAACCCACGCAGCCCCAGGGAGAATATATTTGTGTGCGTGTACATATACAGAATATATACATATGTGTGTGCGTGGGTGTGTGATATATATACTGATATATTTATATATATATATGAATGATATGATATAATGATATATACACTGAACTTTTTTCTCGTTTATTATATTGTTTACAGTATGTGGGCTTACATACATTTAATGGGACACATGGCAATGAAACACACTATTGACTTGCTACGAACTTATGTGTGAGAATAGAAACTTAAATGTCCCAGGAAGATTGTTCTGGGGAAGGACACATGGCAATGAGAAAGACTTTTTTTTTCACACAGATGAGAAAGTCACAACAGAGAGTGGTGACACTCTCTGCCACAGGCCAGTTCATTGCGCAGGGACAGAACTTGTACGGGATACAGAGTTGGATGATCAGCCAATCAATTGAATGGCGGTGCCAGGCTAGGGCTTGAATGGCCTACTCCTGCTCCTAATTTCTATGTTTCTATGTTTACAGGTGGACATGCAGTGGTCTGATGACCGTGGGGAAGAAGCTGTTCCTCAATCTGGCAGTACGTAGTCAATCGCCCAGAGTCAGCTCAGCCTAGTTCATTGTCACGTGTGCCGGGCTACAGTGAAAAGCTTTTGTAGCGCGCTGGCTAGTCAACGGAAAGACAATACATGATTACAATCGAGCCGTTCACAGTGTACAGATACAGGATAAGGGAATAACGTTTAGTGCAAGGTAAAGCCAGCAACGTCCGATCGAGGATAGTCCGAGGGTCACCAATGAGGTGGATATTAGTTCAGGACCGCTCTCTGGTTGTGGTGGGATGGTTCAGTTGCCCGATAACAGCCGGGAAGGAACCGTCCCTGAATCTGGAGTTGTCACTAATCAATAATCAATAGTCACTGATCAATGATGCTTCATTTCTCACCTGTGCAACTGCGCAGTGAAATTAAGTTTGCTCACGTAACGCATGCGGGGTGCCGACATCGCTAGATCGGAACGACACGGAGATTTGAGGAGGTTGGGGGCTCAGCGACTGAAGCCCATGACACCCCCTCTGTGTCACACTGGTCAACCTGAGGAGCACCTTCAGCAACAGACTGGTCCCCACCAAGATGCAGCGCAGAACGCCACAGGAGATCCTTCGTCCCCGAGGCTGTCAAACGGTACAACTCCTCCCCCTTCTGTCGCGGGGTAGACTGACTCCCCCCACCCCCTCCCATCTTAACACATCCTGGACTATTTCACTCAAAAATTTGATTTCACGTTTGTTACTTGTAACTGGTCACTTTCTTTTGGTTTACAGCGAGATACAGCGTGGAAACAGGCCCTTCGGCCCACCGAGTCCGCACCGACCAGCAGTCCCCCACACACTAACACTATCCTACACACACTGGGGACAATTTACACAGACACCGAGCCAATTAACCTGCAAACCTGCACGTCTTTGGAGCGCGGGAGGAAAGCGAAGATCTCGGAACAAACCCACGCAGGTCACGGGGAGAACGCACAAACTCCGTACAGACAGCGCCCGTGGTCGGGATCTCCGGCGCTGCAAGCGCTGTGAGGCAGCGACTCTACTGCTGCGCCCCCGTGGCCGTCCCTTCAACTTCATTATTATTAATCATCGGCGATCCTCTCATGGAGGCCGCCCGTGCGTGACTTTGTTTAACGTGGGGAGACTGGCGCACAGACAGCCACCCCACGGTCCTTGACAGATCTGGGTCGGGATCCAGTGGCATGGAGTCCAAGACGACCGGAGACCCTTTTCTGCCGCAGCCTTCATCCATCCACCTTCCCAGCCGCTGTGACGCTCCACTAAGGTCAGCCATCGTCCTCCGCCTGTTCCACCGTTGAGGTCTTGGTTGGATTGGCTCTTTGCCAGATATCTCCCCCTCGACCTTACCGCCATGGGTGGCCCTACCAGGGCGTAGCTCCAGACGGCATCGCTCTCAGGATCTCAGGACCACACAAGCTTCTCCACCACGACAAGGTGACAACCCACGGAGAAGATTATTATTATTATTATTATAATGCACATTACACGTTCAATACCTTGTAACTGTATCGTATCGTATCGTATCGCCATAAATGGTGAAATAATGGTGGGCGAGGACAAGGAGGCCGGAAAGGAAAGTAAATAATCGGAGATCTTCCTTTACCTGAAACCACGCTAATAATGCGTAGGAAAGAACTGCAGATGCTGATTTAAGATATAGGCACAAAATGCTGGAGTAACTCAACGGGACAGGCAACATCTCTGGAGAGAAGGAATGGGAATAATGTTAGGCTCGGCGCACAAAATAGAAAAACTTCCCCATCTCCCCCACTTCCCCCATATCCCAACCACACCTAAATCCCCCCCCCCCCTCTCCCCCCCACCCCCCTCAACCCCCCCGATCCCTCCCATCCCTCCCCACCCCCCATCCCTCATCCCCAACCCCAGCCCCCCCCATCCCCCCACACCCATCCCCACATCCCCCCTACCCCGCCATCCCCCTACCCCCCCAACCCCCCCCCCATCACCTCCCTCATCCCCAAACCCCCTACCCCCCCATCCCCCCCCCCCCATCCTCTCCCCCCCACCCCCCAAGCCCCCCCCATTTACTCACCATCCTCCCTCATCCCATCCCCCCTACCCCCCATCCCCCCATCCCCCACATCCCCCCTAATCCCCCCCCACCCCCCCCAACCCCCCATCACCATCCGCCTCATCCCCAAATTACCCCCCTACCCCCCCACCTCCCCCCATCCCCCCAGGCCCCTCAGCCCATCCCCCCTGCCCCAGCCCCCCTACAAGACCCCCCCAACCCCCCATTCTCACCATCCTCCTCATCACCCATCCCCCACATCCCCCCTACCCCCCACCCCCCCCCCATCCCCCCATCCCCATCCCCCACATCCCCCCCTACCCCCCCAACCCCCCATTCTCACCATCCCTCCCTCATCCCCCCCCCACCCCCCCCCCATCCCCCACATCCCCCCCTACCCCCCCAACCCCATCCATTCTCACCATCCTCCCTCATCCCCACCCCCCCTACATCCCCCCCTAACCCCCCAACCCCCCATCCTCCCTCATCCCCCCTACCCTCCCCCATCCTCCCATCCCTCCTCATCCCCCCTACCCCCCCCATCCCCCCTACCCCCTCCTCCCATCCCCCCACATCCCCCCTAAAACCATATCCCCATTCTCACCATCCCCCCCCTCTCACCATCCCCCCTACAACCCCCATCCGAACACCCACTTCCCCCCTAAACCCCCTACCCCCCATCCTCCCTCATCCCCATCCCCCCTACCCCCATCCCCCCTCATCCCCCTACCCCCCCCCCTACCCTCCCATCCCCCCTACCCCCCCAACCTCGTCATCCCCCCACATCCCCCCTACCCCCCCCAACCCCCCTCCCCCTTCCCTCACCATCCTCCATCATCCCCATCCCCCCTACCCCCCCCATCCCCCACATCCCCCCTAACCCCCCAAACCCCCTACCCCCCCATCCTCCCATCCCCCCTACCCCCCCCCTCATCCCCCCACCCCCCCTCATCCCCCCCAACCCCCCCATCCCTCCCCTCATCCCCCCATCTCCCAGTGCTCTTTATTTTCTGTTCGCAGCTTCCCAGCGTAAATTAGGGGGCCAGTGTGGGGTGGGGGGTGGGGGGAGCAATGCAGTTGAGGGGGAGGGGGGGGGTTCTTCCTAGAGGAAGTGATCGGAGGGAGAGGGTCAGAGGTGCGGGGATCATTAAGCACGCAGCTTGCTAGCAGCCAGGCTCGCTCCCATGCTCCTGCATACAATTAAGGACATTATGCAAATACGACCCCGGTGCAAGGTATTTGCCAGGTATTTTTCGACACTCTCACCAATTAAACCGAGCCGCTGATGAATTCAGTCGCAATATTTAGGGTTCAGGCGCATCGCCTCCGCGCGAAGACTTGGCCCGAGGAGTGAATGCGAAACACCAAACCTTTCTCTTTTCTTTTTGTAACTACTTGCTAATTTTTATACAAGAAACTCCTGGGGTGGAATTCTAATGATACGAGACAATAAACCTCACATTATGCATTTTCTTTTTCTTCGGCTATTACTTCCTCAGAAAGGCAAACTGCACTGCAGCGGAATTAATGAGGTTTAATATCCATCCCTTCACACCGTCATCTTGGTGTCTGCGTCTGCGGATAATTTTCAGACTGAACTTCTTCTCAGCTAACTCGCAAAAGCACAGGAAGCCAATCTGCCCATTATGCCTCGGTTCATGAGTGCTAGGAGCAGAATTAGGCCATTCGGCCCATCGAGTCTACCCTGCCGTTCAAGCATGGCTGATCTATCTCTCCCTCCCAACCCCATTCTCCTGCCTTCTCCCCATAACCCCTGACACCCGCACTAATCAAGAATCTGTCTATCTCTGCCTTACAGATATCCACTGACTTGGCCTCCGCAGCCGTCTGTGGCAAAGAATTCCACAGATGGCTAGTGGAATCAAGGGATATGGGGAGAAGGCAGGCACGGGTTATTGATTTGGGACGATCAGCCGTGATCACAATGAATGGCGGTGCTGGCTCGAAGGGCCGAATGGCCTCCTCCAGCACATATTTTCTATGTTTCTAGATTCACCGCCCTCTGACTAAAAAAATTCCTCCTCATCTCCTTCCTAAAGGAACGTCCTTTAATTCTGAGGCTGTGACCTCTGGTCCTAGACTCTCCCACCAGTGGAGACATCCTCTCCACATCCACTCTATCCAGGCCTTTCACTGTTCGGTAAGATTCAATGAGGTCCCCCTCTCATTCTTCTAAACTCCAGCGAGTGCAGGCCCAGGGCTGACAGGCGCTCATCATAGGTTAACCTACTCATTCCTGGGATCATTCTTGTAAACCTCCGCTGGACCCTCTCCAGAGCCAGCGCATCCTCCCTCAGATACGGGGCCCACAATATTCCAAACGTGGCCTGACCAGCGCCCGATAGAGCCTCAGCGTTACATCCCTGTTTTTGTACTCAAGCCCTCTCGAATTAAACGCTAGCATTGTGGTCTTGGGACTCTCCCACTAGTGGAAACATCAATAGACAATAGACAATAGGTGCAGGAGTAGGCCATTCGGCCCTTCGAGCCAGCACCGCCATTCAATGTGATCATGACTGATCATCCCCAATCAGTACCCCGTTCCTGCCTTCACCCCATATCCCCTGACTCCACTATCTTTAAGAGCCCTATCTAGCTCTCTCTTGAAAGTGTCCAGAGAACCGGCCTCCACCACCCTCTGAGGCAGAGAATTCCACAGACTCACCACTCTCTGTGTGAAAAAGTTTCCTCATCTCTGTTCTAAATGGCTTACTCCTTATTCTTAAACTGTGGCCCCTGGTTCTGGACTCCTCTCCACATCCACTCTATCCAGGCCTTTCACTATTCGAAATATGCCTATCTGCCCATCCTGCCGATCTCCACCCTGTAAAAAAGGTATTTAGCTGACCTTTCCTCCCTGTGTCTTCATAGTACACTCATGTCACAGAAAGACATTAGTCAACTCATTGAGTAAATGCCAGATCCCATTCAGACCAACTCATTCCATCCCATTCCCTCATAGCCTCTAGTTTATTCCCTCTCGAGTTCCTATCTTGGACGTGGTCCAGGAGGGGAGGATGCTCCTCAAACTGCGGAGCATCCTGGACAATACAGCTCACCCCCTCCGTGACACACTGGTCAACCTGAGGAGCACCTTCAGCAACAGACTGGTCCCACCAAGATGCAGCGCACAACGCCACAGGAGATCCTTCTTCCCTGCGGCTATCAACCTGTACAACTCCTCCCCCTTCTGTCGTGGGGTAGACTGACTCCCCCCCTCCCCCCCCCTCCCAATCTTTGCGCACCCCCAATCCCTTCCACTTGTCACTTTAATTCCATGTTCCTTTCTCCATTGTGTTTTTATCACTGTTGCCAGACCAATCTCCCTCCTGGGATAAATAATGTTCTATCGTATCGTATTGTATAGTAAGGATCGTATCGCATTTTAGTCAATTGTATCTAAATGCCTTTTGATTTGGTTACTGTCCGATTCACCTCTACCCCATTGCGGACGTTGGACTTTATGTCTCCTGCTGAGAACTATATTCTGCACTCTGTATCTTCCCCTTTCAATCCTATTGTAGGGTTTAGGGTGTAGACTTTAGAGATACAGCGTGGAAACTGGCCCTTCAGCCCACCGAGCCCATGCTGACCAGCCCATCACCCCGTACACTCGCACTATCCGACACCCAAGGAATGATACTAGAGAAAGAATTAGTGACAAATTACGTATGTTTAAGAAAGAACTGCAGATGCTGGAAAAATCGAAGGTAGACTTCTTCTTCTTGCGTGTGGCGCGAACGGCCTAAAGTTGTCGGACAACCTGTTCTATTAGATCTTCCGTTTGTGCGCGCCGGGTTGATTGCATTCGTCGAAACAGAGCGGACCCACGTGAAGGTTGCGATCTCCCCACCCCGAAGGTGGGCAAAAATGCTGGAGAAAACTCAGCGGGTGAGGCAGCATCTATGGAGCGAAGGAATAGGCGACGTTTCGGGTCGAGACCCTCCCTCAGACTGATGTGAGAGGGGGGGGGGGGGGGGGGGGGGGGGGGCGGGAAGAAGAAAGGAAGAGGCGGAGACAGTGGGCTGTGGGAAGAGCGACCCGAAACGTCACCTATTCCCTTCGCTCCACAGATGCTGCCTCACCCGCTGAGTTTCTCCGGCATTTTTGTCTACCTGTGACGAATTACATGCTCACTGAAGTCGATGAACTTACCCTACAAACATGCGTGTCTTTGGAGTGCGGGAGGAAATCAGAATCAGATTCAGAATCAGTACCCGGAGAAAACCCACGCAGCTCACGGGGGGAGAACCTACCCGTACAGACAGCACCCGGAGTCTACAGAAACCTCTACCGCTGAACCCTGAGGTAATACTGGGGGGGAGACATTGGGGGGTGTTGGTGGTGTGTGGGGCACGGGTGGTGTGGGGGGCCCCAAAAAAAATATGCGAGTCAGGGGATCAAGGGGGAACCCGGGTCTCTGCCAACCCATAGGGGGGCTGCGGAGGCAGCAACTCTGCCGCCACAAGGGGCTGTGCGCGCGCACTGAGGTAATGAGGCAAATAGGGGGGGGGGGGCGTGGGGGGCCAATACGACGACAGACAATAGGTGCAGGAGGAGGCCATTCGGCCCTTCGAGCCAGCACCGCCATTCAATGTGATCATGGCTGATCATCCACAATCAGTACCCCGTTCCTGCCTTCTCCCCATATACCCCTGCTGCCGCTATTTTTAAGAGCCCTATCTAGCTCTCTCTTGAAAGATCCAGAGAGAGAACCTGCCTCCACCGGCCTCTGAGGCAGAGAATCCCACAGACTTACAACTCTCTGTGAGAAAAAGGGTTTCCTCGTCTCCGTTCTAAATGGCTTACCCCTTATTCTTAAACTGTGTGGCCCCTGGTTCTGGACTCCCCCAACATCAGGAACATGTTTCTCTGTGTTTTCACACAGAGAGTGGTGAGTCTCTGGAACTCTCTGCCACAGAGGGTAGTTGAGGCCAGTTAGTTGAGGCCAGTTCATTGGCTATATTTAAGAGTGAGTTGGATGTGGCCCTTGTGGCTAAGGGGATCAGAGGGTATGGAGAGAAGGCAGGTACGGGATACTGAGTTGGATGATCAGCCATGATCATATTGAATGGCGGTGCAGGCTCGAAGGGCTGAATGGCCTACTCCTGCACCTAATTTCTATGTTTCTATGTTTCTATATTTCCTGTCTCTAGCGTGTCCAAACCCTTAACGATCTTATATGTTTCAATAAGATCCCCTCTCATCCTTCTAAACTCCAGAGTGTACAAGCCCAGCCGCTCCATTCTCTCAGCACACGACAGTCCCGCCATCCCGGGAATTAACCTTGTAAATCTACGCTGCACTCCCTCAATAGCAAGAATGTCCTTCCTCAAATTAGGGGATCAAAACTGCACACAATACTCCAGGTGTGGTCTCACTAGGGCTCTGTACAACTGCAGAAGGACCTCTTTGCTCCTATACTCAACTCCTCTTGTTATAAAGGCCAACATGCCATTCGCTTTCTTCACTGCCTGCTGTACCTGCATGCTTACGTTCAGAGACTGATGTACAAGGACCCCCCAGATCCCGTTGTACTTCCCCTTTTCCCAACTTGACGCCATTTAGATAGTAATCTGAGACCATTTAGATAGTAATTTAGATAGTCTTGTTACAAATGTTGACCTCGCTGTCATCGTCCGTCCTGAAAAGGACGCGAGCCTCCGGCGACGAGCAGTCACTTGCCGCGATAGACGATGGCGGGGGCAGAATTAGCTCGGGATGCTTCCAGTTTCCAGCCCCGCGACGTGAACGCTTCTGCTAAGGGGCCAACATGGTACACGGCAAACAATATGATAAATGAAAAACAAAATATTCAGTGCGTGTAAATGTGGTCTCACTAGGGCCCTGTACAACTGCAGAAGGACCTCTTTGCTCCCATATTCGACTCCTCTTGTTATAAAGGCCAACATGCCATTGGCTTTCTCTTTGAGCAGCAGCTTGACATCTTTTATACCCATCTGAGCAGTAATTTTGGTTCAATATTTCATTCAACAAGCAACGCCTCCTATAAAGACTTCACGATAACCCACCCCCTGTGGTGCAGGGCTTAGCACTTTCAAGTATTAATCTTTTGCATGCTATTTCGGTGCAGATTCTGCAGAAGCCAATAGCATTTCGGGAGGTGGTAGTGAGTGAATCAAATGAACCAAACGTAAACATTATCTGCCGCCTCAGAGCAAAGACGGGGCTCACGTTGTCGACCTCCCCGTGGTGAGCCCTGTCAACTGTCTTCAGTCAGGCGAACGACAACAAACGGAGACAGCAGCAGCGCCGCAGCTTGGCGCCAACCCGAAGCATGCGCCCTTTTTAGGGCGGCCACCTACGGATGTCGAACCGGATGGCATCACCCTGCTGCGGACTTCTGTTGCCTCAAACGCAAGAAGAAGAAGAAGAAGAAGAGCAAAGACGACTGCAAAACGTTGTGACCACTGCCCGCTCCATCACCGGGCCCTGACCTCCCCACCATCGAAGGGATCGATCCCAGTCGCTGCCTCAGAAAGGCAGCCAGCATCATCAGAGACCCACACCACCCTGGCCACGCGCTCATCTCGCCCCTGCCATCGGGAAGAAGGTACGGGAGCCTGGAAACTGTAACGTCCAGGTTCAGGGGACAGCTTCTTCCCTGCAGCCATCAGGCTGCTACAACGTCGCGGAGTCCAGGGATCCCTTTGCCGAGGACCACCAGCGTGAATCTCGGCCTGTCAACTCCGAGTGCCGCGGTCTCCGGTAGGAAGTGGCCGGTTCGGATGTCCAAGTAGCAATGTTACGAAATGTTGAGATTTTACAAATCAAGTCTGCAATTTATCACATCAGATAAAACATAAAAAGACGTTTAATTTGACACCTAATTCACTTTCATATCTTCAGTATTAAAAAAGTTATGGCCATTTTCATACTCGGAAATTAGCATCTTGTTCCCTATTGCTTTTCCATTGACTTAACACAAAAGCTGTGATCGAGGACAGTCAAAAGCCCATAACTTTCTTAAAAATTAAGAAATTTTCAGTTATTATAGATTGAAGTATTCTGAAACAAATATGAAACAAACAGACTTGGATGACCTGAAATTAAAGCATATAATTAGTTAGTTACCCAATTGCAGCTAATTACAAAATTCAATGACTAGATCTAAACATCTATCCATTTCTGAAGAAAAGATGAACATTTTTAAATAGCCTAAGTGTCCAAATAACATTCACATAAGAATTCTCAATATAACATGATTTTTAAATCTCGTTGTTATTAATTTATAGGCCAAATGGAAGGAATTTAATGTTTAATTCCCCGTAAATGGCCATTTAAATCATCTTGCGAGTGGGATTTTCTGGAACGCGATGGATTGGAACGTTGCGGTTGCGGTGAATTTAAACCCCAAAAAAACACTGCCGGTTCGTATGGGGTATAAATCACTTTCTCGCAACGTGAAATTTTGATTAAAGGTATCCTAAGAAGCACTTTTTAATGAAAAAATAAACGGTGTACCTTGCCTTGTCCCTACGCGAGGTCCGTCCCGTTGTTGGCGATCGCGGGTTTAGAAGATGATTTTAAATTTACTACAGCAACTAAATTAGCAAGCGCAGTTTAAAAATCACTTCAGATAACGGGAGTCGAAGCGATTTTTCCTCATCAACTGATAGCCTGTTCAAAAATCGATTTGGAATAGGCTTCCGAAAATACCAGCATTTTAAACCCGCCCCCCCCCTCTCAAAGGCGCCAAAGTCGCGCACACGGGCACACGGGCGTGACAGATCTGCAGCGTCGCTGAAGGCAAGTCTTGTAACGTACCTAGTCCAAGCCGCTGAGAATGTTCTCCCGTTCCGACGTGCGAGTTCCATCATCCCGGCGAGAGGGCCTGAGCATCGGGCCGCCCGTAGCGCCGGCAACGAGGGGTTTGGGAGGCCCCCGACCCCCACGGAACAACAGAGGAGGAGGAGGACTGAACTTTGGTGCCTTCCCTCACAGTGGGGAAACTTTGACCCCGCTGTGTGGGGATGTTTATGTTAAAGACTATCGTGTCCTGTCCTCTTTTTTATTCGTATGGCTGTATGATGACCGCAAACCTCACTGTGTCAATTGATGCACGTGACAATAAACGTCTCTTGTCTCTATTAAACACGACAACCTCAAATAAACTCTGAAATACAGCAGATTCTTAGTGTTATTACTGCACTAATATTGTTTGTTTGGCTTTTTAAGTGTGCGTATACGTGTGCGCGCATGTGTGTATTTACACGCACTGAATATTTTGTTTCTCATTTATCATATTGTTTGCCGTGCAACCATGTTGGCCCCTTAGCAGAAGCGTTCACGTCGCGGGACTGGAAACTGGAAGCATCCCGAGCTAATTCTGCCACCGCCATCGTCTATCGCGACAAGTGACGGCTCCCACTGCTCGTCGCCGGAGGCTCGCGTCCTTATCAGGACGGACGATGACAGTTCAACAATGGTTCACCTTGTTGCGTTAGAATTATTTCCCGCATGTAAGATAATCTTCGTGGTGGAGCACCTAAATAATCACTGACCCGACGATTATTGCTGAAGCACGTTACCGTAATTTTGCATGGACACGCTGGAGGCAGGAAACTTGTTCCCGATGTTGGGGGGGAGTCCAGAACCTGGGCTCACAGTTTAAGAATAAGGGGTGAGCCATTTTTAGATCATTAGAACGGTGACGAAGGGGGGAGGGAAACACTTTTTTCTCACAGAGTGGTGAGTCTGTGGAATTCTCTGCCTCAGAGGGCGGTGGAGGCCGGTTCTCTGGATGCTTTCAAGAGAGGGCTAGAATAGAATAGAATATAATTTACGTGTGCATGTGTGAGTGTATATATATATATCTGTCTCCAGGATTTGAGTTACTCCGGCTTTTTTTGTGTATATACATATGCAGTATATCTGAAGAAGGGTCGCAAAAACATTGTCATTGAAACAGCTTGGTTTGCACAAAATGCCATTTCTACAGTCTTAATAGGGCTAGATAGGGCTCTTAAAGATAGCGGAGTCAGGGGATATGGGGAGAAGGCAGGAACGGGGTACTGATTGGGGATGATCAGCCATGATCACATTGAATGGCGGTGCTGGCTCGAAGGGCCGAATGGCCTCCTCCTGCACCTATTGTCTATTGTTTAACTCTGTTTTTGTGCACTAAAGCTTTCTCGAATTAAATGCTAGCATTGCGGTCTTAGACATTGCATTCATTTTATTCCTTACCTGAAACAGATTGTGTATTGACACGAAAATGGGACGTGTAGGGGAAAAACTGCAGACGCTGGTTTAAACCGAAGATACACGCAAAATGCCGGAGTAACTCAGCGGGACGGGCAGCATCTCTGGAGAGAAGGAATGGGCGACCTTTCGGGTCGAGACCCGTCTTCAGACTGAGGGTCGGGGGAGAGGGAAACGAGAGATGCAGGCGGCGATGTCGAGAGTTGTAGAACAAATGGATGAAAGATGCGCCAAAAAGTAACGATGGTAAAGGAAACAGCTGTGGTCCAGGTGAAAACGAGCTACAGACAATGAGACTCAACAAGACCTCCTCATCTCCTTCCTAAAGGAACTTCCTTTAATTCTGAGGCTGTGCCCTCTGGTCCGAGACTCTCCCACCAGTGGAAACATCCTCTCCACATCCACTCTGTCCAGGCCTTTCACTATTCGGTACGTTTCAATGAGGTCCCCCCTCATCCTTCTAAACTCCAGCGAGTGCAGGCCCAGCGCCAACAAACGCTCATCGTATGCTAACCCACTCGTTCCTGGGATCATTCTGGTAAACCTCCTCTGGACCCTCTCCAGAGCCAGCGCATCCTTCCTCGGACATTGGGCCCAGAATTGCTCACAATATTCCAAATGCGGCCTGACCAGCTCCTTACAGAGCCTCATGTTTAACTTGGCAACAAACCTTGCGGGCCGAAGGGCCGGTCCCAGTGCCGATCTGTTCTCTGCCCCCCATAATTTTGGGATAAGCGCTCTATTAGAATGGCTGCCGGAAGCATTCCCGTAAAAGCCAGTGGTCTTTCGGAGGGAGGGAAATTGGCCATTTACCACTCTGGCTGCTTGGCAATGTGACTACAAGAGGCACGATTAGTTGACCCGGGAACACGGCGTCCTTTATCATCCACCCTGCTGCAATGCAGTTGGTTGTGTGTTTTGTGATATTTGTCTCTCTCTCTTCTCCCTCTCCCTCTCCCTGTGTCTCTCTCTCCTCCTCTCCCTCTCTATCTGGTCTCTCTCTCTCTGTGCCACTCTCTCTCTCTTCTCCCTCTCTCCCTCTCGATCTTCTCTCTCTCTCTCTTCCCTCTCTCCTCTCTCTCTCTCCCTCTCTTCTCCATTCCCCATTTCTCTCTCTCTCTCTCTCTCTCTCTCTCTCTCTGTGCCCTTCTCTCTCTCTGCCCTCTCTTTCTCCATCCCTCTCTCTCTCTCTCTCTCTCTCTCTCCCTATCGCCATCTCTCGTCTATCTATCTCTCTCTCATCACCCCTCTCTTCTCAATCCCCATCGCTCTCTTCTCTCTCTTCTTCTGCAGGGGAGCTCTCTCACACCGAGAGCATCATCTTTCTCCTCACCTCCTCCCGAGAGAGCCATGACAACTATCTCTCTCTCTCATCTTCCCTCTCTCGAGAGTCTCTCTTCACACGCTCACCTCTGGCACAATGCGCTCTCTCTCGCGCGCTACGCTCTCCATCTCTCTCTCATCGCGCGATGCACGGCTCTCTCTCTCCACTCTCTCGCTCTCTCTCCATCTATCTCTCTCTCCATCACCTCTCTCTCTCTATCTCTCTCTCTCTATTCTCCAACCCCCTCTCTTCTCGCCACCCCCTCTCTCTCTCGATCTCTCGCTCTCTATCCCTTTTTCTCTCTCTCTATCCTCTCTCTCCGATCCCCCCTCTCTCTCTATCCCTCTCTCTCTTCTCCTCTCTCAATTCCCCCCCTCTCTCTATCCTCTCTCTCATCTCTCTCTCACCCTCTCTCTCTCTACTCTCTTCTCCCCAGCCCTCTCTCTCTCTCCCACCCTTCCTCTTCTATATCTATTCCCGCTATCTCTCTCTCTCAGAAAGAGCGTATAATGTCACCAAAGCTGCATTTGTCCACTACCCCCTTCTCTCTCTCTCTGACCTCTGGACTTCTCTCTCTCTCTCTCTCTCCCCCCCTCTCTCTCTCTCTCTCTCTCCCACCCCCCCCCTCGCTATCCCCTCTCTTTCTCCTCTCTCCCTCTCACTCTCTCTCTCCTCTCTCATCCCCTCCCCCCCCCCCCTCTCTCTCCTCCCAACTCTCTCTCTAATCCCCCCCTCTCTCTCTCCTCACCCTCTCGCCTCTCTCTCTCCCATTCCATCTCTCTCTCTCTCTCTCTCTCCCCTCTCTCTCCCTCCCCCCCCCCCCCCCACCCCCCTCCGTCTCGCTCAGCGCACGTTGAATGTTTAATGTCACAAACCAGAGCGTTTCCATACCATCTGCATATGTAACCGGGAGAGCTAACTGGTTTATCACTGCGACAGAAGGGGAAGATTAAACATTCAGTTGAAGGACTTCAAACAAAATACAAAGTACGAAAAAAAAAAATTGCTAATTGTATAGTCAAATAAGATTCATCAAAAGGAACAGAATATTTTTTTGGCTCTTCAGTCTTCATGTAAACGTTGATCATGAAAAATTCCCTTTGAACTGCGCGCTCCGCACGCATCTTGATTGTTTAACTTTCTTTCAGAGTTCTGGCAAGCGATGCTTTCAAGATGCCTGACGTCTCCCAAAATAGATCCCGGACGGACTGAGCCGGTGAGCCTGTCGGCTTTCCCGTTCTAGGTTAACATCCTTGTAGTCCTTCAGTGTCAGAGAGCCACACAGCGCGGAAACCAGGCCCTTAGCCCAACTCGCCCATACTGGCCAACACGTCCCAGCTACCCCTAGTCCCACCTGCCCGCGTCTGGTGCATATCCAGAGAACGGAGCAGCTGGGCTTGTGCACTCTGGACTTTAGAAGGATATCTTATTGAAACATATAATATTGTTAAGGGTTTGGACACGCTAGGGGCGGGAAACGTGTTCCCGATGTTGGGGGAGTCCAAAACCAGGGGCCACAGTTTAAGAATAAGGGGTAAGCCATTTAGAACGGAGATGAGGAAACACCTTTTCTCACAGAGAGCTGTGAGTCTGTGGAATTCTCTGCCTCAGAGGGCGGTGGAGGCCGGTTCTCTGGATACTTTCAAGACAGAGCTAGACTGGGCTCTTAAAGATAGCGGAGTCAGGGGATATGGGGAGAAGGCAGGAACGGGGTACTGATTGGGGATGATCAGCCATGATCACATTGAATGGCGGTGCTGGCTCGAAGGGCCGAATGGCCTACTCCTTCACCTATTGTCTATTGTCTCTTGTCTAACCCTCCAAACCTGTCCTATCCATGTACTTGTCTAACTGTTTCTTAAACGTTGGGATAGTCCCAGCCTCAACTACCTCCTCCGGCAGCTCGTTCCATACACCCACCACCCTTTGTGTGAAAAGGTTACCCCTCAGATTCCTATAAATTATTTTCCACTTATGGGCCACGAGGGATATGGACCAAACGCAGGCAGGTGGGTCTAGTGTAACTGGGTCATGCTGGTTGGGGTGGGAAATAGACAATACACAACAGACAATAGGTGCAGGAGTAGGCCATTCGGCCCTTCGAGCCAGCACCGCCATTCAATGTGATTATGGCTGATCATCCCCAATCAGTACCCCGTTCCTGCCTTCTCCCCATATCCCCTGACTCTGCTATCTTTAAGAGCCCTATCTAGCTCTCTCTTGAAACCATCCAGAGAACTTGCCTCCACCTGAGGCACAGAATTCCACAGACTCACCACTCTCTGTGTGAAAAAGTGTTTCCTCGTCTCCGTTCTAAATGGCCTTACTACTTATTCTTAAACTGTGGCCCCTGGTTCTGGGCTCCCCCAACATCGGGAACATGTTTCCTGCCTCTAGCGTGTCCAAACCCTTAACAATCTTGAGTTGGGGCTTAGGATCTTAAAATCCTAAAAGTTGGGCCGGAGGGCTTGTTTCCATACTGTATCACTCGATGGCTATCTGCGAGTATGTGGGCAGCAATGATGGTTGTATGTCTATGTACGATAGAGCAGATAAATCTAGGCCAACCGAGCAAAGTGTCCGTGCTGTGTTGATTAAACCTATGTCTTTAGGTGAAATATCACAGCTCTTAGGTGGGTGTGAAATATCTTTCCCAAGATATCCATTCCCTTGGTTCTTATCCCAAAATGTATCATGGACTCATGGAGTTATGCAGCACCGAAACAGGCCCTTCAGCCCAACTTGTCCTTGCCGGCCAAGGCTCTTCCAGAGCCACAAGGGACACCAAGTGCTGGAGTAACTCAGCGGCATCTCTGGAGAACGTGGATGGATGATGTTGCGGATTGGGAACCCTTCAGAAGCATCTCGACCTGAAACATCACTTAGCAGAAGGGTCTCGACCCACGACATCTCCTCTCTGAAGGCAATGGCAAAATCTTAGGCACTGGGGGCAAGTTACTAGTTATGGAAGCTAATTAATCTACAAACCTGTACGTCTTTGGAGTGTGGGCGGAAACCGGCGCACCCGGGGAAAAAAATGCGCAGGTCAGCGGGAGAGCGTACAATCTCTGGACAGGCAGCGCCCGCGGTCAGGATGGAACCCGGGACTCTGGCGCTCTGTGCCTCCATCACTAGTTTTATCTTTCCCACTTTCACATCCACTCCCTTCCCACTCGGGACAATTAAGCTGCAAACACGCACGTCTTTGGGACGTGGGAGGAAACCGCAGCGTTGGTGAGGGACCGAGAATGAGAAGCCATTCCAAGAGTCAAGAGTGTTTTATCGTCATGTGTCCCAGATGGAACAAGGACATTCTTACTTCCTGCAATACAACACGATATGTAAACGTAGTGCACCGTGGGCACTATGATGAACGATAGAATCTCAGGTGTATATACGATGTATACCCACACACACACGCACGCACGTATGCACGCACGCACGCGCACACACACACACGCACACACGCACGCACGCACGCACGCACACACGCACGCACACACGCGCGCATATACACACACACACACGCTCATACACACACACACTCATACACACACACACGCATATGCACGCACACACGCACACACGCACACGCGCGCATATACACACGCACACACATACACACACACGCGCAGTCACACACACACTACACATGCACTCACACATGCACGCACATGCACATGCACGCACGCATGCATACACACACACACACACACGCGCGCGCATATACACACGCACACACACACGCATATACACACACACACATACACACACACGCGCAGTCACACATGCACTCACACACAAGCACTCACACACGCACACACATGCATACACACATGCACGCATGCACACACACACACACACACACGCACGCACACACGCACACATACAAACACACACACACACGTGCGCACGCACACACACGCACATATATATGTATATGGGAAGCGACACAAAATGCTGGAGTCACTCAGCGGGACAGGCAGCATCTCTGGAGAGAAGGAATGGGTGACGTTTGGGGTCCAGACCCTTCTTCAGATATACTGCATATGTATATACACACAAAAAGCCGGAGTAACTCAAATGCTGGAGACAGATAGATAGATATATATATATATATATATATATATATATATATATACTCACACATGCACACATAAAAAAACGAATAATTATAGTGCAACATTAATTACAACAGACGGTCATTTTGCTTTGTGAAGCAGCATTTGCTGTTTCTTGTTTCCACATCAGCAACCGTCACTGATCATGAAACGTGGCTGAAGGGCTTGTCAGTAAATAACTCATTAACACCGTGTAGATCTGCAGCCAGCTCCTTTTTAAAAAACTGCTCCAATTTGACAGCCGGTGCAGAGATATGATTAGCCCCCACTTGGATGCTCTCCCTTCCCCACCGGCCTTGCCCTGCCATTAAACAAGTGATTCCACAGTTTATTACAAAAGATTGCATTCTGTCGAGGATTAGACCCGTTGAATTGATAATCCCCGGTTCTGGTTAAAATCCCGCTGTGGTAATATAGTAAATGGGTTTTAATCACATCAGGCTTAATCCTGAAGGATTGCGATGCACCTTCTCCTGAATTGGAAGCTTTGTAATTCAGGAGAGTAGCCCAAAGGCACCAATTATTGAAGTGACTATAGTTTAGTTTAGAGATTCAGCGCCGAAACAGGCCCCTTCGGCCCACCCAGTCCGCGCCGGCCCGCGATCCCCGCACACTAACGCTATCCCACGCACAGAAATCGCAGCTATGCCAAGCCAATTAACCTACGAACCTAAGATAGACATGTGCACCACAGTACAGTGAGAATCTATCCAGCAAATCCGATAATGTTCCTCCCTCCCATTCCCAATCCGACCTTCCTGTCCTGGGCCTCCGCCATGGCCAGAGTGAGCACCACCGGAAATTGGAGGAGCAGCACCTCATATTCCGCTTGGGCAGTCTGCACCCTAGTGGCATAAACATTGACTTCTCCAATTTCCGGTAGCCCTTGCTGTCTCCTCCCCTTCTCAGGTCTACCTCAGCCCTCGGGCTTCCCCTCTTCCTTTCTTTTTTCTTCTCCCCGCCCCCTCCACCCTACATCAGTCTGAAGAAGGGTTTCCAAAATATTGCCTATTTCCTTCGCTCCATAGATGCTGCTGTGCCCGCTGGGTTTCTCCAGCACTTTTGTCTACCTCAGATAATGTTGTCGATACACACAAAATGCTGGAGTCACTCAGCGGGACAGGCAGCATCTCTGGAGAGAAGGAAAATTGCGTCGGGCCGAGACTTCTTCCAGCCTGCGCGTCTGGGACTGTGGGAGGAAGGGGTAAGCTATTTAGAACGGATACGAGGAAACACTTTTTCACACAGAGAGTTGTGAGTCTGTGGAATTCTCTGCCTCAGAGGGCGGTGGAGGCCGGTTCTCTGGATACTTTCAAGAGAGAGCTAGATAGGGCTCTTAAAGATAGCGGAGTCAGGGGATATGGGGAGAAGGCAGGAACGGGGTACTGATTGGGGATGATCAGCCATGATCACATTGAATGGCGTTGCTGGCTCGAAGGGCCGAATGGCCTACTCCTGCACCTATTGTCTATTGTCTATTGTCTATTATCTCTGCCTAAAATATATCCACTGATTTGACCTCCACAGCCTTCTGTGGCAATGAATTCCACAGATTCACCGCCGTCTGACTAAAGAATTTCTCCTCGTCTCCGTCCTAAAAGAACGTCCTGTAATTCTGAGGTTGTGGCCCTCTGGTCCTAGACTCTCCCACTAGTGGAAACATCCTCTCCACATCCCCTCTATCCGGACCTTACATTTTTCGGTACGGTTTCAATGAGGTCCCCCCCCCCCCCCCGATTCTTATAAACGCCAGCGAGCGCAGGCCCCGTGCCGTCAAACGCTCATCATATGTGTTGACAGGATGTCTCGTTCACGCTGCTCGTCTAGGGCGGCAGGAAGCCAGCAGGTTGCTCAGATGCACGACACGCAGTCAGACAGATGGGACAAGTCATTGCTCAACCTTGCCAAGGATCAGAGCCAATACTCGGAAAGGACGGGGGCCATCGCATTGTGCGTTTGGCTGACGTGATGTCATAGAGTCATAGAGTGACACAGCGTGGAAACAGGCCCTTCCGCCCAACCTGCCCACACCGGCCAATGTGGCCCATCTACGCTGGTCCCACCTGCCTGCATTTGGCTCGTAAGATTATGGCGCATATCAACTCCTACCTCGACAAGAACCTCGACCCACTGCAGTTCGCCTACCGCCACAACAGATCAACGGTGGACGCGATCTCACTGGCCCTCCACTCCGCCCTGGACCACTTGGACAACAAAAATGTCAGGCTGTTATCCATTGACTACAGCTCTGCGTTTAATACCTTCTACCCCTCCAAGCTGGTTACCAAGCTCTCAGATCTGGATCTCTGAGCATCCCTCAGCAATTGGATCCTCGACTTCCTGATCCGCAGACCACAGTCTTGATGGAAATGTGTCATCCTCGATAACAATCAGCACGGGGGCACCTCAAGGCTGCGTGCTCAGCCCCCTGCTGTACTCACTCTATACCCATGACTGTGTAGCCAGACACAGTGCGAACTCCATCATCAAGACGACACCAGTGTTGTGCGATGAATCACTGATGGGGATGAGTCAGAGTATAGAAGTGAGATCGAGCGATTGACCAAATGGTGCTGGCACAATAACCTGGCCCTCAACACCAGCAAAACCAAGGAACTGATTGTGGACTTTGGAAGGGGTAGGATAGGGACCCACAGTCCCGTTTATATCAACATTATTTTATGATGGTGGAAAGGGTCAAGAGCTTCAAATTCCTGGTCGTGCATATTTCCGAAGATCATTCCTGGTCCCAGCACACTGATGCAATGATAAAGAAAGCACATCAGCGCCTCTACTTCCTGAGAAGATTACGGAGAGTCGGTCTGCCAAGTCAGGCACCAGTAGAGAGCTTGCACAGACCGTGGCACGTTGCGGTGCTTCCAGCTCAAGCGGCGGCATCCAGCGGTGCTGAACAGCTCAGCGGCGCTCCAGCAGGCACTTTGCTGCGGCGCTCACGGCGGCTCTCCTCCATCGATCTCTGCTGTGGTGGTTGTTCCGGCATTCGGCGGCGGCCGGCTTTGGTCGGCGCGCCTGGCTTCGGAGGCTTAGCGGGCCTAAGTGGACGATTGAATGGCTCGGCACTTCAAAGACATTTAGACTTTTTTACTTGAGCGTAACCATAGGAGGTCAAAATCTGAATGCAGAAACGTTGTGACCACTGCCCAGTCCATCATCGGCTCTGACCTCCCCACCATCGAGGGGATCGATCGCAGTCGCTGCCTCAAAAAGGCTGGCAGCATCAACAAGGACCCACACCACCCTGGCCACGCACTCATCTCCCTGCTACCTTCAGGTAGAAGGTACAGGAGCCTGAGAACTGCAACATCCAGGTTCAGGAATAGCTACTTCCCCACAGCCAACAGACTATTAAACTCGCCAACAAACAAACTCTGAACTGTAACAGCCTATTGCACTTTATCTATTTATGTGTTATATATATATATATTCTATGCTATATCGACACACTGATCTGATCTGTATTTATGCTTACAATGCTCTGTTGTGCTGAAGCAAAACACGATTTCATTGTCCTATCTGGGACACACAACAATAAATCTTATCCACAGACGGCTGTGGAGGCCAAGTCAATGGATATTTTTAAGGCAGAGATAGATAGATTCTTGATTAGTGCGGGTGTCAGAGGTTAAGGGGAGAAGGCAGGAGAATGGGGATAGGAGGGAGAGATAGATCAGCCATGATTGAATGGCAGAGTAGACTTGATGGGCCGAATGGCCTAATTCTGCTCCTATCGCATGATTTTATGATATCCCTCTACAAACCTATCCATGTACCTGTCTAAATGTCTCTCAAACGTTGCGACAGTCCGTGCACGTATATTCCAGTCCCCTCGAAATTAATGCTCGAGTTTAGTTTGAGTTTAGCGCGGAAACAGGCCCTTCGGCCCACCGAGTCCGCACCGCCCAGCGATCCCCGCACACTAATACTATCCCACACACACTGGGGACAATGTACATTTACACCCAGCCAATTAACCTGCAAACCCGCACGTCTTCGGAGCGTGGGAGGAAACCGGAGATCTCGGAGAAAACCCACGCAGGTCACGGGGAGAACGCGCAAACTCTGTACCGGCAGCGTCATAGTCAGGATCAACCCCGGGTCAATAGACAATAGGTGCGGGAGTAGGCCATTCGGCCCTTCGAGCCAGCACGGCCAGGTCAGGCGGCAGCTCTACCGCTGCGCCACCGTTCCGAACCAAGCTGTTGATGGACTTGAAGTTGAAGTTGCCGCTGGGCAGGGAGTAATTCAGTCACCAGCCTTGACCAATGGTCTGGCCCTTGGGATATCGTTGGGATGGTTTTTGTTCAGTTCAGTTTCGTTTATTGTCATGTGTACCGAGGTACAGTGAAAAGCTTTTGTTGTGCGCTCCCTGCTAGACAAGCTCCCTGCTGGACCCTCTGCAGTTTGCATACCGGGCCAATAGATCTGTGGATGACGCAGTCAACCTGGGCCTGCACCTCATCCTACAGCACCTAGACCGCCAGGGGACCTATGCGAGGATCCTGTTTGTTGATTTTAGCTCTGCATTCACCACCATTGTGCCAGAGCTACTACACTCCAAACTTTCCGAGTTGACTGTGCCTGAACCCCTCTGTCGGTGGATCACCAACTCCCTGACACACAGGAAGCAGCATGTGAGGCTGGGAAAGCACATCTCGGAGACCCGCAGACTCTCAGCATAGGAGCACCGCAAGGCTGCGTACTCTCCCTCTCCTCTACTCTCTCTACACCAACGACTGCACCTCCACTGACTCCTCTGTCAAGCTTCTCAAGTTTGCGGGACGACACAACCCTGATTGGACTGATCCAGGATGGGGAGGAATCTGCCACAGACAGGAAGTGACACAGCTGACGTCCTGGTGCCATCGCAACAACCTGGAGCTCAAGGCTCTTAAGACGGTGGGATTGATTGTAGACTTTAGGAGAGCTCCCCCTCCCCTCACCCCACTCACCATCAACAACACCACAGTCACATCTGTGGAGTCTTTTAAGTTCCTGGGAACCATCATCTCCCAAGGACCTTAAGTGGGGGGCTACCATCGACTCTCCACAGTCAAAAAGGCTCAACAACAGAGGATGTACTTCCTGCGGCAGCTGAGGAAACACAATCTGCCACAGGCCAATGATGGCCAATTCTACAAACGGCCATCGTAGAGTCTGGGTCCTCACCTTCTCCATCATGGTCTGGTTTGGCTCAGCCACCAAGCACGACACCTGGAGGCTGCAGCGAATCGTCCGACAGCAGAGAAGGTTATTGGCTGCAACCTTCCCCTCCATTGATGAACTGTACACTGCAAGGGCCAGGAAGCGAGCGGGCAAGATCATCTCTGACCCCTCTCACCCTGGCCACAAACTCTTTGAATCACTTCCCTCTGGAAGGCGACTCCGGACTGTCAAAGCTGCCACAGCCGGACATAAAAACAGTTTTTATCCACGAGTAGTTGCTCTACTCAACAGCCAAAAATGTGTAGCCTCCCTTTGATCTGGTATTTTGTTGGTTCACATGCTTGATCAATGGTGTTTTATCACTAATGTTTTACTATTATTAATGTTTAGTGTTTTCTGAGTAACTGTCACTGCATGTCATGTTGTTACTTGTGGGCGGAGCACCAAGGCAAATTCCTTGTATGTGAATAGTTGGCCAATAAACTTACTTACTTACTTAACCAGTCAGCGGAAAGACCGTACATAATTACAATCGAGCCGTCCACAGTGTACAGGCTCAGGATAAAGAGAATGATAGTTGTGCAAGATTGTCCATTAAAGTCCGATTAAAGATAGTCCGAGGGTCTCCAATGGGAGAGGTACTGGGATGTCAGGACTTCCATACGAAGAAAGACTGGATAGACTCGGCTTGTACTCGCTAGAATTTAGAAGATTGAGGGGGGGATCTCATAGATTCTTACAAAATTCTTAAGGGGTTGGACAGGCTAGATGCAGGAAGATTGTTCCCAATGTTGGGGAAGTCCAGGACAAGGGGTCACAGTTTAAGGATAAGGGGGAAGTCTTTTAGGACCGAGATGAGAAAATCGTTTTTCACACAGAGGTGGTGAATCTGTGGAATTCTCTGCCACAGAAGGTAGTTGAGGCCAGTTCGTTGGCCATATTTAAGAGGGAGTTGGATGTGGCCCTTGTGGCTGAAGGGACCAGGGGGTATGGAGAGAAGGCAGGTACAGGATACTGAGTTGGATGATCAGCCATGATCATATTGAATGGCGGTGCAGGCTCAAAGGGCCTGCACTTATTTTCTATGTTTCTATGTTTCTATAAAGCAGCTCACAAATAAATGATTACAATCGAGCAATCCACGGTGTACAAACACATGACAAAGGGAATAACATGAATAATGTTATGAATATTATATGAATATTGATTTCTCTAGCTTCGCGTAGCCCTTGCATCCCCTCTCTCTCCCTCCCGCCCCCACCCCAGCTGTTGTACTAGTCTCATTGTCTGCAACTGGTTTTCACCTAGCCCACAGCGAACAATGGACTGCTCCCGTGACTGTCCGTTACCGTCCGGCGCATCTTTCATTTCTTTGTTCCATATCTCTGTTTCACTGTCCATATCTCTAGTTTCCCTCTCACCCGCCTCTCAGTCTGAAGAAGGTCCTCGACCCGAAACGTCGCCCATTCCTTCTCTCCAGAGACGCTGCCTGTCCCGCTGAATATTTAGCAGCCAGTGCAGGATAACACTCCAGCAAGAGCTGACCTCAACACCTAAATCCCATAAGAAGGATAGATTTAAAACTAATGTGCAATATATGTCACGTTTCAACGTTACAATGTTTGCAGGGGTGTATCGGTTTAATCCGTAACTGAGTGTATATAATTGGACAATAGCTGGGAAACTGGACCCTCGGACTATCTTTCAAGAGAGAGTTAAGACTTAGCTCTTAGGGCTAAGGGAATCAAGGGATTATGGGGAAAAAGCAGGAACGGGGTACTGATTTTGAATGATCAGCCATGATCACATTGAATGGCGATGCTAGCTCGAAGGGCCGAATGGCCTACTCCCGCACCTATTTTTTTTCTTTGACTGCTGTTGAATTTCTACTTGTTCTGAGGCAAGACATTTTACATCTGTAGCTGCAGTGTCTGTACGGCACGCTTAGAACTGGGAATTTAGAAGGATGAGAGGGGGTCTTATAGAAACATAACATACTTAAGGGATTGGACAGGCAAGATGCAGGAAAAATGTTCCTGCTGTTGGGGGAGGTCCAGAACCAGGGGTCACAGTTTAAGAATAACGGATAGGTCCATTTAGGACTGGGATGAGGAAAAACGTTTTCACCCAGAGAGTTGTGAATCTGATGTATTCTAGAAACATAGACATAGAACATAGAAGAATAGGTGCAGGAGTAGGCCATTCGGCCCTTCGAGCCTGCACCGCCATTCAATATGATCATGGCTGATCGTCCAACTCAGTATCCTGTACCTGCCTTCTCTCCATACCCCCTGATCCCTTTAGCCACAAGGGCCACATCTAACTCCCTCTTGAATATAGCCAATGAACTGGCCTCAACGACCTTCTGTGGCAGAGAATTCCAGACACTCACCACTCTCTGTGTAAAGAATGTTTTCCTCATCTCGGTCCTAAAGGAATTCCCCCTTATCCTTAGACTGTGATCCCTTGTTCTGGACTCCCCCAACATCGGGAACAATCTTCCTGCATCTAGCCTGTCCAACCCCTTAAGAATTTTGTAAGTTTCTATAAGATCCCCCCTCAATCTCCTAGAGTAACTCAGTGCGACAGGCAGCATCTCTGGGGAGAAGCAATGGCTGATGTTTTGGGTCGAAACCCTTCGTCCGACCAGGATTCAGGGGAGAGTGAGACGAGAGATATGGGCGAAATGTCTCCTATTCCTTTTCTCCAGTTTTGTTCTCTGTCCCGCTGAGTTGCTGAGGAGGTCCAGCCCCTAGCAGCATGGTGCGCTGACAACAACCTGGCCCTCAACACCAAGAAGACCAAGGAGCTCATTGTGGACTACAGAAGGTCTAGGGGTGGCACGCTCACCCCCATCCATATTAACGGGACGGAGGTGGAACGTGTTTCCAGCTTCCAGGTTTCTGGGGGTCAACATCTCTGATGACCTCTCTTGGACCCACAATACCTCAACACTGATCAAGAAGGCTCACCAGCATCTCTTCTTCCTGAGGAGACTAAAGAAGGTCCACCTGTCTCCCCAGATTCTGGTGAACTCCTACCGCTGCGCCATCGAGAGCATCCTTACCAACTGCATCACAGTAGGGTGTGGCAACTGCTCTGTCCCCGACCGGAAAGCACTGCAGAGGGTGGTGGAAACCGCCCAACGCATCACCGGTTCCTCACTCCCCTCCATTGGGTCTGCCCAGAGCAGGCGATGTCTGCGAAGGGGGCGCAGTATCGTCAAGGACTGCTCTCACCCCAGCCACAGACTGTTTACCCTCCTCCCATCCGGGAAGCGCTCCAGGTCTCTCCGTTGCCGGACCAGCAGGTTCAGGAACAGCTTCTTCCCTGCGGCTGTTACACTAGTTAACTCTGCACCTCGGTGATTGACAGTCACCCCCCCCCGAACACTCCTTCCCCCAGTGACTGATCTCCCCCCCCCCCCCCCGAAATTTGCACTACTGCTACTGTATATACATATATATACATATATATATTTACTGTTCCATTATTCTGTGTTGGCACTTCTGGGTGAGATGCTAACTGCATTTCGTTGCCTCTGAACTCATACACTGCACAATGGCAATAAGGTTTGAATCTGAATCTGCTCCAGCTTTTTGAGTCTATCTTCTGTTTAAAGCAGCACCTGCAGTTCCTTCCAACAGAGATGCCAGGGGAAAATGGGTTTAAACAGACTTATGGTGACGCAATGAAGTGCAGATGCCGGTTTACAAATAAAAAAAACACAAAGTGCTGGAGTAACCAAGGGTGGCATGGTGGTGCAGCGGTAGAGTTGCTGCCTCACAGCGCCAGAGGTCCTGACTACGGGTGCTGCCTGTACGGAGTTTGCACGTTCTCCCTGTGACTTTCTCCAGGTTGGTTTTCTCCAGGAGCTCCGGATTTCCCCCACACGACGAAGGCGTGCAGGTTTGTAGGTTAATTGGCTTGGTGTAAAATTGGAAATTATCCCTAGTGCGTGTAGGGCAGTGTAAGTGTGCGGGGATCGCAGGTCGGCGCGGACTCGGTGGGCCGAAGGGCCTGTTTCCGCGCCCTATCTCTAAACTGAACTAAAGAAAATCGACACTGCATAAGCTCCCTCTCCCTTCACTCTGATTAGATGTGGGTGAAAGGTGGAAAGAGGAATGTAATATTTAATATTTTGTGAGGATTTCACTCCCTGGATAAGTACCAACCCACCAAAGAAAAGAAAGACTACAGAACTAACACGGACCTAGTGTGACACGGGTGATGTTCCTGATTAGTACGGGTGTCAGGGGTTCCGGGAAGAAAGCAGGAGAATGGGGTTAGGAGGGAGAGAGAGATCAGCCATGATTGAATGGCAGAGTAGACTTGATGGGCCGAATGGTCTAATTCTACTCCTATCACTTATGATCTTATATTCGCTGGTCGGGCTGAACTCGGTGGGCCAAAGGGCCTGTTTCCACACTGTGTATCTCTAAACTAAACTAGTGTTTAAGAAAGAGCTGCAGATGCTGGAGAAATTAAAGGTAGACAAAAACGCTGGAGAAACTCAGCGGGCGAGGCAGCATCTATGGAGCGAAGGAAATAGGCGACGTCTCAGTCTGAAGAAGGGTCCCGACCCTAAACGTCACCGATTCCTTCGCTCCATAGATGCTGCCTCGCCCGCTGAGTTTCTCCAGCATTTTTGTCTGCCTTCTAAACTAAACGTAACTAAACTTCCTGTCCACAGCCTAAAGGGCCTGTCCCACTGTACGAGGTAATTCAAGAGTTCTCCCGAGTTCTCCCCTGATTCGAGCTCGTGTAATGTCCGTAGGAGCTCGTGGATGTCTCGTAGCGGCTCGTACGAGTAACGGTAGGTACTCTGGAAATCCGGTAAAATCGTGAGGTTTTTTCAACACTGTGAAAAATACCCACGAGTAAAAAAGTACTTGTGATGAAAAAAAATGGTTACTTTTTACTCGTACGAGCCCCTACGGACCCGCTACGTACATTACACGAGGCTCGAATCAAGGGGAGAACTCGGGAGAACTCTTACAGTGGGACAGGCCCTTTAAGTTGTAGGTCAACTTGTTCTATTTGACCTATTTGTTTGTGCACGTTGGGTTGACTGCATTCGTCGAAACAGGGCGGACCACGTGAAGGTTGCAATCTCCCGCCCCACTGAACTGAACTAACTAACTGCGCTTAGTTCAAAAGTCTAAAGTTCCTTGCACCCGTCTCTCTGAATCTGTGAACTGAAAGAGAGGAGAAATATTGTCATTCAGGCCCCGTTCGTTACGAGAGTGATGTGAAGAGTGCAAGTCTTATTTTTCTCTCTCAACTATTGAACACACTTTGATCTCAGTCCAAGGGAAATGAGATCCATGTATGGAGGGGGGGGGGGGGGGGGGAAATGCCTTCTGATTTCTGAGCTGGTTCCTGGTCTGATAATAACATCCCCTGATCCGACGGTAATCTTTGAACCATGTTAGAAACACCTTCATCCCACCACTGCCAACATCTAAAGTGCGCGTACGCTTCTGACGACGTCTGGACTTCGTTTTAAAGCACAGCCCACTTGGATGGGATCCATTGGCTGCCAGCAATACTTTGAACTGCCAGAGACTGCATAACTTTGAAATGACGCAGTCCTTCAACATTTCACATGCAACTCCGCGCTGCTGCTAAAATGCCCACCTCGATCAGAAACGGGGTCTTGTTAGATAAAACCTCCAGATGGATGTCATTCATCTCTTGTGAGCAGCGCTCACTTTGAAAGTGCGCCTTTGATCAAATGCCGAGTTCTGTTTTGTTTTTTTTCGAGGGGCGGGCACGGTGGCTCAGTGGTGGTGTCGCTGCCTCGCAGCGCCAACAGCGCCGGAGACACGGGTTCGATCCCGACTGCGGGTGCTTTTCTTTGCGGAGTTTGCACGTTCTCCCGGTGACCGAGGTCTACTTTTTCCTCCCGCGCTCCAAAGGCGTACAGGTTTGTAGGTTAAGTGGCTTGGTATAAATGTAAAAAGTGTCCCTAGTGTGCATATGGTGGTGTTAGGGTGCAGGGGTCGCTGGTGGGCCGGACTCGGTGGGCCGAATGGCCTGTTTCCACACTGTATCTCTAAACTAAAAACTAAAACTAGATAGGGCTCTTACAGATAGCGGAGTCAGGGGATATGGGGAGAAGGCAGGAACGGGGTACTGATTGGGGATGATCAGCCATGATCACATTGAATGGCGGTGCTGGCTCGAAGGGCCGAATGGCCTACTCCTGCACCTATTGACTATCTATTGTCCATTGTCTAAAACTGAAGCTAAGATGCAGCATGGGAACAGGCCCTTCGGCCCACCGAGTCCATGCCAACCATTGTTCACACCAGCTCGTGTTATAGAGTCATAGAGACATACAGTGCAGACACACTGGCAGCACGCTGGCGCAGGGGGAGAGTCGCTGCCTCACAGCGCTTGCGGCGCCGGACACCCGCGTTCGATCCCGACTACGGGCGCCGTCTGTATGGAGTTTGCACGTTCTCCCCGTGACCTGCGTGGGTTTTCTCCGAGATCTTCGGTTTCCTCCCACGCTCCAAAGACGTACAGGTTTGTAGGTTAATTGGCTCGGGTTTGTATACTTGGAATAAGTGTAACTTGCCCCTAGTGTGTGTAGGTTTGTGTTAATGTGCTGGGATCGCTGGTCGGAACGGACTCGGTGGGCCGAAGGGCCTGTTTCGCGCTGTATCTCTAAAGTCTAAAGGTGGTGATGAGAGTAAGCAGTGGTGTCTAGACAGCACAAGCTACCAGACACAGCGGGAGACAACTCGAGAATATGGTTGACCACGAGACAATCTAATATGCATTGGGCGAGTGTTAGACCATGGGGGTCACGGTGACTGGTTAAGCCAGGCATCACACATCTTTGGGTGGACAAAAATGCTGGAGAAACTCATGGAGCGGGTGAGGCAGCATCTATGGAGCGAAGGAAATAGGTGACGTTTGGGGTGGAGACCCTTCTTCAGACTGATATGTGTAGCTATGGGCACGTGCATGGGCCCCAGCTGTGCCGGTCTCTTTCTAGGGTAACATAGAAACATAGAAAATAGGTGCAGGTGGAGGCCATTCGGTCCTTCGAGCCAGCACCGCCAATCATTGTGATCATGGCTGATCGTCCCCAATCAATAACCCGTGCCTGCCTTCTCCCCATATCCCTTGATTCCACTAGCCCCTAGAGCTCTATCTAACTCTCTCTTAAATCCATCCAGTGACTTGGCCTCCACTGCCCTCTGTGGCAGGGAATTCAATAAATTCACAACTCTCTGGGTGAAAAAGTTTTTTGCTCACCTCAGTCTTAAATGGCCTCCCCTTTATTCTAAGACTGTGGCCTCTGGTTCTGGACTCGCCCAACATTGGGAACATTTTTCCTGCATCTAGCTTGTCCAGTCCTTTTATAATTTTACACGTTTCTATAAGATGCCCCCTCATCCTTCTAAACTCCAGTGAAGTTTCAACTTGTTCACTCCAAGCCTAGACTTCTCAATCTTTCCTCATATGACAGTCCCGCCATCCCAGGGATCAATCTCGTGAACCTACGCTGCACTGCCTCAATCACAAGGATGTCCTTCCTCAAGTTAGGAGACCAAAGCTGTACGCAATACTCCAGATGTGGTCTCACGTAGGGTACGTCGAACCACCCTTGCTCGAGGCATACCGTGGCCCTAATCCCGACCTCGACCTCCGCTACAACGACGACTGCATTGCTGCTACCTCCTGCACCCACGCACAACTCACTGACTTCATCCATTTCACCTCCAACTTCCACCCAAACGCTCACATTCACCTGGACCATTTCCGATATCTCCCTACCGTTTCTTGACCTCACCATATTTAAAAAAAACATCAGCCTGAAGAAGGGTCTCAACCTGAAACGTCACCTATTCCTTCTCGGTTCTTGGTTCTTGGTTACTTGGTCCTCCAAAATATTCCAACTGGAATTTAAAACTGGAGGTGGTGAAGGGAGGGGTTTAGCCAGAGAGGGTTATTGGGATGAAAGTGCCACTTTAAATGTAGTTGCATCTGGCTGGGCAACCGTGGTTTGGTGGAGATTATTCCGTGCTTTAATAGTGCGTGGGGAGAACGAATTGCTGTACACATCTGTCTTTGTGGCTGGGACCACAAATTGGATCGAATGCCCTCGTCTGCTCCCAATTGGTTTGGGGTTGGTGTAGGTCTTGTGATCTATGTCTAGCTGACCATTTAACATTTTGTAAAAACAGGTCAAACGGTGAGCTTCACGTCTGTCTTTGCTCCATAGATGCTGCCTCACCCGCTGAGTTTCTCCAGCATTTTTGTCTACCTTCGATTTTTTACCAGCATCTGCAGTTCTTTCTTAAACATCTCTGGAGAAGTTATTTTGCACCATTATGGGCGAGATCAAAGAGGGGTGCGAAACCAGGCAGAATACTTTGTCACTTAGCCCGTCAAACGTGGTCACTGGCATGTTTATTCTGTAAATCGGTCAATGATTGGAGTGTTTGCTTTACCGAGAGAGTCATCCCTCACCATGATAGTCCTCCGCATCTGGATCTGTGGCTCTTAGAAGTTTTTACACGTTGACCTGAATTACTGTGTCTCGGTAAAGGGCCTGTCCCACTTGGACAACCTAATCCACGAGTTTAGAAGACCTGAGATGAGTTGAAAAAAATGTCAAGGTCGTGTTGACTCGCCGAAGTAAAAGACTTCCTACGACCTCCTACTATGTCTACGACCTCCTCCGACTATGCCTACGACCTCCTCCGTCTATGTCACCCACAACTCTCTGGGTGAAAAAACCTTTTTCACCCAGAGAGTTGTGAATTTGTGGAATTCCCTGCCACAGAGGGCAGTGGAGGCCAAGTCACTGGATGGATTTAAGAGAGAGTTAGATAGAGCTCTAGGGGCTAGTGGAGTCAAGGGATATGGGGAGAAGGCAGGCACGGGTTATTGATTGGGGACGATCAGCCATGATCGCAATGAATGGCGGTGCTGGCTCGAAGGGCCGAATGGCCTCCTCCTGCACCTATTTTCTATGTTTCTATGTTTCCAAAGACGTGCAGGTTTGTCAGTTAATTTGGTAAAAACGAGTTGTAAATTGTCCCGAGAGTGTGTAGGATAGTGTTGGGTTCAGTGGTCGGCGCGGACTCGGTGGGCCGAAGGGCCTGTTTCCGGGCTCTGTCTCCACACTAAATGACTTGTTGTGAATAAGGGGTAGGCCATTGCGGACTGAGATGAGGAAAAATGTTTTCACCCAGGGAGCCGTGAATCTGTGGAATTCTCTGCCACAAAAGGCAGTGGGGGGCAGAGAATTCCACAGATTACGGCTCCCTGGGTGAAAACATTTTTCCTCATCTTCCTGCATCTAGCCTGTCCAACCCCTTAAGAATTTTGTAAGCCTCTATAAGATCCCCCCTCAATCTTCTAAATTCTAGAGAGTACAAGCCGAGTCTATCCAGCCTTTCTTCATATGGAAGTCGTGCCATCCCAGGAATCAGTCTGGTGAACCTTCTCTGTACTCCCTCTATGGCAAGAATGTCTTTCCTCAGATTAGGAGACCAAAACTGTACGCAATACTCCAGGTGTGGCCTCACCAAGACCCTGTACAACTGCAGTAGAACCTCCCTGCTCTTGTACTCAAATCCTTTTGCTATTCTCTGCTAAACTGTATTTTTAAAAAAATGAACAACTACATTTAACAAGACACAAAATTAAAAAAAAGACAGACAGGCTGTAGGGGCCTCTGCAACGCGAGTCGCACCGCCAACTGAGTGTTGTCGTTAGGTCGTAGGTCGCAAAATAATTACGGCCAGAGAAAGATAATAGAGGCAAAAGGATAATTAAGTCCAGGGGGTGATTATTGCTAGGAGATAATTAAAGCTTAGGTACAGAGAAGCATTTCTTATGTCTGTCACCACAGTCACGGTGGCGCAGCGGTAGAGTTGCTGCCTTCCAGCGAATGCAGCGCCGGAGACCCGGGTTCCATCCCGACCACGGGTGCCGTCTGTACGGAGTTTGTACGTTTCCCCCCCCCCGTGACCTGCGTGGGTTTTCTCCGAGAGCTTCGGTTTCCTCCCGCACTCCAAAGACCTAGAAGAGGTTTGTAGGTTGGTTAATTGGCTTGGTATAAATGTAAAAATTGTCCCTAGCGTGTGTAGGATAGTGATAATTTGCGGGTATTGCTGGTCGGCGCGGACCCGGTGGGCCGAAGGGACTGTTTCCTGTGCTGTATCCCGAAACTAAATTCCGTCGTAAGGTCATTCACCTATTCATCCAGCTACATTTCTGGAAGATAATGGCAGAAGGTTCAACGATGGCAAGACCACTTCAACTCGAGGTGGTCAACTCCTGATCTGAAACGTCACCTATTAATGTGCTCCAGAGATGCTGCCTGGCCCGCTGAGTTACTCCAGCATGCCCAGTGCATCGCACAGTCCAACTCCCCACCATCGACTCCATCTACACTTCAGACGAGGAGGAATTTCTTTCATCAGAGGGCGGTGAATCTGTAGAATTCATTGCCGCAGAAGGCTGTGGAGGCCAAGTCAGTGGATATTTTTAAGGCAGAGATAGATAGATTCTTGATTAGTATGGGCGCCAGGGGAACAGAGAGATCTAGGAATAACTGTGCATAGTTCCCTGAAGGTGGAATCGCATGTAGATAGGGCGGTAAAGAAAGCCTTTGGTGTGCTGGCCTTTATAAATCAGAGCATTGAATATAGGAGTAGGGAAGTAATGTTAAAATTGTACAAGGCATTGGTAAGACCAATTCTGGAGTATGGTGTACAATTTTGGTCGCCAAATTATAGGAAGGATGTCAACAAAATAGAGAGAGTACAGAGGAGATTTACTAGAATGTTGCCTGGGTTCCAGCAACTATGTTACAGAGAAAGGTTGAACAAGTTAGGTCTTTATTCTTTGGAGTGCAGAAGGTTAAGGGGGGGGTACTTGATTGAGGTCTTTAAAATGATGAAAGGGATAGACAGAGTTGACGTGGATAAGCTTTTCCCATTGAGGGTAGGGAAGATTCAAACAAGAGGGCATGACATGAGAATTAAGGGACAGAAGTTTAGGGGTAACGTGAGGGGGAACTTCTTTACTCAGAGGGTGGTGGCTGTGTGGAATGAGCTTCCAGCAGAAGTGGTGGAGGCAGGATCGATTTTAACATTTAAAAGTAAAGTGGATAGGTATATGGACGGGAAGGGAATGGAGGGGTATGGTCTGAGTGCAGGTAGATGGGACTAGGGGAAAACAAATGGTTGGCACGGACTGGAAGGGCCGAGAGGGCCTGTTACCGTGCTGTTATGGTTATATGGTTATATGGTTATGGGGGGAAGGCAGGAGAATGGAGTTGGGTGGGTGAGATAGATCAGCCAAGATTGAATTGCGGAGTAGACTTGATGGGATTTGAATGGCCTAATTTTACTCCTATCCCTTATGACCTTATGACCTTGACACTGCCTCGGAAAAACAGCCAACGTATTCAAAGACGTGTCCCACCCCGATGATTCCTTCGTCTCCCCGCTCCTTTAGGCAAAAGGAATAGAATCTTGGACACAAAGTGCTGGAGTAACTCAGCGGGTCAGGCAGCATCTCCGGAGAAACAGGTGACGTTTGCCTGTTCCTTCTCTCCAGAGATGCTGCCTGACCCGCTGAGGTACTCCAGTATTTTGTGTCTGTTTTCGACGTAAACCCGCGTCCGCACTTCCTTTTCATTACCTTACGGTTACATTTCTGTTTGTCAACGTCACTGACCGTTTGACTTTACTTTAGAGATACAGCGCGGAAACAGCCTCTTCGGCCCGCCTTGCCCCCGCCGACCAGCGATCGTTCATACGCTAGTTCTGCCCGACATACTGGGTGCAATTTGCAGAATCCGATTAAGCTGCATCCCATTGCCTGCAAATCTTTGGGATGCAGGAGGAAACCGGAGCACCCGGCGAAAACCCACGCAGGTCATGGTGAGAGCAGACAAACTCTGTACAGACTGCACCCCTGTAGTCAGGATTGAACCCCCGGTCTCTGGTTCAGTGAAGCAGCAGCTCCGAGTTTTCTCCGGGCGTTCCGGCTTCCTCCCACGTTCCAAAGACGTGCCGGTTTGTAGGTTAGACAATAGACGACAGGTGTTTAAGAAGGAACTGCAGATGCTGGAAAATCCAAGGTAGACAAAAGTGCATCTGCAGAGCGAAGGAAATAGGCAACGCTTCAGTCTGAAGAAGGGTTTCAGCCCGAAACGTTGCCTATCTCCTTCGCTCCATAGATGCTGCTGCACCCGCTGAGTTTCTCCAGCACTTTTGTCTACCTAAGAATCTATCGATCTCTGCCTTAAAAATATCCTTTGACATGGCCTCCACAGCTTTCAGTGGCAAAGAATTCCACAGATTCACCTCCCTCCGACTAAAGAAATTTCTCCTCCTTCTTAAATAGGTGCAGGAGTCGGCCATTCGGCCCTTCGAGCCAGCTCCGCCATTCAATGTGAATTGTTGCTGGTTTGTGTAGGATAGAACCAGTGTACTGGGTGATCGCTGGTCGGCGCGGACCCCGTGGGCCGAAGGGCCTGTTTCCACGCTGTACCTCTAACGTAGAACCGGCGAAAAAGCCCTAACTCCCAGGAATGACAGCGCCTTAGTTAAAGGTGACCATTTTATCAATACCACCCTATTACAGTATAATGGGAGAAAGCGTGCAGGAATTATGTGCAGTCATAGGGTTTTAATATATTATGGATAGGCGTGTGAATTATGCATTTGTGACATTAAAGCAAGATGTATATGTAAGATGCAATGGAATGATTTATGGATTATACAGAGTCTGACTTAAAATGAGGAGATCCATGCATTTATCTGCTGGGTGGCTAATTATGTGGGTCCTGGAGCGCGCTGAGAAGTTTATTCATAGGTTTGTGTGATAGGAGCAGAATTAGGCCATTCGGCCCATCAAGTCTACTCCCCCTCGAGTCCTGGCAACACCCTGGTGAATCTTCTCCGATCCGTTTCAAGCTTGATGCCAACTTTCCAGTAACATGACGACCAATACTGAACACAACGCTCTAAATGTGGCCTCACTATCATCTGACACAACTGCAACATGGCCTCTCAACTTCTATACTCAATACTCTGACTGATGAAGGCCAATGTGCCGATAGCCTCCTTGACAACCAGTACCTGTGACAGCACTTTCAAGGAGCGAGACCAAGCGCAGGCTCGGCGATCGTTTCGCCGAACACCTCCGCTCAGTCCGTCTTAATCAACCGGTTGCTCAACACTTCAACTCCCCCTCCCATTTCCACACTGACCTTTCTGTCCTGGGCCTCCTCCATTGTTAGAGTGAGGCCCAGCGCAAATTGGAGGAGCTTACACCCCAGCGGTGTGAACATTGACTTCTCTAACTTCAGATAGCCCTTGCTTTCCCTCTCTCTCCATCCCCCCCCCCTTCCCAATTCTCCCACCAGCCCTAAAGCCCCTGTCCCACGATACGAGTTGACCCAAGAGCTCTAACGAGTTAAAACAAAAATCTAACTCGTGGTAAGTACATAGAATGTATGTAGCGGGTACGTTGGAGCTCGTGGATGTCTCGTAGCGGCTCGTAACGCTAACGGCAGGTACGCGGGAAAGGCAGTAACTCGTAAAGTTTTTTCAACACTGTGAAAAATGTCCAAGAGTAAAAAAATACTCATGATGAAGTACCACGGTTTTTAAACTCAGGAGAGCTCTTGGGTAAACTCACGTGGGACAGGGACTTTACTGTCTCCATCTACATTCGATCTTTCTCCCGCCCTCCCCCCGACATCAGTCTGAGGAAGGGTCTCGACCCGAAACGTCGCCCGTTCCTTCTCCCCAGAGAAGCTGCCTGTCCCGCTGAGTTACCCCAGCTTTTTGTGTTCACCTGCGCTCCTAGATCCCTCTGCTCTACAACGCTCCACAGAGCCCAGCCATTCACAGTGTGGGCTTAGTCCACGTGGATGAGGGTGAGATTAGTTTAACTTGGCGCCATGTTCGTCACGGACGTTGCGGGCTGAGGATCCTGCGCTGTAGCGTTCCATCTCCCATGCCTGTGCCTCTACGAAACAAAACTGCCTGCGGTACTCCAGATGCAGTCTCATCCACGCCCTGCGGCTAGAAGCAAAAGGAACTGGCACAGGGTACTAACAGCTTGACTGAGATAACACAGAGGGGTTTGAGCGGCCTCCGTCTCAAGCTGCATTGCTTGAGGGTATAGCAAGAAGACAAACACCAAGACACATCAACACAGATGACTGGTGTCCCCATCTGCAATCCAATACTATATGTTACAATGGGGGAAGCATCATTCACTATCCAGGCAACATTGCCATGTAATGTGAATGCAGTCTAAGTGGCTGAGGCAGAGACTGTGCGAAGCAAAGATGAAGTTTGGGAAGTTTATAGACAATAGACAATAGGTGCAGGAGTAGGCCATTCGGCCCTTCGAGCCAGCACCGCCATTTTATGTGATCATGGCTGATCATCCCCATTCAGTACCCCGTTCCTGCCTTCTCCCCATACCCCCTGACTCCGCTATCATTATGAGCTCTATCTAACTCTCTCTTGAAAGCATCCCGAGAGGCAGAGAATTCCACAGGGCAGCGCTGAACTACTATCTACCTCATACGTGACGCTCGGACTATCCTTGATCGGACTTTGCTAGCTTCACCTTGCGCCAAACGTTATTCCTTTATCATGTACAGTATAAATGGCTCCATTTCATGTCATCATGTTTTGTCTTTCCGCTGACTGGTTAGCTCGCGACTAAAAGCTTTTCACTGTACCTCGGTACACGTGCCAATGAACTAGACTGCACTGAACAGCAGGGGAACAGCTGCCCCTGGCAATGGAAGATCCAGATGTGGAAGCCACACTCTGTCTGACGCACACACACACACAGCCCACTTGGTTGACAGTGTTATCCAGACACACAGCATTGAAAGGTGTGGAAATATGAAAACGCACACACCTCCAGATTCAGGGACAGTTTCTTCCCAGCTGTTATCAGGCAACTGAACCATCCCACCACAACCAGAGAGCGGTCCCGAACTACTATCCACCTCATTGGTGACCCTCGGACTATCTTTGATCGGACTTTGCTGGCTTTACCTTGCCCTAAGCGTTATTAACCATGTAACTATATAACAATTACAGCACGGAAACAGGCTCTCTCGGCCCTTCCAGTCCGTGCCGACCATTTGTTTTCCCCTAGTCCCATCTACCTGCACTCAGACCATACCCCTCCATTCCCTTCCTGTCCATATACCTATCCACTTTACTTTTAAATGTTAAAATCGATCCTGCCTCCACCACTTCTGCTGGAAGCTCATTCCACACAGCCACACCCTCTGAGTAAAGAAGTTCCCCCTCACGTTACCCCTAACCTTCTGTCCCTTAATTCTCATGTCATGCCCTCTTGTTTGAATCTTCCCTACCCTCAATGGGAAAAGCTTATCCACGTCAACTCTGTCTATCCCTTTCATCATTTTAAAGACCTCAATCAAGTCCCCCTTAACCTTCTGCGCTCCAAAGAATAAAGACCTAACTTGTTCAACCTTTCTCTGTAACATAGTTGCTGGATCCCAGGCAACATTCTAGTAAATCTCCTCTGTACTCTCTCTATTTTGTTGACATCCTTCCTATAATTAGGCGACCAAAATTGTACACCATACTCCAGAATTGGTCTTACCAATGCCTTGTACAATTTTAACATTACTTCCCTACTCCTATATTCAATGCTCTGATTTATAAAGGCCAGCACACCAAAGGCTTTCTTTACCACCCTATCTACATGCGATTCCAACTTCAGGGAACTATGCACAGTTATTCCTAGATCCCTCTGTTCCACAGCATTCCTCAATTCCCTACCATTTACCATGTACCATCAACGTTATTCCCTTGTCATGTATCTGTACACTGCGGACGGCTCGACTGTAATCGTGTATTGTCTTGCCGCTGGCTGGTCAGCGCGCAACAAAAAGCTTCTCACTGGACCTCGGTACACGTGACAATAAACTGAACCGAAACTGTGAAGATGTGGATTACAAACATGTCCAAGTCACTACATGTGGAAAACATTAGACTTGTCTTGGTGGAAAAACCAGATCAATTTCTCAAGACATGGTTACCCTTCACCGAATTCTTACAAGGATAGTATGGTACAACACAAATTTAAATTTAAATCCGATGCCGGGTTGGGTGAGGTGGGCGGGGGCGGGGGGGGGGGGGGGGGGGGGGGGGGGGGACGAGGGGCAAAGTATATCTCCACCTTTCTCTCCCTTTTTTATTATCTCTATATCTTTCGGCCACACTACTTTGGTAGTTTAGGGGTCTTTCCTTTGTTCTTTTTCGATCTATCTTTTCACTTCTCACTTTTTCCCTTTCTCGTTCACTTTTTCTTCTCTTCTCTCATTTTCAGGTTATGAGGTTAAAAATGAAGCTGTACAATAATCGGATAATTTTAGACGCCGAATGTTTTATCTTTGTACGATCGCTTCTAATAAAGATAAATTTTAAAAAAACAAAAAAACAAAACTGAAACTGAGCGGCAGGAGTGGCCCGGGGATCTGCGCGGGCCCAATTCACCTGCCGAATAACCGCGCCGCAGCCGACCGGAGCGTCGCCCCACGGGCCTCCCAGGGAACTGTGGGGAAGCCGGGCGTTGAGACCCGTCCTCAACGGCAGCAGGGGGAGCCTCGGCGACGGCAGGGGGAGCCTCGGCGGCAACGAGGCCTCAGCGGCCACGTGGCGTAGGCGGCAGCAGCGGGAGCCTCGGTGGTGGAGGAGCGTGAGTGGGGTGGGGGGGACTGCCGTGAAGAACAATGGAGGATCTGGTGTTGGGGGACTGCCGTGAGGGACGGTAGGAGAACAATGGGGGACCCGGTGTGGGGGAGGGGAGGGGATCAACTCTACTTTAGAATCCTCTGACCAGGGGATAATTCTGCGTTTGTTTGTTTGTTTTTTTGTCGTTTGTTCCGGTGAAGGCTCCGTGCGCACGGCAGCCCGCCAACAGTCGCTTGTCATTTTCCTTTTCTTGGCAGACTGTCGGCAGACCAATTTCCCTCCAGGGATGAATAAAGATTATCGTATCGCAGTGTATCATATTTAGTCAGCCTGGGTGAGTTGGGCCGAAGATCCAGTTTTTGTGCTGTAACACACTATGCCTCGATGAAGTGCTCGTGGTCTGCCAGGACTCTGCAGTCATTTCATGGACTCATAGAGCGATACAGTGTGGAAACAGCCCCTTCAGTCCAACTTGCCCACACTGACCAACATGTCCCAGCTACACCAGTCCCACCGGCCTGCATTTGGCCCATATCGCTCTAAACCTATCCAATCCATGTACCTGTCAAATTGTTTCTTAAACGTTGGGATAGTCCCAGCCTCAACTACCTCCTCCGGCAGCTCGTCCCAAACACACACCACCCTCTGTGTAAAAAAGTTACCCCTCAGATTCCTATTAGATCTTTCCCAGCTCAACCTGGTCCCGGAGCGGTGGCGGTGGCAGTGGCAGCGGCCCGACCGCGACCACGGGCCCGGTGGAATCGGCCGCGGGCCCAGTGGACAACATCGTTGGGAGCTCGCGGCTTACAGGTTGGTGACCTGTTTTTATGAGCTCCCACAGCAATGGCTTCGTCCGCTGGTCTGGAGGGCGGCAGCTTCGACCACCCCGGGCCACGGAGTTGAACCGGCCCGCTCGCGGAGCTCGGCTGAGCCGCGGGACTGACTTACTTACCATCACCCGGTGGGGTTACATCATCTGAAGCCTGGATCGCCTCGGCGCAGAGGGAGGCGAAGAGGGGAGAGACAGAGACTTTAAGACTTTGCCTTCCATCACAGTGAGGAGGTGTTTGGTGAACTCACTGTGGTGGATGTTGAATTTGTGTTTATTGTGTGTTCTGTCCTTTCTTTTAAAAATTATATGTATGAGTGCAGGGCAACGAAATTTCATTCAGACCGAAAGGTCTGAATGACAAGTAAAGAATCTAATCTAAAACTTAAACCTATGTCCTCTGGTTCTTGATCAGAATCAGAATCAGATTCACACTTTATTCACCAAGTGTGTTTTGCAACATACGAGGAATTTCACGGGCCAGGTCAGTCATACAATTAAAAGTAACAGATCACTCAAAAACACATTTTAACATCAACATCCACCACAGTGACTCCTCCACATTCCTCACTGTGATGGAAGGCAAAATAAGTCCTTCCTTTTGTTCTTCCTCGGTCAGGGGCCTCGAGCCTCCGTTGACGGGACGATCTTGACTCCCGTAGCCGGCGGCGTTCGGGCCCTCCGCGTCGAGGCGAACAGCTCCTGCATCGGGGTGGGGGGGGGATGTCAGCTCCCCTACGCCGGGCGATCGAACCTCGCATCGGGGCTGGTCGAACCTTCTGCGGCGTTGGAGCTCCCGACTCGGCCTCACCCGAGACTGCGAGCCCTTGATGTTAAAGTGGCCGCGGTGGGAGCGATCCCAGGCAAGGGATCCGCCCCGATGTTAAGTCCGCGCCCCGCGGTGGGGCTCACGATTGTCTGAGGAGGCTTCCAGCTCCAGCGATGGTAGGCCGCAGAGCCCGGAGAATGTGATCCGAAACTTGATCGCATCTCCGGGAAGGTAAGAACCTGGAAAAAAGTTCCCCCCAATTCCCCCCCCCCCTCCCCCCCACGTAAAACAAACCAAAGTACATTAAATAAAACGTTATAACAAACACTAAAAATAAAAAAAAGATGACAAAAACGAACAGACTGGCGGCAGGGCTGCCTGGGTCCCCTACTCTGGGTAAAAGAGTCTGTGCATTCACACTATCGATTCCTTTCATGATCTTATACACCTTTTTACACCACTATAATACTTTGACTGATGAAGGCCAAGGTGGCAAAAGCCTTCTTGACCAGCCGACCTACTTGTAAGGCCACATTGAAGGAACTGTGTCCCTGCCCTCCTAGACCCCTCTGCTCTACAACACTCCCCAGAGCCCTGCCGCTCACAGTGTAGGCCCTGCCCATGTTAGACTTTGATGAGGAGATATCTGTTTAGTTTATTGCCACGTGTGCCGAGGTACAGTGAAAAGCTTTTGTTGCGTGCTAACCAGTCAGCGGAAAGACCATACAGAATTAGAATCCAGCCATTCATAGTGATAAGGGAATAACGTTTAGTGCAAGGTAAAGCCAGTAAAATCCGATCAAAGATAGTCCGAGGGTCTCCAATGAGGTAGATAGTAGCTCAGCACCGCTCTCTGGTTGTGGTGGGATGGTTCAGTTGCCTGATAACAGCTGGGAAGAAACTGTCCCTGAATCTGGAGGTGTGTGCGTTTGTTTTCACACTTCTGTACCTCTTGCTCGATCGGAGAGGGGAGAAGAGGGAGTGGCCGGGGTGCGACTGGTCCTTGATGATGCTGCTGGCCTTGCCGAGGCAGCGTGAGGTGTAGATGGAGTCGATGGAAGGGAGGTTGGTTTGTGTGATGGTCTGGGCTATGTCCAACAATTCACTGCAAACTCTTGTGGCCTTGGTTGGAGCTGTTCCCGTACCACGCTGCGATGCATCCCGATAAAGTGCTTTCCAGGGCGCATTTCCAGAAGTCGGCGAGAGTTGCCGGGGACATGCCAAACCTCCTCAGCCTTCTACGCCTTCTAACCAAGCTTCCTTGGTCGTTGCTGCGATACGGGTGCTCCCGGATAAGTCGTTATAAGAGGATATACAGTTGGCATGGAATTGCCACCAAGTGGCCACAGGAGCAGAAGGCAACCTCATCTCCATTACACAGCGACATCTCTTCACCAGATAAAAGCTGTCCAGGGTCTGAGCACCCCCCAGAGGAGCATGGGTGAAGCTCAACAGACTTGGTACTGGAGTTGGGCGTTTCAATGCCAGCGTGTGGAGATGGGGGCTCCTCCAGAGCCCAGCCTGTGAATGCGGAGCAGAACAACAGACAGCCAACCGTGTCATCTCTGGGTGCCCGCTCTACCACCCACCAAATGGAGCTCTGGGCCTGGCAGACATCGACGTAGAGACAACAGCCTGGCTGCTCAACACCCGGCTTGAAATCTAACTATTCCTTTGGTTTATGTTTCATTTGCAAGAAGAAGAAGATCAAGAATCTAGCAATCCCCACCTTAAATATATCCGTTGACTGGGCTCCACAGCCTTCTGTGGCAATGTATCCCACAGATTCACCACCCTCTGACTAATGAAATTCCTCCTCAACTTTCTAAAGGAACATCCTTTAATTCTGAGGCTGTGCCCTCTGGTCCTAGACTCTCCCACTAGTGGAAACATCCTCTCCACATCCACTTTATCCAGGCCATTCACTGCAGTATTTGGGAAGTTTCTGCTTTGCTCAAGATCCCAGCATCTACAGTTCCTTGTGTCTCAATCTTGCCGTCTTAATACGGGTGTCAGATATTACTTTAAATAGCTGGGAGTCCACATCACAGAGGATCTGACATGGACATAACACACACTGCCGCACTGGAGAGGAAGGCAAGGCAGCGCCTCTACCACCTCAGGCAGCTGGGGAAATTCAGAGTCTCTCTGAGGATCCTTCAATCCTTCTACTCTGGGGCTGTAGAAAGCATCCTGGCCGGAAACATCTCGATCTGGTTTGGCAACAGCTCTGCCCGGGACAGGAAGGCTCTGCAGAGAGTAGTGCGTTCGGCATGGAACAAGGCAGAGATATGAAGAAAGATGTTCCTTCTGTTGGCTCGGCGGAGGGTCATTAGCTTTGGAGATATCAAAACGAGCTTACCACGAACACCCATGCGAGTCTGCGGTGAGCGAGCCCAGCTTGATATTTGCGTTGCATGTTCGGCCAAATGGAAGTGGTTGCCGCTGTATTTTACAGGAACCAAGAGCCACGTCAAGTGCTCAAAGGAATAATAAAATATTAATACGGAGACAGACATTAAGTGGCTTAGAAAAAAAGCCATTGCCAGTCTCAGGAGTGTTGCTTGACATTTGATGACTGCGAGATTGCGTCTATTCTTAGCCAACGAGATACCACATGTAATGCGACCTAAGTGAAGTCCCGTCTTTAATCTGGAATGCAGATGAAAACTAACAGTTCCTTTTTGTTTTCTGGCGGTGAGCTAATCTATAATGGAGAGGCGGGGTCTTTTGCTTTAGTTCGGTTTGGAGATACGGCGTGGAAACAGGCCCTTCGGTCAGCCGGGTCCGCGCCCACCAGCGATCGCCCCGCACATTAACGCTATCCTCCACACGCGCCGGGGACAATTTTACATTCACGCAACGCCAATTAGCCTGCAAGCCTGTATGTCTTCAGAGGGAGGCACGGGGTGAAAGTACAAACTCCACACAGGCAGCACCCGTAGTCGGGATCGAACCCGCCACTCTGGCGCTGTGAGGCGGCAACTCTACCGCCGCGCCACCAAATCAACCTACAAACCCACATGGAAGTCAAAAAAAGTCAAAAAGTCAAAGTAACCATTTATTGTCATTCAGAACTTTCGGTCTGAACGAAATTTAGTTGCCTTTCTGTCATACATATAATAAAAAACTAAACACACAATAAACGCAAATTTAACATCCCCCACAGTGAGTGCACCAGGCACCTCCTCACTGTGATGGAAGGCAAAAGTCTTAAATTCTTTGTCTCGTCCCTCCTTGTTCTCCCTCTGCGCTGAAGTGATCCAGGCCTCCGATGTTGTCGTCCACTGGGCCCGCGGCCGTGCCTCCGAAGTCGGGCCGCCGCCGGAACGCTGGAACGCCGCCACACCCCAAGGCCGCCAGCTCCACCGTTGGGCCTCAGCGCAGACGGAGACGGGGGATGCGACTTGAAACAAGGAAGAGACTAAAAACAAGTTTCTCCCACTCCCCCCCCCCACACACACACACACATACACAACCTAGTAAACTAAAGTTAACTAAAACAGATAAAAGAAAACAAAAAACAAGAAAAAACAGACGGACTGCAGGCGACTCGCAGCTGCCAGGCAGCGCCGCCACTTCCGGGGGTGGGAAGAAACCGGGCAAACGCAGAGGCATTGGCGGTTCTTTCCTCACTACCCTTCAGTTGAGAATGTTATTGATCGCCTTCTAGAGCATTTTCCAGTGAACCACATTGCCATGGATTTGGAATACGTACAGACAACACCCGTAGTCAGGATCGAACCCGAGTCTCTGGCGCTGTAAGCCAGCAGCTTACACTTCTCCCTAAACAGATCCTGTACTCTCAACTGAAGGAAGGTCGGCGAGCCCCCAGCGGGCCAAAGAAACACTTCAAGCATGGGCGGAAATCCTGGGGGGGGACAGGGGGGACACGTTCCCCCCCCCTTGCTTTGAGAGGTTTGGGGACAATCACCCCCCATGTTGTGTAACCCGGACTTTATCAGCCGCTTTCTAATGGCTGAACCGGCCTGTTCGCGGGGCCTTTCAGCGCCCGGTGCGGCTTAAAATCAAATTGCTCCATCGAGGCGATCGAGGCTCCTGATGTTGAAGCCCCCGCCGGCCAATGAAAGGCCCGATGAAACGGGTCGATTCAAGCCCCACGATTCGAGGCGGACGAAGCTGCTGTTGCCGGAGTCCGGAGTCGGTCACCAACCAGGTCGGCTCCCGATGTTACCGTCCACAGGGCCCACGGCCAAAGTCTCGCGTGCGTGCGCGTGTGCGTGTGTGTATGCGCGTCTGTATGCGCATGCGCGAGGGCGGCCGCCAAGAAATTGTGTCCCCGCCCATGTTTTGATAGCGATTTCCGTGCCTGGCTTCAAGGACGACAGCCTGACGAAATTCCACATCACATCGAGCAACTGCACTGCACTGGACAGGCGCTCCTGGGGGAAATCCGTGCGGGAAGGAGCCGCGCGTCACGAAGCGGAGCTACGCCGTGTCGCAGGGACAAAGCGACGGCACCGTAAGGAGAGAGAGAGAAGGGGGCTCGACGACGACCGACCACCGCCAGTCTCCACTGCCCACGTTGCACCAAGGTGCGTGGATGGCGGATCGGCCTCTACAGACGTCTGCAGACCCACAAGTAGACGCCCCTGTGGAGAGGAGAGGACAGTCATACTCGTTTCGAACGACCGCCGATGATGATGAGGCAGCAATACCTCTGCGCCACCTTCTTGAAACTGTGCAGTGTCAAAGCTAGGGACCTCATCCTAGAATTGGGCCGCTCACCAGTTGGACCACAGTGTGTACGCTTCTGGTCACCGCGCCACGGCGAAGAGGCGAGAGTTCTGGAAACGGAGCGGAACTGCCGGCATTTATTTCGACAGGACGAGGGTACAAAAACAGGGGTGTAATGCTGAGACTTTATAAGGCACTGGGTCAGACCACATTTAGAGTATTGTGAGCAGTTTTGGGCCTATATTATAAGATCATAAGTAGGCTATTCGGCCCATCAAGTCTACTCCGCCATTCAATCCTGGTCTATCTCTCCCTCCTAATCCCATTCTCCTGCTTTCTCCCCGTAACCCCTGACATATCTGAGGTAGGATGCGCTGGCTCTTAGAGACGAGATTTAAGGGAATGATCCCAGGAATGAACGGGTTAACACATGACGAGCGTTTGACGGCACTGGGCCTGTGTTCGCTGGAGTTTAGAAGGATGAGGGGGGGGGGGGGGGGGGGACCTCATTGAAACGTACCGAATAGTGAAACGTACAAACTCCGTACAGACAGCGCCCGTGGTCAGGATGGAACCCGGGTCTCTGGCGCTGTGAGGCGGCAACTCTACCGCTGCACCGCTGTACCACCCCACGATGACAAATTCGCAACCGTATACGGACAAATTACCAAGGACTACCAGGACTCACTTTGGGTTGCTAAGAAGGCAGACAAAATTGCTGGTGAAACTCAGCGGGTGAGGAGTTCTATGGAGCGAAGGAAATTCGCTGGAATTTAGAAGATTGAGGGTGATCTCATAGAGACTTACAAAATTCTTAAGGGGTTGGACAGGCTAGATGCAGGAAGATTGTTCCCGATGTTGGGGAAGTCCAGGACAAGGGGTCACAGTTTAAGGATAAGGGGGAAGTCTTTTAGGACCGAGATGAGAAAATCGTTTCTCACACAGAGTGTGGTGAATCTGTGGAATTCTCTGCCACAGAAGGTAGTTGAGGCCAGTTCGTTGGCCATATTTAAGAGGGAGTTGGATGTGGCCCTTGTGGCTGAAGGGATCAGAGGGTATGGAGAGAAGGCAGGTACAGGATATTGAGTTGGATGATCAGCCATGATCATATTGAATGGCGGTGCAGGCTCGAAGGGCCGAATGGCCTGCTCTTGCACCTAATTTCTATGTTTCTATGTTTCTATGAAATAGGCAGCATTTTGGGCCGAAACCCTTCTTCAGACTGATGTGAGGATGGGGGAGGAGGGGGGAGAAGAAAGGAAGAGATGGAGCCAGAGGGCTAGGGGGAGAGCTGAGAAGGAGAGGAGACAGCAAGGACAACCTGAAATTGGAGAAGTCAATGTTCGTGCCGCTGGGGTGTAAACTGCCCAAGTGAAATATGAGGTGCTGAACCTCTAATTTCCGGTGGGACTCACTCTGGCCATGGAGGAGGCCCAGGACAGAAAGGTCGGATTTGGAATGGGAGGGGGAGTTGAAGTGCTGGGCCACCGGGAGATCAGGTTGGTTATTTGCTGAGACCAAGTTATTGTCAACATAATTGTTCACTGTCCGCCTGATTATGTTGGAATCTCTTCACTCTTGTAATGTTCCCGATGTTGGCGAAATCCAGAACCAGGAGCCACACAGTTTAAGAATAAGGGGAAAGCCAATTAGAACGGAGACGAGGAAACACTTTTTCACACAGAGTGTTGTGGGTCTGTGGAATTCTCTGTCTCAGAGGGCGGTGGAGGCCGGTTCTCTGGATACTTTCAAGAGAGAGCTAGATAGGGCTCTTAAAGATAGCGGAGTCAGGGGATGTGGGGAGAAGGCAGGAACGGGGTACTGATTGGGGATGATCAGCCATGATCACATTGAATGGCGGTGCTGGCTCGAAGGGCCGAATGGCCTACTCCTGCACCTATTGTCTATTGATTAATTTTCCTGCTTGTCTGCCTTTCCCTCAGCCAATAACCATCCCCCATTCCTTCTTTCCCGAGAGTCTGCCGGACCCGCTGAGTTGCTCCAGCTTTTTGTACCTATACATTTCTTTTCTTTCTTTCTTTTAAAAAACTTTTTATTCGTTTTTTTCCAAAAAACAAAAACATCACAAAAAAAGACAGAGCATTTTGTGTAAACATAACACTGATATTGATCCATAAGGATCAGGATTACATTAATGACAGGTTAAACCTAAATATGAGTCCAGTGTCAAAATACACATTGAGTATAGACCTCCTGGTCTCTATGTAAATATAGTTAAACGTTTAAAAGAAAATCTATATATGTAGAAAAAAGGAAGAAACACAACCACTCTAAACTAAAGAAAAAAATTAAGGAAATTAAAAAAAAAAAAAAAACAGAATCTGAACTGAGAATTTCAACAATTTCTCGTCTGTCGTCAAGTCCGTTCCACCATATAGAAGTAAAATAGTTTATTTTGGGTGATGTTACAGGTATTCTTTTTGCCTACAATTCCACTTGTGCTAAGGCTTCCTAGTTTTGTGTAGTTTAGTTCAGTTTACTTCATTGCCACGTGTACCAAGCTACAGTGAAAAGATTTGTTGTTGCCTGCTATCCAGTCAAACAGATCAGATATTAGACATAAATATCATCAAGACGACCTCACCAATAGAGGTCTGAAGAAGGGTCTCGCCCCGAAACGTCGCCCAGTCCTTCTCTCCAGAGATGCTGCCTGTCCCGCTGAGTTGCTCCAGCATTTTGTGTAAACCGGCACCTGCAGTTCCTTCCAACACTTCATCCACTAAGTCCTTTTCCCAGTCCTTCACAGCTGGATCCAATACAGTTCCCATTACAATCAGTCCAACTTTTCAACTTTCTGACTGCATAACCAGCGTTTCCCCCCCCCCCACCACAAATCAATAATTAATCTTTCAGAGCAGTCAGAATAGCAATTTTATGAAACAAGTCCTATTGTAAAGAAAACATAAATCAACCAGGTCTCACAGCTCCAACTTATGTGAGTGGGTTTGACTAAATCTGAAGACAATGCTTTTTTCTATATCATGCCTAATAGGCCAGTCACAAATGCACAGTGTTAATATAAATCAAATGTTACAAAGTCAGGGCAGCAGTTTCCTGTTCTGGTAACCCGAGGTGACAGAATTTCATATTACACGAGGTAAATTTGAGAGTGGATAGCAGAGATAGCAGAAAGAGGCCCTTCGGACCGTCGGGTTCACCTTGACCATCAATCACCTGTTCACACTAGTTTAATTTTGTGGATACACGCAAAATGCCGGAGTAGCTCGGGGGGGACAGGCAGCATGTCTGATAGACACAAAATACTGGAGTAACTCAGTATCTCTGATAGTCACAAAATGCCAGAGTAACTCAGCGGAACAGGCAGCATCTCTGATAGACACAAAATACTGGGGTAACTCAGCAGGACAGGCAGCATCTCTGATAGACACAAAATACTGGAGTAACTCAGCAGGACAGGCAGCATCTCTGGAGAGAAGGAATGGGTGAAGTTTTAGGTTGAGGCCCTGAAGTTAGACACAACATTGCTGGAGTAATTTTAACACAAAATGCTGGAGTAACTTTGACACAAAATTGCTGGTTAATTTAGTGAGTTGACTTTAATTTTGTTTCATTTGATTTTATTTTATTTTGTTTAGTTTTGTTTATTTAGTTTAGTTTGGTCTAGTTTAGTTTAGTTTAGCTCAGTTTAGAGATACAGAGTGGAAACAGGCCCTTCGGCCCACTGAGTCCACGTGGACCAGTGATCGCTGCACATTAATGCTATCCTACACACACTAGTGGCAATTTACAATCTTTACCTAAGCCAATTAACCAAAAAAACACATACGTCTATGGAATGTGGGAGGCAAGAGGAGCGCCCAGAAAAAATCCACGCATTCGTAGGCAATCTTAGAGGGTTGACGGTGGATATGCAATGGAGGGCATTTAAAAACGCATGGATGAACTACAACAATTTTTCATCCCAGTTTGGCAAAATAATAAATCAGGGAAGGTAGTGCATCCGTGGATAGCAAGGGAAATCAGGGATAGTATCAAAGCAAAAGATGAAGTGTACAAATTAGCCAGAAAAAGCAGCCTACCAGAGGACGGAGAGAAATTCAGTGTCCAGCAGAGGAGGACAAAGGGCTTAATTAGGAAAGGGAAAATAGATTATGAAAGAAAATTGGCAGGGAACAGAAAAACTGACTGCAAAAGTTTTTATAGATATGTGAAGCGAAAGAGATTAGTTAAAACAAATGTAGGTCCCTTGCAGTCAGAAACAGGTGAATTGATCATGGGGAACAAGGACATGGCAGATCGATTGAATAACTACTTTGGTTCTGTCTTCACTAAGGAAGACATAAATAATCTGCCGGAAATAGCAGGGGACCGGGGGTCAAATGAGGAACTGAGTGAAATCCAGGTTAGCCGGGAAGTGGTGTTAAGAAATTGAATGGATTAAAGGCCGATAAATCCCCAGGGCCAGATAGGCTGCATCCCAGAGTACTCAAGGAAGTAGCCACAGAAATAGTGGATGCCTTAGTGATAATTTTTCAAAACTCTTTAGATCCTGGAGTAGTTCCTGAGGATTGGAGGGTAGCTAATGTAACCCCACTTTTTAAATAGGGAGGGAGAGAGAAAACGGGGATTTATAAACCAGTTAGTCTAACATCGGTAGTGGGGAAACTGCTAGAGTCAGTTATTAAGGATGGGATAGCAGCACATTTGGAAAGTGGTGTAATCATTGGACAAAGTCAGCATGGATTTATGAAAGGTAAATCATGTCTGACGAATCTTGTGGAATTTTTCGATTATTTAACTAGTAGAGTGGATAAGGGAGAAGCAGTGGATGTGTTATATCTGGACTTTCAGAAGGCTTTCGACAAAGTCCCACATAAGAGATTAGTATGCAAACTTAAAGCACACGGTATTGGGGGTTCAGTATCGATGTGGATAGATAACTGGCTGGCAGACAGGAAGCAAAGAGCAGGAGTAAACGGGTCCTTTTCAGAATGGCAGATAGAAACTAGTGGGGTACCGCAAGGCTCGGTGCTGGGACCCCAGCTATTTACAATATACATTAATGATTTGGACGAGGGAATTGAATGCAACATCTCCAAGTTTGCGGATGACATAAAGCTGGGGGGCAGTGTTAGCTGTGAGGAGGATGCTAGGAGGCTGCAAGGTGGCTTGGATAGGCTGGGTGAGTGGACAAATGAATGGCAGATGCAGTATAATGTGGATAAATGTAAGGTTATCCACTGGTGGCAAAAACAGGAAAGTATATTATCTGAATGGTGGCCGATTAGGAAAAGAGGAGATGCAGCGAGACCTGGGTGTCATGGTACACCAGTCATTGAAAGTAGGCATGCAGGTGCAGCAGGCAGTGAAGAAAGCGAATGGTATGTTAGCATTCATAGCAAAAGGATTTGAGTATAGGAGCAGGGAGGTTCTACTGCAATTGTACAGGGTTTTGGTGAGACCACACCTGGAGTATTGCGTACAGTTTTGGTCTCCAAATCTGAGGAAATACATTCCTGCCATAGAGGGAGTACAGAGAAGCTTCACCAGACTGATTCCTGGGATGTCAGGACTTCCATATGAAGATAGACTGGTATGTACTCGCTAGAATTCAGAAGATTAAGGGGGAATCTTATAGAAACTTACAAAATTCTTAAGCGGTTGGACAGGCTAGATGCAGGAAGATTGTTCCCGATGTTGGGGACGTCCAGATCATGGGGTCACAGTTTAAGGATAAGGGGAAATCTTTTAGGACCGAGATGAGAAAAAAAAAGTGGTGGGGATCAGAGGGTATGGAGAGAAGGCAGGTACGGGATACTGAGTTGGATGATCAGCCATGATCATATTGAATGGCGGTGCAGGCTCGAAGGGCCGAATGGCCTGCTCCTGCACCTAATTTCTATGTTTCTATGTTTCTATGAAAACATGCAAACTCCGTACAGACAGTTTCTATTACAGCTGCTTCATTCCTGATTCATTTCATTCTTTGAGCTTAGTTTTCAGCTGCTTTGTTGAGGTTTAATCTCGTCCCGCTTAGTTTTTAGTTTAGTCTAGAGAAAGTTTAGTTTAGCACGGAAACAGGCCCTTCGGCCCACTAACACTGCCCCACACGCCAGGGGCAGTTTCCAATGACACCAAGCCAATTAACCCTACAAGCCCGCACGTCTTTGGAGTGTGGGAAGAAACCGGTGATTCTGGAGAAAACCCGCGTGGTCACGGGGGAATGTACAAACTCCGCCCGTGGTCAGGATGGAACCCGGGTCTCTGGCGCCGTGAGGCAGCGACTCTACCGCTGCGCCACCGCGCCGCCCTCACTGCTGTGACTCTACGGGCATCAGGGGAGTTTAACCACCGCGGAGCCACGCTGTGCCACGCTCACACGCTCTAACTGAGATGATATCACCTGTAGCCTTCATTGCCAGGCAGGTTTTATAATCAAAGATAGACACAAAATGTTGGAGTAACTCAGCGGGACAGGCAGCATCTCGGGAGAGAAGGAAGGGGTGACGTTATCAGGTCGAGACTCTTGGTTATGATCCTTGAATGGCTCTCGAGAAATGCCGTAAGGCAAAATGCCGATGCGTATAAAACCGTTAGAGGAATAGATCGTACGTCACGGTGGCGCAGCGGTAGAGTTGCTGCCTTACCTGGCCGGAGACCCGGGTTCGATCCTGACGACGGGTGCTGTCTGTACGGAGTTTGTACGTTCTCCCCGTGACCTGCGTGGGTTTTCTCCGCCGTTTGTAGGTTAATTGGCTTTGGTAAAAATTGTAAGTTGTCCCTAGAGTGTAGGATAGCTTTAGTGTATGGGGTGATAGCGGGCTGGCGCGGACTGGATGGGCCGAAGGGCCTGTTTCCACGCTGCATTTCTAAACTAAAGTCTATGTGGTAAATACACTGTCTTTTGCCCAGAGTAGGATAATCACGAACCAGAAGACATTGGTTTAAGTTGAGTAGGAAAAGATTTAAAAGGGTATCCTTTTCACACGAAGGGTGGTGGGTGTTTGGAACGAGCTGCCAGGGGAGGTAGTTGAGGCTGGGACTATCTAAACCAGGTGTGGGGAACCTTTTCATGGAGGAAGGCCGCATAAAGTTAGCTGTAATCTAATAAGGCCACATCAAGAAACTTCAATTAGATATAGGATTATGTCGTTGAATCTTCTTGTATTCTTTAGTATTGTAAATACGATCATTTTAAGATTAAAATAAAAATAATAAAAGACGAACAAAAAAATATTAATAAATATAAAAGGATGTGTTCTACAAAATTTGGATTCATTCCAAAGGCTGCACTTAATGGCCAAGTAGGCCGCAGGTTCCCCACCCCTGATCTATCCCAATGTTTAAGGAACAGTTAGACAGGTAGAACAGGTTTGGAGGGATATGGACCAAATGTGGGCAGGTGGGGACTAGTGTAGCTGGGACATGGGGCAAGTTGGGCTTAAGGGCCTGTTTCCAGGCTGTATCACTCTGTGACTCTATTTGTGAAGAAGTGTGAGGTTGTTCAGCACCTAATATTTTTCCCAAAATAAGCCCTATTAAAACAGATCATCTGATCATTAAGCATTTGTGGCTGGCGAGGTCTTGCTGGGTGAAAATTGGCTACTTCATATGTTACTGCGGAAAAGTGATGGCAAAAGTCCTTAATTGGTTGTAAAGTGCTTTGGGCCAACGGAGATCGTGAAAGGTGCATTATTAATTCATATTCCTTCCATTAAACTGGTTGGCAAGTTGGCAACAGTGAGGCATGGTCTCAGGGCTACTTTTTCAGTTTAGTTTAGAGATAGAGCGCGGAAAAAGGCCCTTCGGCCCACGGAGTCTGCACCAACCAGCGATCCCCGCACATTAACACTGTCCTACACACTCGAAGAAACAATTTGCTGGTTTAAATCGAAGATAGACACAATACGCTGGAGTATCTCAGCGGGACGGGCAGCATCTCTGGAGAGAAGGGAATGGGTGAAATTCCGGGTGGAGACCCTTCTTCAGACTAACTATCATCATCGGCGGTCACTCAAAATGAGTATGACTGCCCTCTCATGGAGGAAACCTGTGCGTGACTTTGTTTAACGTGGGGAGACTGGTGCACAGACAGCCACCCCACGGTCCTTGACAGATCTGGGTCGGGATCCAGTGGCGTGGAGTCCAAGACGACCGGAGACCCTTTTCTGCTGCAGCCGTCATCCATCTGCCTTCCCAGCCGTTGTGACGCTCCACTAAGGTCAGCCATCGTCCTCCGCCTGTCCCACCGTTGAGGCCTTGGTTGGATTGGCTCTTTGTCAGAGACCTCCCCCTCGACCTTACCGCCGTGGGTGGCCCTACCAGGAGCGTAGCTCCAGACGGCATCGCTCTCAGGATCTCAGGACCACACAAGCTTCTCCACCACCACAAGGTGACAACCCACGGAGAAGTAACTAACTAACTAACTAACCCACCAACCGACCGACCGACCGACCGACCGACCGACTAACTAACTAACTAACTAACTAACTAACTAACTAACTAACTAACTAACTAACTAACTAACTAACTAACTAATCAACTAACTAACTAACTAACTAACTAACTAACTAACTAACTAACTAACTAACTAACTGACCGACCGACTGACCGACTAACTAACCATCTAACTAACTAACTAACTAACTAACTAACTAACTAACTAACTAACTAACTAACTAACTAACTAACTAACTAACTAACCAACCAACCGACTGACCGCCCGACTGACCAACCAACCAACTAACTAACTAACCTGGAGGTATTCAGAAAGGAGCAAGGAATGGAGATTAGATTTGACAGCTCCCGGTACAGACAAGGTCTTGGTGAAGCAGATTACATCTTCCAGCGCCTTAATTTCCATGATGTTATGACTGGTGCTCGATTCTAATTTTTCCCTTGAGTCGCTTGCTGCTGCGTGCGCTGGGATGCTAATGACATTAATGCGGGACGAGCAGCGGCACAGAGCAGTGGTGTCTGGCAGGAAAGAGCATCCATTCACACCATTATATTTTCAAAATCCGGCGGACATGCCAAGATGAGGACAGTTAACACGAGGGCCAAGGCACCTCCGTGCTACTGGAGTGTTGAAAGTCATACAGTCAGAGAGCAATAGTGTCATATATTGAAACATAGAAACATAGACAATAGGTGCAGGAGTAGGCCATTTGGCCCTTCCAGGCCGCACCGCCATTCAATAGGATCATGGCTGATCATTCCACAATCAGTGCCCCGTTCCTGCCTTCTCCCCATATCCCTTGATTCCGTTAGCCGTAAGACCTAAATCTAAATCCCTTGAAAACATCCAGTGAATTGGCCTCCAGTGCTACAGATGAGGTAGCTTGATTAGTACAGGGTGTCAGGGGATATGGGGAGAGGTAAGGGAATGGGGTTAGGAAGGAGAGATGGATCAGCTGTGATTGAATGGTGCCCAGTTCTCCAACAGGTCTTGCTGTCTCTGACTACATTCTATCTCTGTCCCACCCACTCCCCTGACATCAGTCTGAAGAAGGGTCTCGACCCAAAACGTCACCCATTCCTTCTCTCCAGAGATGCCGCCTGTCCCGCTGAGTTACTCCAGCATTTTGTATCTACCTTCATACAGCATAGAATCAGGCCATTCAGCCCACCACATTCATAACCTATACTTACGTTGGTGGTGGCCATTCCCTGTGATGGGAAGATCTTGCAGTGGGCTTAGTGTGTAAGGTACCGCAAATGCAGCGTAGGTTCACCAGGTTGATCCCTAGGATGGCGGGACTGTCATATGAGGAAAGATTAAAAAGACTAGGCTTGTATTCACTGGAGTTTAGAAGGATGAGGGGGAATCTTATAGAAACATCTAAAAATATAAAAAGACTGGACAAGCTAGATGCAGGAAAAATGTTCCCAATGTTGGGTGAGTCCAGAACCAGGGGCCACAGTCTTATAATAAAGGGGAGGTCATTTAAGACTGAGGTGAGAAAAAACTTTTTCACCCAGAGAGTTGTGAATTTGTGGAATTCTCTGCCACAGAGGGCAGTGAAGGCCAAATCACTAGATGGATTTAAGAGAGAGTTGGATAGAGCTCTAGGGGCTAGTGGAGTCAAGGGATATGGGGAGAAGGCAGGCACGGGTTATTGATAGGGGACGATCAGCCATGATCACAATGAATGGCGGTGCTGACTCGAAGGGCCGAATAGCCTCCTCCTGCACCTATTATCTATGTTTCTATGTTTCTAAACCACAAGATGCCTTGAGAGGCTGTAAAGAGACTATCGATGAGACTTGGAACAAAATCGTTGGAGGAAGTCAATCTGGGGCTAAAAGTGGGGACAATCTGTGGGCATTAGGTGGGGGGGGGTGGGGGGGGGGGGTGGTTTGCCTTAAACCGTAGGTGGTGGAACTCAAGGGGAGAGGAACAATGTTGGAACGATTCCAAACTAATGAGGAAAGATATTTTAATCCCTAATGAAAAAAATGTAACATTGGGCAATCACAAGGTTATTAATTTTGAGGTTGAAAAGAGGACAGAAGAGATAATAACCTTTCCGGAAACCATATTTCAGGCAAGCGGATTGTGAAATGCAATTCTGTCTGAAAGGAATTAAAATGGAGAGCCGCTTTTTAAAGGGATGAAAATGGATTGAAGCAGGGGAGTTTCTGGAAATATTCTTTGGCATTAAGAGGAGAGTTAACGTGAGGATGTGCCAGAAAGTTAAAATCAATTTGGTTAAAAATGAAGTGAAGACAATGAAATGGACGGGAATTTAGAAATATAACAGAAGAACTTTAATGGGAACTCGGGACAAAGTTTGAATTTATTGTGGACCTGATCAGTGTGCATTTGCTAGACAGAACACAGGGATGTACGAGACAATAGACAACAGACAATAGGTGCAGGAGTAGGCCATTCGGCCCTTCGAGCTAGCACCGCCATTCAATGTGATCATGGCTGATCGTACCCAATCAATACCCCGTTCCTGCCTTCTCCCCATATCCCCTGACTCCGCTATCTTTAAGAGCCCTACCAAGCTCTCTCTTGAAAGCATCCAGAGAACCGGCCTCCACCACCCTCTGAGACAGAGAATTCCACAGACTCACCACTCTCTGCGAGAAAAAGTGTTTCCTCGAGAAGGTTTGCTTGGGTTGGAAGAGTTTCATTGTGAAGGAAGATCGGACAGTCCCGCCAAAGGAGGGTGAGGGGAGGTTTTATCAAAGTTATGAGGGGCCTGAACAGGGTGAATAAGAAGGGGAATATTTCCCTGGGTAATGTCATCCAACACCTAAGGTGGAGACTCTGGATAGACACGAAATGTTGGAGTAAATGGCCTGTCCCACTTTCACGACCTAACTCACGACCTCTGCCGAGTTTGCCCTTGACTCATACTCGCAGCGTGGGCGTCACGAGGTCGTAGGAGGTCGTAGGCAGGCCGTGATGCCAGTCGTAGGTACTCGTGGCATCAAGTAGGTCGGGGCGTTTATCTAGCCTGATGAAAAATGTCCACGAGTAAAAAAGGTTGTGAATTAGGTCGTGAAAGTGGGACAGGCCCTTAACTCAGCGGGTTAGGCAGCATGTTCATAAGTTCATTCGGAGCAGAATTAGCACATTCATCCCATAGAGTCTACTCTGCCATTCAATCATGGCTGATCTATCTCTCCCTCTCAACCCCATTCTCCTGTCTTGTCCACATAACCCCTGACACCCGTACTAATCTATCTCTGCCTTAAAAATATCCACTGACTTGGCCTCCGCAGCCTTCTGTGGCAAATAATTCCACAGATTCACCAGCCTTGTGACTGAAGAAATTCCTTCTCATCTCATTCCTGAAGGAACATCCTTTAATTCTGAGGCTGTGACCTCTAGTCCTAGACTCTCCCACTAGTGGAAACATCCTCCCCACATCCACTCTATCCAGGCCTTTCACTATTCGGTAAGTCTCAATGAGCTCCCCCCTCAATCTTCTAAACTCTAGCGAGTGCAGGCCCAGCACTGTTAAGCGCATCTCTGGAGAGAAGGATAGGGGTGACGTTTCGGGCCGAGTCCCCTTCGTCAGACTGTGAGTCGGGGGGGACGGGAAACGAGAGATATAGATGGCACCAATATACTTACTGTAGCTAAACTAAGTTAAACTGAACTGAAATTAACTCAACAAGACGGCGCAGCGGTAGATTTACTGCCTTACAGCGAATGCAGCGCCGGAGACCCGGGTTCGATCCCGACTATGGGCGCGCTGTCCGTACGGAGTTCGCACGTCCTCCCCGTGACCAGCGTGGGTTTTCTCCGAGATCTTCGGTTTCCTCCCACACTCCAAAGACGTGCAGGTTTGTAGGTTAACTGGCTTGGTGTAAATGTAAAAATGGTCCCTAGTGTGTGTGGGATAGGATTAGTGTGCGGGGATCGCTGGTCGGCGCGGACCCGGTGGGCCGAAGGGCCTGTTTCCCTGCTGTATCTCCAAACTAAAGACAAAACTAAACTATACTACCTGAATTAAATCTGCTTACTGTGACCTGTAAACCTGAGCTGAGAGCTGGTAAGGATGGTATGGAAATATTGTAAATTTCGTTGGATATATCTATGTAATTGAAACACAGTGGAAACTGGCCCAGAGGAGGTAGTTGAAGCAGGGGCATTGGGTCGGGTCCATGCGTAGGAACGCATGAGAGGCACACATGGGCCAAATGTGGGTATTTGGGATGAGTGTAGATGGGGCGTTTGGCTGGCGTGGGCTGCGGACTTACCATCGGAACCTGCGATCCCTTGCCTTGGGATCGACGCTCCAACCGCCGCCTGCGGATTTCACCATCGAGGAGCTCGCAGTCTCGGGTAGAGACTGATGCCAGGAAGCTCCAAGCCGCAGGGTCCGATCGCTCGGCACAGGGGAGCTGAGATCCCCCCCCGATACGGGAGCTCGATCGCCCCGATGCGGAGGTCCCGAGGCCCCCGACCGCGGGAGAACAAAGATGGGAAGGGATTTGAACTTTTATTTGCCTTCCATCACAGTGAGGAATGTGGAGGAGTCACTGTGGTGGATGTTTATGCTAAAAAGTATTTAGAAACATAGAAACATACAAAATAGGTGCAGGAGTAGGCCATTCGGCCCTTCGAGCCTGCACCGCCATTCAATATGATCATGGCTGATCATCCAACTCAGTATCCTGTACCTGCCTTCTCTCCATACCCCCTGGTCCCTTTAGCCACAAGGGCCACATCCAACTCCCTCTTAAATATGGCCAATGAACTGGCCTCAACTACCTTCTGTGGCAGAGAATTCCAGAGATTCACCACTGTGTGAAAAATGTTTTTCTCATCTCGGTCCTAAACGATTTCCCCCTTATCCTCAAATTTGTGTGTCTTGTTGCTTTTTATTGGTATGGCATATGACAAATCAAATTCCCCGCATGCTGCAACAGAAACTTGGCTTAATAAAGTATGATTATGATTATTATGATCATTAAGAAGGAGGAGAAATGTCTTTAGTCGGAGGGTGGTGAATCTGTGGAATTCTTTGCCACAGACGGCTGTGGAGGCCAAGTCAGCGGATATTTTTAAGGCAGAGAGAGATAGATTCTTGATTAGTGCGGGTGTCAGAGGTTACGGGGAGAAGGCAGGAGAATGAGGCAGGCACGGGTTATTGATAGCGGACGATCAGCCATGATCACGATGAATGGCGGTGCTGGCTCGAAGGGCCGAATGGCCTCCTCCTGCACCTATTTTCTATGTTTCTATGTTTCGATGTTTCTAATGGGGTTAGGAGGGAGAGATAGACCAGCCATCTTAGTTATGGACTGGTATGAAAAACTATTCCTGCCGGGAATTTGATTGGAATTTCCACCACTGCCCCAGGGAATAAAATATACTCTTTGCTTGATTTTTATTATCAAATTTGGTTTAAATGGAGAATATTGAATAAAGGAAGCGGGCAAGGTTAATACACCATTTTATTACAAATGCATACTTTTCAGACTTGCCTGACAATCAGCATGAAAATCCTCTTAAAAGGGGGATTAAGCTTTAAATTCATATTGGCTGCTTAGCCTCGACACTACCTTGTTCACCAGAGAGAGCCTGAGATAGGGAACGAGAGAGACGGAGAAATGCCCATGAATATTTAGCTCTGTGGGCTATGTGGCACGGTGGAAAATTCAAACGCTTTATTCCTTGTACAACCACCAAGAGCAGAGCAGATGAAGAAAACAGTTCCCTCATGACAGTCCTTCAGGTTTGCTTTGCAGTTTGGGGAAAAAGGAGGGGGAGACACTAGACAATGGGGGCAGGAGTAGGCCATTCGGCCCTTCGAGCCAGCACCGCCATTCACTGTGATCATGGCTGATCGTCCACAATCAGTACCCTGTTCCTGCCTTCTCCCCATATCCCCTGACTACATCTTTAAGAGGATGTTTTCCCACAAAGGGGAGAGTCTAGGGCCAGAGGGCGCAGCCTGAGAATTAAAGGACGTTCCATTAGGAAGGAGATGAGGAGGAATTTCTTCAGTCAGAGGGTGGTGAGTCTGTGGAATTCTTTGCCACACAAGGCTGTGGAGGCCAAGTCAGTGGATAATTTTAAGGCAGAGATTGATAGATTCTTGATTAGTGCGGGTGTCAGGGGTTATGGGGAGAAGGCAGGAGAATGGGGTTAGGAGGGAGAGACAGATCAGCCGTGATTGAATGGCGGAGAAGACTTGGTGGGCCGAATGGCCTAATTCTGCTCCGATCACTTATGAACTTATGCACCTCTGGTCAGAAAGGGTGCCGACATTTTGCCATGCTGTGGCCTGTGTAGTGCTAATCTGGACCCAAAACGTCACCCATTCCTTCTCTCCCAGGATGCTGCCGGCCCCAGCTGAGTTACTCCCCTTGTGTCTATCTTCACAATTCTGGAAAGATTCCTTCGAAATCAACTTGCCTAACACCCATGATAGAGTGACTGAGTCATAGAACGTGGAAACAGGCCGTTTGGCCCAACTTGCCCATGTTGGCCGATGTGTCCCTTCTACACAAGTCCTACCTGCGTTTGGTTCATATCCCTCTAAACCTGTCCTATCCATGTTACCTGTCTAAATGCTTCTTAAACTTTGCCATAGTACCTGCTCTGGCCGCTTCCAGATTCAGGGACAGTTTCTTCCCCGCTGTTATCGGGCAACTGAACCATCCTACCACAACCTGAGAGCGGTCCCGAACAACTATCTACCTCATTGGTGACCCTCGGACTATCTTTGATCGGACTGTACTGGCTTTATCTTACATTAAACGTTATTTCATTACTATGTACCTGGACACTGTAAATGGCTCGATTGTGATCGTGTATTGTCTTTCCGCTGACTGGTTAGCGCGCAACAAAAGCTTTTCACTGCACCTCAGTACACGTGACAATAAACTGAACTGAAACTGAACAGCAGGGGAACAAGCTCTTCGGCCCAATGTTGAACAGGGCATTTCACTGTACCTCATTCTTCAGCCTGAACATGGTCAGTTCATCCATGTTCTCAAGCGACGCTGCCTGACCCCCGCTGACTTTATGGAATTCCCTGCCACAGAGGGCAGTGGAGGCCAAGTCACTGGATGGATTTAAGAGAGAGTTAGACACAGCCATGATCACAATGAATGGTGGTGCTGACTCGAAGGGCCGAATGGTCTCCTCCTACACATATTTTCTATGTTTCTATGCTTCTCTGAGTTACTCCAGCACTTTGTGCCATTTTCTTTTGTAAACCAGCACTTGCAGTTCCTCGTTCCGACATTAGCCGAGAGGCTCGGAGGAGGTTTGGTTAAGCTACAGGTCCCCTCCAAGGGGGACTGGTAGCTGGAAATCCTTGGGTGTTACTGCCATGCACAATGATGGAGAAACTATCAAATAAATAATCGTGCCATTAAATATCATTACCATATAACCATATAACAATTACAGCACGGAAACAGGCCCTCTCGGCCCTTCCAGTCCGTGCCGACCATTTGTTTTCCCCTAGTCCCAGACATTAGGCATTAAAAATCTAGATATAATTAAAACACCGGAAAACAGTTCAAAACAATTATGCAATCAGACTCAACTAATTCAGGAAGGATCAATGGGTTGAAACTTGCCCTGTCTCCATCCCCTCCCCCTTCCCAGTTCTCCTCTCAGTCTTACAGCCACCGACTACATTCTATCTCTGTCCCGCCCACCACCCTGACATCAGTCTGAAGAAGGGTCTCGACCCGAAACGTCGCCCATTCCTTCTCTCCAGAGATGCTGCCTGTCCCGCTGAGTTACTCCAACATTTTGTGTCCGTCTGTCTCCCAAGACGCTGACCTCCCATTAATTGATCAATTGATCAAAAATGCCTTGCGCAAAGTGCTGGAGTAACTCAGCGGGTCGGGCAGCATCTCTGGAGAACGTGGACAGGTGACGTTTCGGGTCAGGACCCTTCTTCAGAATGGAGAAGGGTGTTAACTCGAAACGTCGCCTACCCACCTCCCACAGCGATACTGCCTGACCCGCAGAGTTACTCCAGCACTGTGGGGTTTTATTTGGTTAACCAGCATCTGCAGTTCCTTGTGTCTACATGTAATGGAATTAACGATACAATCTGATCAGTGTATTTCGGGTCGAGACCCTTCTTCAGACTGAGAGCCAGAGGAGAAGGTTTTCACATCTTATCACCCTGACTCAGTCTGTACTCCAGCTTTTATAGACAATAGCCAACAGTAGGTGGAAGGACGCTGGCTTAAACCGAAGATGGACACAAAAAAATTATCTTAAAAATAGCGGAGTCGGGGAAATGGGGAGAAGGCAGGAACGGGGTACTGATTGGGGATGATCAGCCATGATCACATTGAATGGCGGTGCTGGCTCGAAGGGCCGAATGGCCTCCTCCTGCACCTATTGTCTGTTGGCTATTGTCTACAAAAGCTGGAGGAACTCAGCGGGACAGGCAGCATCTCTGGAGAGAAGGAATGGGTGACGTTTCGCGTCGAGACCTTTCTTCAGACTGAGTCAGGGGAGAAGGAGACACAGAGATATGGAAGGGCAAGATGTGAAAACCTTCTCCTCTGGCTCTCAGTCTGAAGAAGGGTCTCGACCCGAAAGGTCACCCGTTCCCTCTCCCGTTCCAGAGATACTGCCGGTCCCCGTACACAGCGGTAGTCAGGATCGAACCCAGGTCTCTGGTACCTGTGAGGCAGCAACTCTACCGCTGCGCCAACCTGCCGCACCAAAATGGTAACGGTTTAGAGCGATGTGGGCCAAATGCGGGCAGGTAGGACTAGTCTACTTGGGACATCTTGGTGGGCAGAAGAGCCTGTTCCCCTGCTGTTCAGTTTCAGTTTAGTTTATTGTCACGTGTATCGAGGTACAGTGAAAAGCTTTTGTTGCGTGCTAACCAGTCAGCGGAAAGACAATACACGATTACAAACGAGCCCGTTCACAGTGTACAGATACATGATAAGGGAATAGAGTTTAGTGCAAGGATAAAGTCCAGTAAAGTCCGATCAAAGATAGTCTGAGCGTCTCCAGTGAGGTAGATAGTAGTTCAGGACCGCTCTCTGGTTGTGGTGGGATGGTTCAGTTGCCCGATAACAGCCGGGAAGAAACTGTCCCTGAATCTGGAGGTGTGCGTTTTCATATCCCCACACCTTTCAATGCTGTGTGTCTGGTTAACACTGTTAACCAAGCGGGCTGAGTGTGTGTGGGTCAGACAGAGTGTGGCTTCCACATCTGGATCTTCCATTACCAGGGGCTGGGAAACCGCAGGAACCTGGCAGTCTGCCGGGAGCAGCCTGACCGTCCGAGCAGAAGAGGAATTACAGGGGTGATGACTCCCCCGAGGATTTTGCTGTTCGTTGTAATGGCCTCTCAGTGCAATCTGTGCAGTAACTCCTCCCCATCTCGCCCAACAAGTGAGAACTTCTGGTGTCCATGTGTGGTCTTACGAGCTGTCTCCGCCGTCACATCAGCACTTCCAAGCACTCAGTTTGGTTTCGTTCATCGTCATGTGCACTGAGGTACAGTGAAAAGCCTCTTTGTTGCGGGCTGCCGAGTCAGCAAAAATATAACGCATGATTAGTACAATCCAGCCATTTGCAGTGAACTGATACGTGATAAGGGAATAACGTTTAGTGCAAGGTAAAGCCAGCAACGTCCAGTCGAGGGTACACAAAAAGCTGGAGAAACTCAGCGGGTGCAGCAGCATCTAAGGAGCGAAGGAGATAGGCGACGTTTCGGGTCGAGACCCTTCAAAGTCCAGTCGAGACTATGCATGATTACAATCAAACCATCCACAGCATACAGAAACAGCATACAGGATAAAGAGAATAATATTTGATGCAGTTAAGTCTGATTAAAGATAGTCTGAGGGTGTCCAATGAGGTAGATAGTAGTTCATTATGTCCGCTCTCTGGTTGTGGTAGGATGGTTCAGTTGCCTGATAACTGCTGGGAAGAAACTGTCCCTGAATCTGGAGGTAGACAAAAATGATGGAGAAACTCATGCATTAGGGTTGAGATGCTGCCTCACCCGCTGAGTTTCTCCAGAATTTTTGTCTACCTTCGATTTTTCCAGCATCTGCAGTTCCTTCTTAAACCCTGAATCTGGAGGTGTGCATTTTCACACTTCTGTCCCATTTTGCCCGATGGGAGAGGGGGAGAAGAGGGAGTGGCCGGGGTGCGACTGGTCCTTGATGATGCTGCTGGCCTTGCCGAGGCAGCGTGAGGTGTAGATGGAGTCGATGGAAGGGAGGTTGGTTTGTGTGACTGTTTCAAACTTTCAAGGCATTGAGGATTCGCAATTACTAACGATTGAGGTTCTGCAATTCAATTCCTAAACTCAATTAAAGTTAAAAAATCTATAAATTGTTCGTTACGCTAATAGCGATCGTAAAATTGTAAAAGAATGCATAAACCAATATAATTGGCAAATGTTCTTCAGGGAATGATATGTGGAGTCTTTACGTGCTCTGTCCTGTATGTGACTGCAGCTCACAGTTTGTGGTTCACTCTTAAATAGCTTCTGAACTGGACCCACCAAGTCATTCAATTGTATTTGGATTAGTTCAGTTTAGAGATACAGCGTGGAAACAGGCCCTTCAGCCCACCGAGTCTGTGTCGACCAGCGATCCCCGCAAATTAAAGGGCCTGGACCACTTTGGCGTCATTTGCGCGTCACGCAGGTGGCGTGCGAAGATTTTGTGAAAGCGCGCGACCGGGCGTCACTGCCTATGTCACCACGCCTCACCATGCTTGTCATATGCTCGTCGCGACGTGCGCGTCATGCATCGTGACGAGTAAATGATGTTGCGTAAATGACGCCCAAGTGGGACAGGCCCTTAACGCTACCCTACACACACACTAGGGACAATTTTACATTTACACCAAGCTAATTAACCTACAAACCTGCCCGTCTTTGGAGCACGGGAGGTGACCGAAGATCTCGGCGAAATCCCACGCAGGTCACGGGGAGAACGTACGAACTCAAGTACCGACGGCGCCCGCAGTCGGGATCGAACCCGGGTCTCCGGCGCTGCCACGCTGCCAGGCAGCGACTCTACCGCTGAGCCACAGCGGCCAACTGGTTGTGCCAAAGCCCAACCTATCTTTTACAACAAGGAAGGATTTTTTTGCAGTGATGTAATGGGGGAGGAATCCCAGGAATAGCTCAGCAAAGCCGTGCAAGGCAATTACCGATTGTCATCGATGTTAGCCTTGTCAGTAAAGTCTAAATCCCATGTCTGGATGTGAAAAAAATTGGTATGAATCCAGGAATGCTTTTTAGCAATGATGAAATTTGCTCTGTGCAGTCTTTGTAAGCCCCAGAGCACAAATTACTCTAGTACAAAATCCTGCAACTTAGATTGATTTTTGGTGAACGTCCCTGGCTGAATATGAATTCAGGCCAGCGTTTATGACTTGAGCAAAGAGAGGCTGGGTGGGCGAGAGACCACCGGTAACGGCTTCAACAACAACACACTACAGACTGCTCCATGCACTGCTAGAGTTTAGGGCTCAGGGAAACTGCCAGGTCCTTCAGCCGACTGTCTCAAGTTCATCCTTTCCCTCTCTCCAGAGATGCTGCCCGTCCCGCTGAGGTACTCCAGCATTCTGTGCCTACCTTCAATTTAGAAACCAGCGTCTGCAGTTCTTTCCTTCACGTCCATTAGCGATCAGAGCATAATTAGGCCATTCAGCCCATCAAGTCTACTCTGCCATTCAATTATTGAGGTAGGTTTACAAGGTTAATTCCCGGGATGGCGGGTCTGTCATAAGCTGAGAGAATGGAGCGGCTGGGCTTGTATACTCTGGAGTTTAGAAGGATGAGAAGATATCTTATTGAAACATATAAGTTTGTTAAGGGCTTGGACACGCTAGAGGCAGGAAACATGCTCCCGATGTTGGGGGAGCCCAGAACCAGAGGCCACAGTTTAAGAATAAGGAGTAAGCCATTTAGAACGGAGACGAGGAAACATTTTTTCTCACAGAGAGTGGTGAGTCTGTGGAATTCTCTGCCTAGTAGGGTAGGGTGTAGGATAGTGTTAGTGTGCAGGGATCGCTGGTCGGTGCCAAAGGGCATGTTTCCACGCTGTGTTTCCATAAAGGGCCTGTTCCACTGTACGAGCTAATTCAAGAGTTCTCCCGCGTTTCCCCTGATTCCAACTCTAAGATTTACGGTAATGGCCGCTCGTCGGTACCCGGGGCTCTCGTGGACATTTTTCAACATGTTGGAAAATCTTCACGCGTCTTCACAAGCTTACCGCGTTTCCCGAGTACCTGCCATTGGCGTTACGAGCTGCTAAGAGACGTCCCCGAGCTCCGACGTACCCGCTACATTCATTCTCCATGCATACCACGAGTTTGATTTTTTTTTAAAACTCGGGAGCGCTAATGTATTACCTCGTACAATGGGACAGCCCCTTGAGTCTTGAACTAAAGTCTAGCATCTTAAACATTTGGACAACCTGTGTCATTGACCATATTCAAGCTACTTCTGACCTTCCTTGAAGAAGGGTCTCGACCCGAAACGTCGCCTATTCCTTCGCTCCATAGATGCTGCCTCACCCGCTGAATTCCTCCAGCATTTTTGTCTGCCTTCCTTTATGACTAAACTGGCTTTGCCGTTATACCCAAAGAGCAGCGACACTTCCAATGTCTCAAAACATCCTTTCTTCTGTATGACGCTCAGAGATTTATATGGCAGAAGTCAAGCGATTGAAGACTGTAGGAAATCGATGCAGTGGGACCTGTTTAGAATTGTCCCATGGACCAGCCAGCATGGGTATGATGGGCCAAATGGCTCCATTCCATGCAACTGACTCCGATTGCGTTGAGGACACAACCTGCTGTGAACATTAAGTGCGTCCATGCCTTGATGAGCAAAGAATTTGCACACCGTAAAATAGAAAAATCGCCACGCTCGGGAATTAAAGAGTACACCATTAAATGATTAAGTTGTAATGAGACAGAATCCGGTTGTTCATGTTGCAGAAAGACAGACGGCCGATAATTAGCTGAAGAACTGGAACATCGACAGGCAATTGCGGAACGTGAAATGTTGAGGGCAGGCGTGGAATAAATTAACGATAGACACAAAAATGTTGGAGTGACTCAGCACGACAGGCAGCATCTCTGGAGAGAAGGAATGGGTGACGTTTCGGGTCGAGACCCTCCTTCAGACTGATTAAATTAACTCTACGAAGTAAACCTCGAAAGAACTCCTGCTCGTTTTTTTTTTTAAGTGTTATTTTGATTTACCCATGAAACAGAGAAACATAGAAAATAGTTGAGGGAGATGGCCATTCAGCCCTTCGGGCCAGCACAGCCATTCAATATGATCATGGCTGATCATCCAAAATCAGTACCCCGTTCCTGCCTTCTCCCCATATCCCTTGATTCCGTTAGCCCGAAGAGATACATCTAACTCTCTCTTGAATACATCCGGTGAATTGGCCTCCACTGCCTTGTGTGGCAGAGAATACCGCAGATTCACAACTCTCTGGGTGAAAAGGTTTTTCCTCATCTCAGTCCTAAATTGGCCTCCCCCTTATTCTTACACTGTGACGCCTGGTTCTGGACTCCCCCAACATTGGGAACATTTTTCATGCATCTAGCCTGCCCAATCCCTCAAGAATTGTATATGTTTCCTATAAGATCCCCTCTCATCCTTTTAAATTCCAGTGAATTTAAGCCCAGTCGACCCATTCTTTCATCAGACGTCAGTCCCACCATCCCGGGAATTAACTTGCTGAACCTACGCTGCACTCCCTCAATGGCAAGAATGTCCTTCCTCAAATTAGCAGACAAAAACAGCACACAATGCTCCAGGTGTGGGGTCTCACCGGAGTTACTGTACAACGACAGTAGAACCTCCTTGCTCTGAAACTCAAATCCGCTCGCAGTGAAGGTCAACATGCCATTAGCTTTCTTCACTCTCTGCTGTACCGGCATGCTTACTTTCAGTGACTGATGTACTGAACTCGGAGCATTGAAAGTGATTAATAGGCAATGTGATTAACTTGCTGTTGGACTTTGTTTTAATGGTTCTGTGTTCTTAGTGAAATATATGCAAGTCTGTGCTCAGATGTAACAGCTTCCAACCACTGCCTCCCTCTCAGTCCCTTCTAACAATGTTGGTGGCTTTGACACCACAGCCAGTGATGTTTTGCTAAGATACCGTTATTATAAGATCATAAGTGATAGGAGCAGAATTAGGCCATTCGGCCCATCAAGCCTACTCTGCCATTCAATCATGGCTGATCGATCTCTCCCTCCTAATCCCATTCTCCTGCCTTCTCCCCATAACCCCTGACACCCGTACTAATCAAGAATCTATCTATATCTGCCTATAGAGATAGATAGTTACTCCACACCTGGAGCATTGTGTGCAATTTTGATCCCCTAATTTGAGGGAGCTGGCTCAAAGGCTGGCTCGAAGGGCCGAATGGCCTACTTCTGCACCTATTGTCCATTGTCTATTGTCTATTGTCTATTAAGAATCTATCTATCTATATCTATCACTAACTTGGCCTCCACCGCCTTCTGTGGTAAAGAATCCCACAGATTCACCACCCTCTGACTAAATGAATTCTTCCTCATCTCCTTCCTAAAGGAACGTTCTTCAATTCTGAGGCTGTGACCTCTGGTCCCAGACTCTCCCACTAGTGGAAACATCCTCTCCACATCCACTCTATCTAAGTCTTTCACTATTCTGTACGTTTCAATGAGGTCCCCCATCAGTCTTCTAAACTCCAGCGAATAATGCTAAGATGTTGGCGAGGCCACATTTAGAGTATTGTGATCAGATCTGGGCACCATGTTATAGGAAAGATGTTGTCAAGCTGGAAAGGGTTTAGAGAAGATTTACGAGGATGCTGCCAGGACCAGAGGATAGACACAAAAAACTGGAGTAATTCAGCAGGACAGACAGCATCTCTGGTGAGAAGGAATGGGTGACGTTTTGGGTTGAAATCCTTCTTCAGTCTCAATCTGAAGCATCACCTATTCCTTCTCTCCAGAGATGCTGCCTGTCCTGCTGAGTCTATCTACAGTTTAAACCAGCATCTTCCTACACCAGAGGGTGTGAGCTATAGGGAGAGGTTGAGTAGGCTGGGACTTGGACCGCTGGAAGATGAGGGGTGATCTTATTGAGGTGTATACAATCACGAGGGGAATAGATCGGTTAGACGCACAGAGTCTTTTGCCCAGAGTAGGGGAATCGAGAACCAGAGGGCATAGGTTCAAGGTGAAGGGGAAAAGATTTGATAGGAATCTGAGGGGTAACATTTTCACACAAAGGGTGGTGGGTGTATGGAATGAGCTGCCAGAGGAGGTAGTTGAGGCTGGGACTATCCCATCGTTTAAGATTAGAACAGTTAGACAGGTACATGGATAGGACAGGTTTGGAGGGATATGGACCAAATGCTGGGACTAGAGTAGCTGGGGCATGTTGGCCGGTGTCAGTCTTTGATTCGATGACTCTATGACTCCATGGCTCATTCAAACATCTTTCCCACCTCACCTTAAACATGTGTCCTTTAGTTTTACACTCCTCGACCCTGTAGAAAAGATCGTGACACTTCACCAGGGGCCATAGCATCAGAATTAAAGGACATGCCTTTAGAAAGGAGGTGAGGAGAAATTTCTTAATTCAGACACTGGTGAATCTGTGGAATTCATTGCCACAGAAGGCTGTGGAGATTTTTGATTAGCTTAGGTAGACAAAAATGCTGGAGAAACTCAACGGGTGAGGTAGCATCTATGGAGCGAAGGAATAGGTGACGTTTTTGGTCGAGACCCTTCCTCAGACTGATTTTGGAGTGGGGGGGGGTGGGAAAAAGAAAGGAAGAGGCAGAGATTGTAGGCTGTGGGAGAGCTGGGAAGGGGAGGGGAAGGAGGGAGAAAGCAAGGACTACCTGAAATTGGAGAAGTCAATGTTCATACCGCTGGGGTGTGAACTACCCAAGCGAAATATGAGGTGCTGCTCCTCCAATTTGCGGTGGGCCTCACTCTGGCCATGGAGGAGGCCCAGGACAGAAACCTTTACACCACTTACACCTTTAGAGAGGAGGTGAGGAGGAATTTCTTCATTCAGAGGCTGATGATTCTGTGGAAGGGGAAAAATGCAAGGGTCCCTGGTACGCTTTATCCCGAACAGCTCCGTCACAGAGGACTCGGTGATTTACGGACTGTTCCCAGGGACACATTCAGAGACTGACATCGAGTGCTGCTGGAGGGTCATCAACTCGGTAAAAGACGCCCTTTGGTCTGCCCGAGCACTGTTCACCACCCAGCAGAGCGAGATGTCCGTCAGGGAATGTTGCCGACTGGCCCGCTGCAGACTGCAGGAGTACGTGCTGAGGGACGCACTGAAGCTCGGTGCAGCCAACGCCAAGGCTCGGTGGGGGAGGGCCACAGTCTAACGCCCTTCCGCTGCTGGACATGGGGGGTACGGTATGGTGGAGACACCCCTCAATATAAGGGAAGGTATTCCACTCCACTGTGGCACGAGTGGGGGACTGATTTGTGGAAATTTGGGGGAAAGAAATGTCTAAACTGTATTGTACAGCCTCCGAAAATGTCGGATGGATTTTCCGCAAGGTTAATGTATTGTATATATTTATCATTCGAATAAAGTATATTTTGAAATTAAAAAAAAAATAAAAAAAAAAATAAAAAAGATGATTCTGTGGAATTTATTGCCACAGAATGCTGTGGAGATTTTTGATCAGTATGGTGTCAGGGGTTATGGAGAATGGGGTTGAGAGGGAGAGATCGATCAGCCATGATTGAAACGCGGAGCAGACTTGATCGGCCAAATGGCCTAAATCTGCTCCTAGAATTTATAAACTCATGAACATATAGAGTCATAGAGTTATACGGCTCTGAAACAGGCCCTTCGGCCAATATGTCCATGACAGCCCTTCAAGCTAGGCCCATTTGACCCATATCCTTTGTCTATTTGCTTATCTTTCATTCATTTATTCTATGTATCTTTTCATATCTCTCGATTCCCTCCCCCCCCTGACACTCTGTCTGAGTAAGGGTCTTGAAACTGAAACGTCGTCTATTCCTTTTCTCCAGAAATGCTGTCTGAGTCGCTGAGTTACTCCGGCTTTTTGTGTCTACCTTCCCCCTCAACTTCTGCCACAGTGGCGCAGCGGTAGAGTTGCTGCCTCACAGCGCCAGAGACCCGGGGTCAATCCTGACTATCGGTGCTGTCGGTACGGAGTTTGTACGTTCTCCCCGTGACCGCGTGCGTGGGTTTCCTCCGGGAGATCTGGTTTCCCACGACACTTCAAAGACGTGCGTGCTTGTAGGTAAATTGGCTCCTGTAAATTGTCCCGAGTGCATAGGATAGAACTAGGCTGGTTGGCGCAGACTCGATGGGCCGAAGGGCCTGTTTCCTCGCTCTATCTCTAAAACTAGGAGATGGCAGGGTTCCTGAACACAGCTGGATTAAGTTTCAGATATTCAAGTGTCATGGGTCTGTCCCACTTAGGCAACTTTTTAGGGAACTGCAGGAAACTATGCAGTCACCACGTGTTCGCGGGTGGTCGCCGGGGTGTCGTCCTCACGGTCGTGAGGAGTTCCCGCGTTCTGGGAACTAGTCGCGGCCTCATTACGGTCACCGTGAGTCTTTCAACGTGTTAAAAAAATTAGCGGCGACCAGAATGAAGCCGACATGGAGAGTAGCGAGGATTCTCGTGCCGTAGGTGGGTCGCCAGGAGGTCCTAGTGGGGCGCCAGGAGGTCGGAGGTTCTCGGAGGTTCTCGGAGGTTGTAGCCGGTGCTGACCGGTGAATTTCATTGGCTCATTGGGGAAAAAATACGTAAGCAGTAGTTTTCAGACCCAAGGATAACCGACCGGTAATGTTAAATGTCCGCCGATCTTCACTGCGTCACCGTGTATAAATCTGCTTCCTTCAGAGCCCAGCAGAAAGGATATGTTGCCGCCTCGCGGCGCCAGGGTTCGATCCTGACTACGGGTGCTGTCCGTACGGAGTTTGCACGTTCTCCCCCGTGGCCTGCGTGGGCTTTCCCCGGGCGCTCCGGTTTCCTCCCGCACTCCAAAGACGCGCAGGTTTTGACGTGAATTCAGCTTCAGTAAAAAGTGCCCCTGGTGCGTGCGGGATGGCGGGAATCGCTGGCCGGCACGGACGCGGCGGGCCGAAGGGCCTGTTTTCAGCGCTGTATCTCCAAACTAAACTAAAATGGACATGGAGGAGGGGGGCAGCTCAGGATAAACGGCCCTGATGTACTAAACGCCAGTGCATTAATTTCACAGAAATTTCCGCATTATGCACATGAGAAACCACACTGCATTCGGTTACTACATGGTAATGGGTAGTCGGATAACAGTCAGGGACAATTTAACAAAGTCACGCGGCCCCTGCTTAAACAAAGAGCAAACTGTGTTCCCATCAGGTCCGAAAATAACTGCATACATACGAGTTCATTACATTTAAATTTATGCCGGTCTTCCAAAGGATAGACGTTGCCACTAGCGGGAAAAGCAGAAAAGAACCCCTTAAAAACCGCAGTAACTCCGTTCATTGATTCTAGTTTATTGCCACGTGTACCGAGGTGCAGTGAAAAGCTTTTGTTGCGCGCTAACCAGTCGGCGGAAAGACAACACGTGATTAACAATCGAGCCGTCCATAGTGTACAGATACATGATAAGGGAATAATGTTTTGTGCATTGTAATGGCAGTATGTCCGATCAAGGATAGTCCGAGGGTCTCCAATGAGATAGATGGTAGTTCACGACCGCTCTCTGGTTGTGGTAGGATGGTTCAGTTGCCTGATAACAGCTGGGAGGAAACTGTCCCTGAATCTGGAGGTGTGCGTTTTCACACTTGTCTTCCTTTTGCCCGATGGGAGAGGGGGAGAAGGGGGAGCGTCCGAGGCGCGAGTGGTCCTTGATGATGCTGCTGGCCTTGCCGAGGCAGCGTGAGGTGTAGATGGGAGTCAATGGAATGGTTGTTGGTTTGTGTGACGGTCTGGGCTGCGTCCATAATTCACTGCAATTTCTTCCATTCTTGGGTGGAATCTTCTATTTTTTTAGGACAGTTTAGTTTTGAGAAACAGACCCTTCGGCCCATCGAGTCCACGCAGACCAGCGATCCCCGCACATTAACACGGCAGCCAATTAACCTACAAATCCGTACCTCTGTGGAGTGTGGGAGGAAACCGGAGAAAACCCACGCAGGTCACGGGGAGATCGTACAAACTCCGTACAGGCAGCGCCCGCAGTCAGGATCGAACCCGGGTCTCTGGCGCTGTGAGGCAGCGACTCTTCCAGTTGAGTCATTGTGTTACCTGTGCTGCCACAGTCTCAAGAATAAGGTACGTGGTAGATGGATAGGACAGGTTTGGAGGGGTATGGACCAAACGCAGGCAGGTGAGACTTGGGACAGGTGGGCCAGTGTGGGCAAGTTGGGCCGAAGGGCCTGTTTCCAGGCTGTATCACTCTTTCATTATAAAGGAACCTGGACCTTAACACGCATAAACAGCCTGTACGAGCATGAAGAAAGGAACTGCATATTAGTTTTATTTTTATTTTTTGTTGTTTTAGAGAGACAGCTCGGAAACAGGCCCTTCAGCCCACCGGGTCTGCGCAAACCAGCGATCCCCGCTTATTAACACTATCCTACACTAACCCACTAGGGACAATGTTTATATTTACCAAGCTAATTAACCTACATACCTTTGGAGTGCGGAAGGAAACCGAAGATCTCGGAGAAAGCCCACGCAGGGCGCGTGGAGAACGTACAAACTCCGTACGGGCAGCGCCCGTAGTCGGGATCGAACCCGCGGTAGAGTTGCTGCCTCACAGCGCCGGAGACCCTGCTTCGATCCCGACTACAGGTGCCGTCCGTGCGGAGTCTGCACGTTCTCCCCTTGACCTGCGTTGGTCTTCTCCGAGATCTCCGGTTTTCTCCCGCACTCCAAAGACGCGCAGGTCTGTAGGTTAACTGCATTGGTCTAAAACAAATGTAAAACATGTCCCTAGTGTAGGATAGTGTTATGGGCCTGTCCCACTTGGTGATTTGTTTATGCAACTGCCGGCGACGGTCATAGTCGTGGCAGGTCGCCGAAAAAACAGCGGCAACCTGCGTCGTCCCGGCGACAACCTGTGACAGAACCTACGTCAGGAGAAGTCAAGCTACGCTCATTGGCGTCAAACCCACTGTGGCCGAAAAATTTTCAACATGTCCAAAATTTAGCGACGACCAGAAGGACGCTACGACGTTTCGCGCGACTGAGGAGACCGCACCCGGCGACCACCGGCGAACACGTGGCGACAGACTATTCACCTGTAGTTGCCTAAAAAAATCCCCTAAGTGGGACAGGCCCATTAGTGGGTGGGGATCGCTGGTCAGTGCGGAGCAGTGGGCCGAAGGGCCTGTCTTTGCGCCGTATCTTCTCCACACTCCAACAGAATCCGTTGTCTGAAGAAGGGTCTCGACCCGAAACGTCACCCGTTCCTTCTCTCCAGAGATGCTGCTGCCTGTCCTGCTGAGTCACTCCGGGCTTTTTTGTGTCTACCTCCGGTTTTAAACCGGCATCTGCAGTTCCTTTGTGGGAAATTCCTGAACTTGAACAAATCTTGCCCAATTATGCAGAATTTCTTTTAATTATAGATCTGGTTACATCCTGTCGTGAACATTAAAATTGCGGTGGAGTCATTAATCTTTCTAAATGAATTCACCCATGGCCAATAGCAATGTATTGTCTTAGAGCATTTACAGGGATCATATACTTCATGCATTTCCATTATGCAGTAATTACACAGGAGATTATCGCAAGTGGCACTAAGGCAAATGCAATGCAAGAACCAAGTGCAGGGAATATCATTTCTTGATTCCATGTCTTGGTTAAGAATAAAGGGGTAAGCCATTTAGAACGGAGATGAGGAAAAACCTTTTCATCCAGAGGGTTGTGAATCTGTGGAATTATCTGCCTCAGAAGGCAGTGGAGGCTGATTCTCTGGATAATTTCAAGAGAGAGTTAGATAGAGCTCTTAAAGATAGCGGAGTCAGGGGAGATGGTGAGAAGGCAGGAACGGGGCACTGATTGTGGATGATCAGCCATGATCACAGTGAATGGTGGTGCTGGCTCGAAGGGCCGAATGGCCACTCCTGCACCTATTATCTATTGTCTATTGTCATAACTGTATTATAAAGTATTAATTTCCCAATCTTCAGAGAGCAGTGCTGAACTACTATCTACCTCATTTGTGACCATCGAACTATCCTTGATCGGACTTTGCTGGCTTTAGTTTAGTTTAGTTTAGTTTAGTTTAGTTTTAGTTGAGAGATACAGCACGGAAACAGGCCCTTCTGCGCCGACCAGCGATCCCCGCACACTAACACTATCCTACTTCGTCTTCTTTCGTGTGGCGTGCACAGCCTAAGGTTGTTGGACAACTTGTTCTATCTGATCTTCCGTTTGTGCGCGTCGAGTTGATTGCATTAGTCGAAACAGGGCGGACCACGTGGAGGTTGCAATCTCCCACCTCACACTACCCTACGCACACTAGGGACAAATTTCAATTTACACCAAGCCAATTAACCTACAAACCTGCACGTCTTTGGAGTGTGGGAGGAAACCGAAGATCTCGGAGAAAACCCACGCGGGTCACGGGGAGAACGTACAGACTCCGTACAGACAGCGCCCCGTAGTCGGGATCGAACTCAGGTCTCTTTTTTTTTTACAGGATTTTGTGTCTACCTTCGATTGAAACCAGCATCTGCAGTTCTTTCCTACACTTTCGGCCCATCGAGGCCTCGCCGACCATCGACCACCCGTTCACACTAGTTCGATGTTATCCCACTTTCCCATCCATTGCCTACACATTAGAGGGTGATTTACAGAGGCCAATTAACCTATAAACCCGCACTTCTTTGCGGCGTTGGAGGAAACCGGAGCTCCCGGAGAAAACCCACCCGTTCGCAGGGAAAACGTACAAACTCCACACAGACAGACAGACAGACAGCTTCCGAAGATAGACAGAAAATGCTGGAGTAACTCAGCGGGTCAGGCACCATCTGTGGAGAAAATGGATCGGTCAAAATGTCACCTTTCCGTGTTCTTCAGAGATGCTGCCTGACCCACTAAGTTACTCCAGCATTTTGTGTCAATCTTTGGTATAAACCAGCATCTGCAGTTCCTTTTCGATTTTCGATTTTGGATATACATCGTGAAACATGCTCTATGGCTCAGCGAGTCTAAGCCAACCAGCAATCACCCATACACTAGGGACAATTTACAATTTGCAAATAAACAGTTAACATACAAACCTGTACGTCTTTGGAGTGTGGGAGGAAACGAGCACCAGAATCTCTAACTTTCACCGCTAAACTCTCAACCCTAAACTCTTTAATTGAGTTTAGTTTAGTTTAGACATACAGCACGGAAACAGGTCCTTCAGCCCACTGAGCACCGACCAGCGATCCCCGCACACTAAAGGGCCTGTCCCACTTGGACGACCTCATCCATGAGTTTAGAAGACCCTAGACGAGTTGAAACAAATGTTAAGGTCGTGTTGACTCGCCAAAGTAAAAGACCTCCCACGACCTCCTACGACTATGTCTACGACCTCCTACGACCCCCCTCGACCTCAACCTTCCACACCTAAGACCAACTCCGACTAGCTACGAGTGGAAAATGATCGCACGATAAAATGATGTCATGTTTGCATTTCTTTCATGGCCTCAAGTAGGCCAGTTTCCGACCCACGACGACCTATCTACGACTACCGTCACGACCTACTACGACCAACCTACGAGTAAAAAGTAACAATTTTTTCCATGCCGACCTTTTTTTACTCGCCGACATTTTTTATCGGGCTGGAAAAAAACGCCGCGACCTACTTGAGGCCACGAGTACGCGGAGACCACTCACAAGCACGAGGAAGAGTTACAAAAACCTCCTATGACTTCCTACGACCTCGTGGCGACCACGTGGCGAGTATGAGTCAAGGGCAAACTCGGCAGAGGTCGCCAATTAGCTCGTGAAAGTGGGACAGGGGCTCACTCACACTAAGGACTATTTTACACTTATACCAAGCCAAGCAACCTCTGGCTTGTTCCCTTTATCACCGATACTTTTTTGCATATCTTTCACTCATTGTTCCTTATCTCTCCACATCACCGTCTATATCTCTCGTTTCCCGGATCCCTGACCAGTCTGAAGAAGGGTCTCGACCCGAAACGTCGCCTATCTCCTTCGCTCCTTAGATGCTGCTGCACCCGCTGAGTTTCTCCAGCTTTTTGTGTACCCTCGATTCTCCAGCATCTGCAGTTCCTTCTTTAAAACTACAAACCTGTACGTCTTTGGAGTGTGGGAGGAAACCGAAGATCTCGGAGAAAACCCACGCAGGTGATGGGGAGAACGTGCAAACTCCGTACAGACAGCGCCCGCAGTCGGGATCGAACCCGGGTCTCTGGCGCCGTGAGGGCAGCGACTCTACCGCTGCGCCGCACTGGCCCCAGCTTATACACCCTCTGAACCAACATGCTAAAAGCTTAACGGGAAACTGCAAATTTACCCAAGTGCGTTAATTGTTGGCGGGCTGCTACTGAAATAAAAATAAAGGCACAATCTGATTCACGTTGTGATCTAATCTTGCTACTGCTTGAGCCCTGCTTGGAAGTACTGTGCTAAAATATCGGAGGCACTCTGTAAATATTTCCACAAGCTGTCGGTTCTTGTCTGCTGGTGTTTAATTCATTCACTGAGTCCTAGGCTTATTGCTCATTCAATACCTAATGACAGTAGTTAGTACAGTTCAGTTTATTGTCACGTGTGCCGAGGTACAGTGAAAAGCTTTTGCTGCGCGCTAACCAGTCAGCGGGAAGACAACACATGATTACAGTCGAGCCGCCCGCAGTGTACAGATACAGGATAAAGGGAATAACTTGAATAACGTTTAGTGCAAGATAAAGCCAGGAAAGTCCGATCAAGGATAGTCCGAGGGTCACCAATGAGGTTCCGACTACTTCGGAGATCAGTAGATTAGTACGGAGTGTCAGGGGTTATGGGGAGAAGGCAGGAGAATGGGGTTAGGAGGGGGAGATAGATCAGCCGTGATCGAATGGCGGAGTAGATGATGGGCCGAATGGCCTAATTCTGTACTCCTGCTCCTCTCCCTTATGACCACATGACATTATGTCCGCTCTCTGGTTGTGGTGGGATGGTTCAGTTGCCTGATAACAGCTGGGAAGAAACTTCCCCTGAATCTGGAGGTGTGCGTTTTCACACTTCTGTACCTTTTGCCCGATGGGAGAGGGGAGAAGAGGGAGTGGCAACTCCTAACCCCATTCTCCAACTGGGACCGACCTCGAGGTGAGAGGGTAGGGTTGGGGGTGGGGGTGAGGGGGTAGGGGTGGGGGTGAGGGGGAGGGGGTGGGGGTGGTCAGGTGGGGGTGGGGGTGAGGGGTGGGGGTAGGGGTGAGGGGGTGGGGGTGGGGGTGGGGGGAGGGGTTGGGGGTGGGGGGGTGGGGTGAGGGGGTGGGGGTAGGGGTGAGGGGGTGGGGGGGTAGGGGTGAGGGGGTGGGGGTGGGGGTGGCGGGAGGGGGTGGGGTGAGGGGGTGGGGGGTGGGGGGAGGGGGCGGGGGGGGTGGGGGTGAGGGTGGGGGTGAGGGGTGGGGAGATGCGGGTGAGGGAGTGGGGGGTGAGAGGTGGGGGTGTGGGGGGGGAAGAAACAAGACTGCATGGTGCACATAGAAACTATAAAAGTGTTGAGATGTTTCCATTTTTATACAGTACCAGCGACTGCCTGGCTCTGAGGCACAGCGGTAGAGTTGCTGCCCTACAGCGCCAGAGACCCGGGTCCGATCCTGCCGACGGGTGCAGGGTTTGTATGTTCTCCCCGTGACCGCGTGGGTTTTCTCCGGTTTTCCCCCCACATTCCAAAGACGTCCAGGTTGGCAGCTTGCGGGAAGGAACTGCGGATGCTGGTTTAAACTGAAGATAGACACCACAAGCTGGAGCAACTCAGCGGGACAGGCAGCCTTCTGAACCTTCTGAACCTTCTGAATTTTGTAGCCGGCAGGGCAGTGCTCTGCATATTAACCTACAAACCTGTACGTCTTTGGAGTGTGGGAGGAAACCGAAGATCTCTGAGAAAACCCACACAGGTTATGGGGAGAACGTGCAAACTCCGTACAGGCAGCACCCGTAGTCGGGATCGAACCCGGGTCTCTGGCGCTGCATTTTGCAACTCTACCGCTGTGCCACCGTGACCGCCCCTCTGGAGAGAAGAAAAGAGTGGCGTTTTGGGCCGATATGTCCCTAGCTGAAGAAGGGTCTCGACCCGAAACGTCACGCATTCCTTCTCTCCAGAGATGCTGCCTGGTCCGCTGAGTTACTCCAGCATTTTGTGTCTATCTCAGGTTTGTAGGTTAATTGGTTTGTAGTTTAAAGATTGTAAAAGATGAGGAAACACTTTTTCTCACACAGAGAGTTGTGAGTCTGTGGAATTCTCTGCCTCAGAGGGTGGTGGAGGCAGGTTCTCTGGATGCTTTCAAGTGAGAGCTAGATAGGGCTCTTAAAGATAGCGGGGAGAAGGCAGGAACGGGGTACTGATTGGGGATGACCAGCCATGATCACATTGAATGGCGGTGCTGGCTCGAAGGGTCGAATGGCCTACTCCTGCACCTATTGTCTATTGTCTGTTGTCTGTTGTCTCTTGGCTGAAGAAATTCCTCCTCATCTCCTTCCGATGTAACAAGGCTCCTTTCGAAATGTGAGGTGGTCCTTCAACAGATTCCGCACAGACGGTAGGTGGGATCGAACCTGGGTCCCTGGCGCTGTGAGGCAGCACCTCTCCCGCTGCGACACCGGGCCGCCCTATGCTTCACGGTTCTCAATTAAAAATATAAGTGGAAGGGCCACCTGTCTACCATGGTTGAACTTTAAGGATCCCATAGCTCTAATTGCAAAGCCACTCATCCCCAGCCTGGTCTCTCTGTGGCCTTCTCAGCGGTCTATCACCGACTAAATAATCCTGGAAAATAATTGAACTCCGATTAAACATTCTTCATCTGCAGAAAGTCAAATGATTGCTCTCCACGAGCCAAGTGCTAAGCAAACTATTTGTCCATCAGATCACTTTATTTCACGAACGAGCCATTAAATAAAATCGTTACAGTTTTTTACATCTCCCCGCCAGAGAATAAGTAATTCGTGATGATATCGTTTATTTTACAGATACAGCACGGAAACAGGCCCTTCAGCCCACCGGGTCCGCACCGACCAGCGACCCCCGCACACTAACACCATCCGACACACACTAAGTGGCAATGTTACAAAATTTTGAGATTTTAAAAATCAAGTCTGCAATTTACCCCATCAGATAAAGCATAAAAAGAAGTTTAGTTTGACACCTAATTCACTTTCATATCTTCAGTATTAAAAAAGTTATGGCCATTTGCATACTCGGAAATTAGCATCTTGTTCCCTATTGCTTTTCCATTGACTTAACACAAAAGCTGTGATCTAGGACAGTCAAAAGCCCATAACTTTCTTAAAAAAAAGAGAACTGAATGAAATTTTCAATTATAGATTGAAGCATTCTGAAACAAATATGAAACAATCTTACTTGCAAGACCTGAAATTGAAGCATATAATTAGTTAGTTACCCAATTGTAGCTAATTACAAAATTCAATTACTAGATCTAAACATCTATCCATTTCTGAAGAAAAGGTTAACATTTTAAAAGCCTAAGTGTCCAAATAACATTCACACAAGAATTCACAATATAACATGATTTTTAAAGCTCATTGTCGTGAATTTATAGGCCAAATGGAAGGAATTTAGTGTTTAATTCCCGTAAATTAATGGCCATTTAAATCATCTTGCGAGTGGGATTTTGTGGAACGCGATCGTTTGGAACGTTGCGGTTGCGGTGAATTTAAACCTCGTATCGGCGGGAAAAATACTGCCGGTTCGTATATTTACATAATCACCTTTATGCAAGGTGAAATTTTGATTAAAGGCATCCTAAGAAGCATGTTTATATGTAAAATAAACGGCTTTCCTTTACCTGTCCCGTACGTGAAATCCTGCTATTAAATTATCCAGCGCAGTTTAAAAAAAAATTAATAAAACTGATGTCGGAGCCATTATTCCTCAGCAGCTAAACAGCCTGACAATAATTGATTTGAACAGGCTGGAGAAAAACGGCATTTTAAACCCGCACTCCCCCCCTCTCAAAGGCGCCAAAGTCGCGCACACGGGCAGTGACAGAACTGCAGCGTCGCTGAGGATAGGTTTTGTAACATCCCTTCACTAAGGAACAATTTTTACAGTTACACCAAGCCAATAAACCGACATTCCTACACGTCACTGGAGGAAACCGGAGATCTCGGAGAAAACCCACGGAGAACGTACAAACTCCGTGCCGACAGCACCTGCAGTCGGGATCGAACCCGTGTCTCTGGCGCTGTAAGGCAGCGACTCCACCGCTGCGCCACTGTGCCTGCCCAGACTTGCTGGTTCACTGCCAGGATCTTTTTAAGGCTTTAGACCTTTACCGAGACAAGATTCAAGAAAGTGGGGTCGTTTCTTGCAGAAACAGAGAACAAAGTGCTGGGGTAACTCCGCGGGTCAGGCACCATCTCTGGAGGAAAAGGATGGGCGATGTCTCGGGTCGGGTTCCTTCTTCAGACTGAGAGTCGGGGGGAAAGGGAAACGAGAGATATAGACGGCGATGCAGAGAGAGAGAGACAAAATGAATGCAAGATGCGCAAAAAAAAGCAACGTTGATGACGGAGGCAGGCCATTGTTGGCAGTGAGCTAGGTGAAAATGAGCTGCAGACAATGAAACTCAACAGGACAACTTGGGTGGGGGAGGGTTGGCGAGAGAGGGGATGCAAGGATTACATGAAGTTTGAGAAATCAATATTCATACTGCTGGGTTGTAAGCTGCACATGCAGATAGTACTTAGGATTCATTTGAGATAGACGTGCTAGTATCAATGCTCAACGATTTGCGTTTAAGTTTAGGTTTGTTGTTATCACGTGCACTAAGGTACAGTGAAAAGCTTAAATTTGCATGCTATCCAAACAGATCAGGTGTAGTTTTTAATTTCGGTTCACCTGACACGTGACAATAGACCAAGTCTGAAGAAGAGTTTCGGCCTGAAACGTTGCCTATTTCCTTCGCTCCATAGATGCTGCCTCGCCCGCTGAGTTTCTCCAGCACTTTTGTCTACAAACCAAACCAAGTCTTTGCAATGCTGCAGGCTCAGGTAGCGCTGGCTTATCATTGGGTGGTCATGGTGGCGCAGCGGTAGAGTTGCTGCCTTATAGCGAATGCAGCACCGGAGATCCGGGTTCGATCCCGACCACGGTTTGCTTTCTGTACAGAGTTTGTACGTTCTCCCCGTGACCTGTCTTGGGTTTTCGCCGAGATCTTCGGTCGGTTTCCTCCCACGCTCCAAAGACGTGCAGGTTTGTAGGTTAATTGGCTTGGCGTAAGTGTAAATTGTCCCTAGTGTGTGTAGGATAGTGTTAAGGGCCTGTCCCACTGTACGAGGTAATTCAAGAGTTTTCCCGAGTTTTCCCCTGATTCAAACTCGGGAAATGTCCGTAGCGGGTCCGTAGGAGTTTGTGGACGTCTCGTAGCGGCTTGTACAAGTAAAAAGTAACAATTTTATTTCATCACGAGTATTTTTTTACTCATGGACATTTTTCACAGTGTGGAAAAAAAATGTCACGGGTTTACCGGATAACCTACCGTTAGCATCGCGGCCCGCTACGAGACACCCACTACTGACTCCTACGGACGCGCTACGTACATTCTCCGAGTTCGAATCAGGGGAAAAGTCGGGAGAACTCTTGAATGACCTCGTACAGTGGGACAGGCCCCTTTAGTGTGTGGGGATCGCTGGTCGGCCCGGATCCGGCCTGTTTCAGCGCTGTATCTCTGAACTACACTAAACTAAACTAAACCAAACCCACTTCGAGAGCCAGAGGGAACAACGTTATGAAGCAGGGAAATGTTGGCAGATGGCAGAGTTGAAGGCAGCAAAGATTAACGACAAACAGCAGAGAGACAGTTATATAAATGGGTTGCCCTTCTTTAGAATGGATCTAATTTCCTGTGTGTTTCTCAGGCCTGTCTCTTGGCAGAGACCTGCGCTTTTCATTGTTCTGCTTAAAAAAAATACCCTGCTTGACTCCCAAGATTTAACATTCTCCCTTTGACTTGCAAACTGCAAGATAGCAAGGTCAATGCAAAATCAAGGTCACGCAAACCTGACAGGCTTCCCCTAAATTACTGGAACCAGAATAAGGAGAATTAGAAAGTGCCCAGCTAAGTACACGAGTGATAGGGGCAGAATTAGGCCATTCGGCCCATCAAGTCTACTCCGCCATTCAATCGTGGCTGACCTATCTCTCCCTCCGAACCCCATTCTCCTGCCTTCTCCCCAAGTCAAGTCAACTTTATTTGTCACATACACATGCATGATGTGCAGTGAAATGAAAGAGGCAGTGCTTGCGGGATTGTGCAAAACAACAGAACAGAACAGGACTGAACCAGTATGTACATTTAAAGAGGATGCAGCAGTAATTACGGCCCGGTGAGATCAGCGGTTACAGTCCTGGCGGCCTGTGGGAGGAAACGCCGTCTCATCCGCTCCGTTTTCGCAGAGTGACAGCGGAGGTGCTTGCCTGACCGCAGCAGCTGGGACAGTCCGTTGCTGGGAGGGTAGGGGTCCCCCATAACGTTGCTGGCTCTGGATCTGCACCTCCTGGTGTATAGGCCCTACAGGGGGGCGAGTGTAGTTCCCGTGGTGCGTTGGGCCGAGCGCACTACTCTCTGCAGAGCCTTCCTGTCCTGGGCAGAGCTGTTGCCAAACCAGATCGAGATGTTTCCGGTCAGGATGCTTTCTACAGCCCCAGAGTAGAAGGATTGAAGGATCCTCAGAGAGACTCTGAATTTCCCCAGCTGCCTGAGGTGGTAGAGGCGCTGCCTTGCCTTCCTCTCCAGTGCGGCAGTGTGTGTTATGTCCATGTCAGATCCTCTGTGATGTGGACTCCCAGTTATTTAAAGTAATATCTGACACCCGTATTAAGACGGCAAGATTGAGACACAAGGAACTGTAGATGCTGGGATCTTGAGCAAAGCAGAAACTTCCCAAATACTGCAGTGAAAGGCCTGGATAAAGTGGATGCGGAGAGGATGTTTCCACTAGTGGGAGAATCTAGGACCAGAGCTCACAGCCTCAGAATTAAAGGACGGTCCTTTAGAAAGTTGAGGAGGAATTTCATTAGTCAGAGGGTGGTGAATCTGTGGGATACATTGCCACAGAAGGCTGTGGAGGCCAAGTCAACGGTTATATATAAGGCGGGGATTGCTAGATTCTTAATCTTCTTCTTGCGAATGAAACATAAACCAAAGGAATAGTTAGATCTCAAGCCGGGTGTTGAGCAGCCAGGCTGTTGTCTCTGTTGGCGTTAGTGTATGTCAGGCCCTGAGCTCCATTTGGTGGGTGGTAGAGCGGGCACCCAGAGATGACACGGTTGGCTGTCTGTTGTTCTGCTCCGCATTCACAGGCTGGGCTCTGGCGAGGCCCCCGTCTCCACACGCTGGCCTTGGAACGCCCAACTCCAGTACCAAGTCTGTGATTGAATGGCAGCGGGCCGAATGGTCTAAATCTGCTTCTAGATCTTATGAACTTGTGAGACTGCCGGGGGAACTCAGTTGGTCCGACAGCACCTGTAGAGGGATGGCTACGTGACGTTTCAAGTTGGTATCCTTCTTCAGATATTACTGTATACTCCGAAGATAGACACAAAAAGCTGGAGTAACTCAGTGAGACTGACAGCATCTCTGGAGAGATGGAATGGGTCGAGACTGCATTGGTCACGGAAGTCTACATTTCACGACATCCATCTGCCTTTAGTCTAGTCTAGTCTAATCTAGTCTAGTCTAGTTTAGTTTAATTAAGTCTAGTTTAGTCTAGTCTAGTCGAGTTTAGTCTAGTCTAGTCTAGTCTAGTTTAGTCTAGTCTAGTCTAGTTTAGTCTAATCTACTCTAGTCTAGTCTAGTCTACTTTAGTCTAGTCTAGTCAAGTCTAGTCTAGTTTTAGTCTAGTTTAGTCTAGTCTAGTCTAGTCTAGTTTAGTCCAGTCTAGTTTAGTCTAGTCAGGTCTAGTCTAGTTTTAGTCTAGTTTAGTCTAGTCTAGTCTAGTCTAGTCTAGTCTAGTCTAGTCTAGTCTAGTCTAGTTTAGTTTAGTTTAGTTTAGTTTAGTTTAGAGATACAGCACGGAAACAGGCCCTTCGGCCCAATTGAGCACCGACCAGCGATCCCCGCACATTAACACTATCCTACACACACAAGGGACAATTTTACAGTTATACCAAGCCAATTAACCCACAAACCTGGAGTGTGGGAGGAAACCAAAGATCCTGGAGAAAATCTACACAGGTCATGCGGAGAAGGTACAAACTCCGTACAGACAGCACCCGTGGTCAGGATCGAACCCGGGACCCGCGTTAAGGCAGCAACTCTACCGCCGCGCCACCGTGCCGCCTGGTGTCTTCGATGAGCATGCCAGAACTGAATCCAGACAACCATGTCACTGAGAATCCCACACATGTTAATCCTCTTGAAGAGCCTACAATGAGGGACTGTATCAAAGTCATACTAAAACCTATGTATACAATATCAATATCCACCACCCTAACTTCATCAATCGTCTCCTCAAAAAACGCAATCAAGTTAGTGTCCTCTGGTAGACACCAAATGCTGGAGTAACTCAGTGGGACAGGCAGCCTGTGGAATTCTCTGCCTCAGAGGGCGGTGGAGGTTGGTTCTCTGGATGCTTTCAAGAGAGAGCTAGACAGGGCTCTTAAAGATAGCGGAGTCAGGGGATATGGGGAGAAGGCAGGAACGGGGTACTGATTGGGGATGATCAGCCATGATCACATTGAATGGCGGTGCTGGCTCGAAGGGCCGAATGGCCTACTCCTGCACCTATTGTCTATTGTCTATTGTCTATTGTCTATTATCTCTGGAGAGAAGGAATAGGTGACATTTCGGGTCGAGACCCTTCTTCAGACTCTGTACCATCTGGTTCTTGATTCCTCGACTCTGGGTAAAAAGGCTACGCATGTACATTCCAAAGTAGACTTCACAGGTACAGCAAGGAAACAGGCCCTTCGGCCCACCGAGTCTGCGTCGACCAGCGATCCCCCCCGTGCACTAGCACTATCGCACACACCAAGGATAATTTACTAGTTTAGCAAGGCCTATTAACCTACAAGCCAAAGCTCGACACACAATGCTCAGCGGGACAGGGCAGCTTCTCTGGTGAAAAGGAACAGGTTTCATCGAGACCCTTCACCAGGCCTGAAATGCCACCTATTCCTTTTCTCCAAAGATGTTGCCTGACCCGCTGAGTTACTCCAGCATTTTGTGTCTATGTTGGGTGTGAACCAGCGCCTGCAGTTCCTTCTTACTGTGGGTCTTTCGAGTGTAGGAGTTGAATTCAGTGGAATTTCTTTAGTCAGAGGGTGGTGAATCTGTGGGAGTCTTTGCCACAGAAGGCTGTGGAGGCCAAGTCAGTGCATATATTTAAGGCAGAGATAAATAGATTCTTCAGTTCTTTCTTCTCCGTGGGTTGTCACCTTGTGGTGGTGGAGAAGCTTGTGTGGACCTGAGATCCTGAGAGCGATGCCGTCTGGAGCTACGCCCCTGGTAGGGCCACCCACGGCGGTAAGGTCGAGGGGGAGGTCTCTGACAAAAGAGCCAATCCAACCAAGACCTCAACGGTGGGACAGGCGGAGGACGATGGCTGACCTTAGTGGAGCGTCACAATGGCTGGGAAGGCGGATGGATGAAGGCTGCGGCAGAAACGGGTCTCCGGTCGTCTTGGGCTCCATGCCAATGGATCCCGACCCAGATCTGTCAAGGACCGTGGGGTGGCTGTCTGTGCGCCAGTCTCCCCACGTTAAGCAAAGTCACGCACGGGCGTCCTCCGTACGGGGAATAGCTCCCTGGAGACACCCATGGTCAGCCATGACCGAAGGGGGCCCCAACAAGAAGAAAATAGATTCTTGATGAGTACGGGTGTTAGAGGTAATGCGGAGAAGGCAGGAGAATGGGGTTAGGAGGAGAGAGACAGCTCAGCCAAGATTGAACGGTGGAGTAGACTCGATGGGCCGAATGGCCTAATTCTGCTCCTGTCACATGAATATGAACTTATGAGTAAACTAGAGCACGGGGGAGAACGTACAAACTCCGTACAGGCAGCACTCGTGGGCAGGATCGAGCCCAGGTCTCTGGCGCTGTGAGGCAGCAACTCAACCGCCACTGTTCAGTACTGCTCCGTGTTCTACGAGCAAGCGGGAGAATGCGGTTAGATTTATCACCATCTCATCAGGTCTAATATGGTTCATTTGGAGTATTCTATTTCACTGATGAAAGCAGTTCTTTCTTCCCACAGCCAGCATGGCGGTTAAATCACTGGGATGGAATCTGGAGGCCTGGACTATTGATCGGGAGATGCGAGTTCAAATCCCACCACGACAGCTGGGGAATTTCAATTAAAATAATGAAATAAAGCTGGCATAAATCAAAAACAGTGAATGTGGAAATGACTAGATTGTTGTAAAAAAAATCCACCTGGACCACAAACGTTTACCCGGGAATGATTACAAGCATATGATGAGCGCTTGGCAGCACCGGGCCTGTACTCGCTGGAGTTTAGAAGGATGAGGGGAAATCTTCATCGAATAATGAAAGGCCTGGATATAGTGGATGTGGAGAGGATGTTTCCACTGGTGGGAGAGTCCAGGACCAGAGGTCACAGCCTCAGAATTAAAGGGCACTCTTTTATGAAGGAGGTGAGGAGGAACTTCTTTAGGCAGTGGGTGGTGAATCTGTGGAACTCATTGCCACAGAGGGCTGTGGAGGCCTAGTCTGTGGATGGTTTTAAGACAAATTCTTGGTTAGAACGGGTGTCAAGGGTCATGGGGAGAAGGCAGAAGAGTGGGATTGGGAGACAGAGATAATAGACATTAGACAATAGACGCAGGAGTTGGCCATTTGATCCTTTGAGCCATTCAATGTGATCATGGCTGATCATCCCAATCAGAACCCCGTTCCTATCTGCTATCTTTAAGAGCCCTATCTAGCTCTCTCTTGAAAGTATCCAGAGAACCGGCCTCCACCGCCCTCTGAGACAGAGAATTCCACAGACTCGCCACTCTCTGTGTGAAAAGGAACAAGTAGTTAAAAGAAGATCAGCCACGATTGAATGGCGGAGTGGCCTAATTCTACTTCTAGAGATTGCACACTTGAAGAGCTGGAATAAAACGGAGCAGTGGATGTGGAAACGACCGGTTTGTTGTAAAAAATCCACCTGGACCACAAATGCTCACCAAGGAAGGAAAACCTGGTTTAGATCTGACTCCAGGTGTGATGGAGCAGCAACTTGTTAAGGGGCATCGAGGGACAGGCAATAAATGCTGGTCTTGTCAGCATCACTGACAAGTTGGGAAAAGGGGAAGTACAGCGGGATCTCGGGACCTTGTACATCAGTCTATGAAAGTAAGCATGCAGGTACAGCAGGCAGTGAAGAAAGCGAATGGCATGTTGGCCTTTATAACAAGAGGAATCGAATATAGGAGCAAAGAGGTCCTTCTGCAGTGGTACAGAGACCTAGTGAGACCACACCTGGAGTATTGTGTACAGTTTTGGTCCCCTAATTTGAGAAAGGACATTCTTTTTATTGAGGGAGTGCAGCGTAGGTTTACAAAGCTAATTCCCGGGATGGCAGGACTGTCATATGCTGAGAGAATGGAGCGGCTGGGCTTGTACACTCTGGAGTTTAGAAGGATGAGAGGGAATCTTATTAAGGGTTTGGACACGCTAGAGGCAGGAAACGGGGTACATGGCTGATCAGCCATGATCATATTGAATAGTGGTGCAGGCTCGAAGGGCCGAATGGCCTACTCCTGCACCTATTTTCTATGTTTCTATGTTTCTATGAAACATGTTCCCGATGTTGGGGGAGTCCAGAACCAGGGGACACAATTTAAGAATAAGGGGTAAGCCATTTAGAATGGAGACGAGGAAACACTTTTTCTCACAGAGAGTTGTGAGTCTGTGGAATTCTCTGCCTCAGAGTGCAGTGGAAGCCAGGAGGCGGGTTCTCTGGATACTTTCAAGAGAGAGCTAGATAGGGCTCTTAAAGATAGCGGAGTCAGGGGATATGGGGAGAAGGCAGGAACGGGGTACTGATTGTGGACGATCAGCCATGATCACATTGAATGGCGGTGCTGGCTCGAAGGGCCGAATGGCCTACTCCTGCACCTATTGTCTATTGTCTATTGTCACTCCTGCCCCATGAACAAGCAGTCGAAAGAAGATAACTTTGCATGTGATTAAAATACAACCATCAGTGGGCAAGGAAACATTTTGGAAACATGACCCAGAATGTTTCAAGTGTAGAGATTCTGTCCATGAATCAAGCACTGATGTGACTGAGGGTAGTTTTCCTCTTAAATTATTGAGACCAGGTTTAGATTGAGGTCTAGAGATGTGTAGGAAGGAACTGCAGATGTTGGTTTGGATGAAAACACAATTCTGGAATAACTTTCTTCCCACAGCCATTAGGCTGGAAGAAAGAACTGCTTTCATCAGTGAAATAGAATACTCTACATATTAGACCTGATGAGATGGTGATAAATCTAATCTCATTCTTCCCCTTGCTCGTAGAATATAGAATGGGGTCTCGACACGAAACGTCACCCATTCCTTCTCTCCAGAGATGCTGCCTGTCCCGCTGAGTTACTCCAGCTTTTTGCGTCTATCTTCGCACCAGTCAACATTTCCCAGCTACACTAGTCCCACCTGCCTGCGTTTGGTCCATATCCTTCTAAATCCGTTTAACTATCTGACTGTTTCTCAAATGATGGGATAGTCCCAGCCTTAACTACCTCCTCTGGAAGCTCGTTCCATACACCCACCACCCTTTGTGTGAAAAAGTTACCCCTCAGATTCCTATTAAATCTTTTCCACTTCACCTTGAACCCATGTCCTCTGGTCCTCGATTCACCTACTCTGGGCAAGAGACTGTTCATCTACCCGATCCATCCCTCTCAAGATTGTATAGACAAAATCCTTCTCCTTCTAAATCCTTCCTATCCATGTACCTGCCTCCCCGTTCGACCCTGACCCCGGGTGCTGCCTGTGTGGAGCTGGTACGCTCTCCCCGTGACCACGTGGGTTTCCTCCGGGTGCTCCGGTTTCCTCCCACATCCCGAAGATGTGCGGGTTTGCAGGTCAATTGGCCTGTGTAAATTGGCCCCGAGTGTGTGGGATGCAAAACTGGGTCGAACGTAAAACTAGGGCGCGGGCGATGGACGGACTCGATGGGGCGAGGGGCCTGTTTCCAACGCTGTGTCTCTGAGCTAAACTACAAGACGCGTGCGTTTTTCCTCACTGCAAGGCACAGGTTAGAAAGTGTAGCACAGGAGGAGAAATATTTCAGGACAATCGAAGGGCACCAAGCCCCCTGAAGCCTCTCTCACAGCAGTGATATGAATGACTCTCCTGGTCCGAACAAGTGACCAGATATTTATCATCCATGGTTGGTGCTGCCAAACAGGTCGGCAAACCAGTCTCGTCAGCATAGCAGCTGCCAGCAGTGTCATAGGACAAACTCCAACAAGCAAAGAAAATAGACACAAAAAGCTGGAGTAACAGCATCTCTGGAGAGAAGGGATGGGTGACAATGGCTAACAATGGCCTGTTTAATTTTATCATCGTTACAATAGACAATAGACAATAGGTGCAGGAGTAGGCCATTCGGCCCTTCGAGCCAGCACCTCCATTCAATGTGATCATGGCTGATCATCCCCAATCAGTACCCCGTTCCTGCCTTCTCCCCATATCCCCTGACTCCGCAATCTTTAAGAGCCCTATCTAGCTCTCTCTTGAAAGCACCCAGAGAACCGGCCTCCACTGCCCTCTGAGGCAGAGAATTCCACAGACTCACCACTCTCTGTGAGAAAAAGTGCTTCCTCATCTCCGTTCTAAATGGCTTACCCCTTCGTCTTAAACTGTGGCCCCTGGTTCTGGACTCCCCCAACATCGGGAACGTGTTTCCTGCCTCTAGCGTGTCCAAACCCTTAATAATCTTATATGTTTCAATAAGATGCCCTCTCATCCTTCTAAACTCCAGAGTGTACAAGCCCAGCCGCTCCATTCTCTCAGCACATGACAGTCCCGCCATCCCGGGAATTAAGCTTGTGAACCTACGCTGCACTCCCTCGATGGCTAACAATGACCTGTTTCCTTAATCATCGTTACTTTTTTGCATACCTTTCATTTATTTGTTCTATATCTCTCTACATCACCGTCTATATCTCTCATTTCCCTTTCCCCTGACTCTCGGTCTGAAGAAGGGTCTCGATCAGAAGCGTCACCTATTTATTTTCTCCAGAGATGCTGCCTGTCCCGCTGAGTTACTCCAGCTTACTGTGGCTACATATACGGTTTAGACCAGCGTCTGCAGTTCCTTCCTGCACGAGGGAAGATAGACACAAAATGCCGCAGTAACTCGTCGGGACAGGCAGCATCTCTGGGGAGAAGGAATGGGTGACGTTTCTGGTCGAGACCCTTCTTCAGACCGAGAGTCAGGGGAGAAGGAAACTAGAGATATGGAAGGGCACAAAGACCACATAGGGTGTGAAAAGGACAGAGCAAAGCAGAAGATGTTCAAGGAAATGTAGAATGGTTCATTGCTGGCTGAGGGGAAGGTGACAACGAGGGCGTACAAACAGTAAAACTAATCAGGAGGACAGTGAAACTAGTCGGAGAACTAGGGTGGGGGAGGGACAGAGAGAAAGGGAAAGCAAGGGTTACTTGAAGTTAGAGAATTCAATATACAGGGGTCAGAGTATAAAATCATGAAAGGAATAGATTGGGTAACAGAGTCTCTTGCCCAGAGTAGGGGAATTGAGGACCAGAGGATAAGGTTTAAGGTGAAGGGGGAAAAGATTTAATAGGAATCTGAGGGGTAACGTTTTCACACAAAGGGAGTAGACTCGTAAGGCCAAGAATTCCGCAGATTCACCGCCCTCAGACTAACGAGATTCACGGAAACTCGACGGGCCGAATGGCCTAATTCTGTTCCTTTCACTTAGTAACTCATGACTCAACGAACGGAGGTTTACAAAAAAAAGACCACAATGGATATTTGCAATAATGTTTTTTATAATCCTGATACACGGCACATTTAAAAACAATTCTTGGAGATCTCACAAGAATTTTTAAAAATGTAACTTAACTAAAATTAGAAAATAAATACAATCAAAAGTTCATTAAAACATTTAATTAAAAGAATCAAAGTGATTTAAATCTTTAAAAGTATATAAAGTATTAAAATTAAACGCAATTAAAACACAAACAAATAATTAAAACGTTCAGAGATTAAAATAATTAGCGGAAAATAAATAATTTAAAAAGCAAATACATTTTAAAACACTCTTGACGTAAACATGTTAAAAGATTCAAGTGGACGTAAATAATTGAAGGGAAATAAAGAAAGTAGTTACAAAAAATAAATGCAATTAAAAGCAGATTAAAAACGAACAAATAATTAAAATGCTTTAAATGGAGTAAAATTAGATGGGATAAGTGAAGGGGTGGGCTGCAGTCCCCCTGGTTTCAAGAGCACAGCATATCCACGCACTCTTCTCGTCGTTTAGTTTAGTTTAGTTTATTGTAGCGAGCTGGCCAACATCTACAGGTACGCTGCACAAAGCGTTTCATAGCCGGCTGCCTGCCTCTGTTCCGGGGAGGGTTACGTCCGCGCACGGGTGGCACTAGAGAGGGACTACGCGCTGCCCACGGGTGCCCTGGGGGATTTCCGGGGTGGAATTGCGAGCGGGACGGAAGTCATCCTCGCTGGGGACTGTAATATAGTTATTTAGAAGGTAGACGGAAATGCTGGAGAAACTCAGCGGGTGAGGCAGCAGCTATGGAGCGAAGGAATAGGTGACATTTCGGGTCGAGACCCTTCTTTAGAGAGTGGGCCGAATGGTCTGAAGAAGGGTCTCGACCCGAAACGTCACCTATTTCTTCGCTCCATAGGTGCTGCCTCACCCGCTGAGTTTCTCCAGCAATTTTGTCTACCTTCGATTTTTTTCTGCATCTGCAGTTCTTTCTTTAACACAGTTATATCGTAGTTTATTTAGTATGAAGGTAGACACAAAATGCTGGAGTAACTCAGCGGGTGAGGCAGCATCTCTGGAGAGAAGGAATGGGCGACGTTTCGGGTCGAGACCCATCTTCAGACTGATGTCAGGGGAGGGGGCGGGACAGAGATAGAATGTAGTCGGAGACAGTCAGACTGGTGGGAGAACTGGGAAGGGGAAGGGATGGAGAGACAGGGAAAGCAAGGGCTATCTGAAGTTAGAGATGTCAATGTTCATACCGCTGGGGTGTAAGCTGCCCAAGCGAAATATGAGGTGCTGCTCCTCCAATTTGCCCTGGGCCCCACTCTGACAATGGAGGAGGTCCAGGACAGAAAGGTCAGTGTGGGAATGGGAGGGGGAGTTGAAGTGCTGAGCAACCAGGAGATCAGGTAGGTTAAGGCGGACTGAGGGGAGGTGTTCAGTGAAACACTAGTTCATTTAGTATATTTATTTAGAGCGGTAGAGTTGCTTCCTTACAGCGGCAGAGACCCTGGGTTCGATCCTGACTACGGGCGCTGTCTGTACGGAGTTTGTACGTTCTCCCCGTGGCCTGTGTGTGTTTTCTCCGAGATCTTCGGTTTCCTCCCGCACTCTAAAGTTTGTCGGTAAAATTGGCTCGGTGTAAATGTAAAATTGTCCCCGGCGTGTGTAGGGTAGTGTTAGTGTGCGGGGATCGCGGGTCGGCGCGGACTCGGTGGGCCGAAGGGCCTGTTTCCGCGCTGTATCTCTAAACTAAAACTAAACTGAACTGAACTAAAGCCAGCAAAGTCCGATCAAAAACGAGTTACAGACAATGAGACTCACCAGGACGACTGGGAAGGGGGAGGGACAGAGAGAGAGGGGAAGCAAGGGCTACTTGAACTTAGAGAAGTCAATGTTCATACCGCTGGGATGTAAGCTGCCCAAGCGATATATGAGATGCTGGTCCTCCAATTTGCACTGGGCCTCACACTTATGATCAGTTAGATGGAGTGATACAGCAGGCAGTAGCTTCACAGATTAGCTCTGCTTATAGAGGTCTTTAGGACCTGTCAGGACTGTTGTACGATGAGCCTGTGTGGACACATCGAGGCAAATGTCACTGCACAGTGCAGTGACAAATCAATTGTTCGCTGTTACTGAGTGTTAGTGTTGCTCTCCACATAATGAAACAAGCCTTTTTGTAAGCTTGTTGTTCACCAGATTGTACAGAGTTTGTGTAGAAGAAATATCAAAGCAATATAATATAGCAGGGCGATGAATAGATGGTCTGCACGCTGCAGGCTTGGGCAGTCTTGTTCTGAGTCGTCAAAGCCCTTGAAAGAAAATGAAACTCAGGATGCACGGTGGCGCAGCGGTAGAGTCGCTGCCTCACAGCGCCACAGGTTCGATCCCGACCACGGGCGCCGTCTGGACCCCGAGTTTGAACGCTCTCCCTGTGACCAGCGTTGGGTTTTCTCTCCGGGTGCTCTGGTCCCCCCCCCCCACACACTCCAAAGACGTGCAGCTTTGTGGGTTAACTGGCCGACGGTAAAAATCGTGCGTCGGGTGGGGCTGGTGGGTGATCGCCGGTCGGTGCGGGCTCCGCTGGGGGCCGGAGGACGGCCTGTGTTTCCAGCGATGTGTCCCCGGACTGAACTGGAAGAAGAAATGCTGCCTTAATCTCTGGTAGATTGCCCCGTCCATCCATCACTCTCAGCAGAAGGAGGAACGGTGAAGGAGCAAGTGATCAAACAAGGACCTAATATCCATCTAATAGTCCCCGGGATCTGTGGACATCTCCAAACACTTTCAGCTAATTGCCAACTTTCTGAATTAAATGTTGATGTGATACAGGTCAGAACACAGCAGAGAATTGGTGCTCTTCATGGGCCCATAAAGAGTGACATAAATGCTTGAACAGTTTTCTTTACTAACGTAGCTTGAAAGATGTAATATTAACTGGAGCTTAGTATTATTCACATTGTCCACTAGACACCATTACATCTAACCGATGAGTCCTCGGGTTAATAAAGGGCCAGTCCCACTTGGGCGATTTTTTAGGCTACTACAGGCGACTAGGCTGTCGCCACATGGTGGCCGGGGCGTCGCCTGTACGGTCGTGAGTCGTCTCCTCAGTCGCCCAAAGAGTCGCAGCGTCTTTCTGGTCGCCGCTGCATTTTCAACGTTGAAACATTTTTGGAGACAGTCGGCGACCGTGGGCTGACGCCAATGAGCGTAGCGTGACTTCTCCTGACCCAGGTGTCGTCGCAGGTTGTCGCCAGGTGACGTAGGTCGTCGCCGAAACTGACTTAGTTTTTTTTTGTTGTTAAAGTAATGATTCTATTTCAGATTTTATGTCGTAGGGCGGTCCAGTCGCCGTTTTTTCGGCGACCTGCTACAACCATGACAGCCGCCAGCAGTCGCCTAAAAATAGCCAAAGTGGGACAGGCCCTTTACTCTCCAAAATACTGCATTCTCTGACTCCACAACGATTTTTCAACCCAATGTTCAGAGGTTCATCAGTGCTCGGAGCAGAATTAGTCCATTCTGCCCATCAAGTCTACTCCGCCATCCAATCATGGCTGATCTATCTCTCCCTCCTAACCCCATTCTCCTGCCTTCTTCCCATAACCCCTGACACCCGTACTAATCAAGAATCTATCTATCCCCGCCTTAAAAATATCCACTCACTTGCCCTCCACAGCCTTCATTAGTTTGGCTTAGTTTAGAGATACAGCACGTAAACAGGCCCTTCGACCCACTGAGTCCACACCGACACATTAACACTACCTTACCTGCACATGCTAGGGACAAATTACATTTATACCAAGCCAATGAACCTGTAATAGCCCTGTCCCACGTTATGAGTTCAAACTCATGGCAAGCACGGAGAATGAACGTAGCGGGTACGTCGGAGCTCGGGGACGTCTCTGAGCGCTAACGGCATGTACTCGGGAAGACGCGCTAACAGCAGGTAAGCACGGGAAGACTCGTGAAGATTTTTCAACGTTGAAAAACGCCCACCAGAGCCCCGGGTACCGACGAGCGGCCATTACCGTAAATCTCCGAGTTCAAATCAGGGCAAACTCGGGAGAGCTCTCGGAATGAACTCGTACCGTGGGACAGGGCTTTAAACCTGCACGTCTTTGGAGTGCGGGAGGAAACCGAAGGTCTCGGAGAAAACCCACGCGGGTCACGGGGAGAAGGTACAAACTCCGTACAGACAGCGCCCGCAGTCGGGATCGAACTCGGGTCTCCGGCGCTGTGAGGCAGCGACTCTACCGCTGCGCCAGCGAGCCGCCCTTAAGGCATTTGCTATGTTCGAGATGCTCAAAGGGCCTGTCCCACTTGCCGGCATCATATCAGTGTCGCCGTAAGATTTAGAACATTTCAAAATCCAGCGGCGACAAAAAAAAGGGGTTGTGACACTTGAAAAAACACCGCTCGTCAATACGTCAGCAGGCCGCAAGTGTTTCGGTGACCTGGTACGTCAGCCAATGATGTTGGCAGTCGTCGAAAAAAATCGCCAAGTGGGACAGGCCCTTAACTGAGGCAGCATAAACATCCCCTCACACAACACAAGGGGAGCTTCTCCCCACCGATCCCGTCAACATTCCTTCCTCAATCCAAAGCAGATGAATTTGTTACACTGGCCGCCGGCCAGGGCAGACAACGTTGCACCAATCTCCGCAGTTCAAAGCAACTCCATCGCTTGTGTGAAATACTTCTGAAATGTTGCGCTGTGAAATATGAAAGCAGGCCCCTTATTACCGCATCTATTTTTATAGAGTACACATTACATTCTGCAGTTTGGGAACTAATTGAAAAGAGACATTGTAAGCGAACGGGGCTGAGAGCCTGACTCCTATCGAGTTACCACCTTGATCGCAAATCTATCAAATTGTCCCATGCAACTTTCATTGCAATAAAGTGATATGGCATGTTATGGTATCCCGCATTTCTTCAAGCTACCAAAGCTAGTAATGCCCTCTTACTGACATCAATCACAGGTTCAAAACCCCGCCAGCTCTGAATAGGTTAATTCTAGGTTTGCTGGTAGACAGAAATGCTGGAGAAACTCAGCGGGTGAGGCAGCATCTATGGAACGAAGGAATAGGCAACGTTTCGGGTTGAGACCCTGAGTGTCTCGGGCCTGGGTCGCACTAGCTGTCTCATTTTTCATTCACACCACAAACAGCTTACAATGGCTTGTTCCCTTTATCATCGATACTTTTTTGCATATCTTTCATTCATTGTTCTCTTTATCTCTCCACATCACCGTCTATATCTCTCGTTTCCCTGAATAGCCCTTGACCAGTCTGAAGAAGGGTCCTCGACCCGAAACGTTCGCCTATCTCCTTCGCTCCCTTAGATGCTGCTGCACCCGCTGAGTTTCTCCAGCTTTTGTGGTAACCCTCGATTCTCCAGCACTGCAGTTTCTTTCTTCGTTAACACAGACATATTTCTGGCTAGTTCACCCATTACTCTGGGGCGGCGCAGGTGGCGCATGGGATCTTAGAGTCGCTGCCATATCACAGCTCCATAGACCCGGGTTCGATCCTGACTACGGGCGCTGTCTGTATGGAGTTTTCATACGTCCTCCCCTGTGACTGCGTGGGTTTTCTCCGGGCTGCTCCGGTTTCCTCCCACACTCCAAAGACGTGCGGGTTTGTAACTTGATCGTCTTCTGTAAAATGTCCCTAGGTGTGGAGGCGCGGACTAGTGTGCGCTGGTCGGTGCGGACCCGCTGGGGCCAGATGGGGCCTGTTTCAGCACTCTGTATCTCGAAAACGAGATAAGAAGTGAGGTGAGAGTTACAATTTCTCCACAGAAAAATAATGTGGAAAGAGTTGCAATTCTGGTCACGGCATTACATAAAGGTTGGTGAGGGGGGGGGGGGGGGGGGGGGGCGAGGGGAGGGGGGGGGGGGTTGCAGAAAGAGGTTTACAGAATGGTGCCACCTGTGATTCAGTGGGGTGTTAGTACAGGGAAGATTGGACAGACTTGACTCTTTCTCTACAGAAGTAGAAGGACCTGAGGTTGACTGTGGAAAGATCTCAAAAAGTTAGAAGTATAGAACATTATCCAGAGAGGATAGAAAGACCCACATCCACCCCTGGCCACACACCTATCTCTCTGCTATAGTCACAACACCCTGTTTCTTTCCCCAACGTTTAAATGTCACAGACTGAAGGGCATATACCCCTCAATCTTTAGTTTAGTATTTATGTGTGTATTTAAGAGATACAGCGCGGAAATTGTCCTGTCAGGCCCAATCCTGCATGTTTTTTTGATTCTCACATCCGTACCATTCTATTCTCTGTATCCCTCTTCCCCCCTCCCCTGACCTTCATACTAAAGAAACCGAGCACCCGAGAAAACCATGAGCGGGTGGCGGGGAGACGAGGGCGGTCCCGTACGGGACAAACACGAACTCCGTACAGACAGCGCAACCCGTAGTCAGGACGTAAATTTCTAACCCGGGTCTCTGGCGCTGTGAGCAGCGACTCTACCGCTGCAGTTTATAGGTTTAAGCCACCGTCACCGCCCTTTTGATAGATGAGTGGTAACTCAGCAGTGTGGCAACGTTTTTAAATTTAACACAGAGGTGGTGGTGCCTGGAACGTGCTGCCACGGGTGGTGCTGGAGATATGAGAGTGGCGTTTAAGGCAGGCGCATGGATATGCAGGGAACGTAGGGGTCTGGACGCAGACAGATATTAGTTGGTCTTGTTTGGCACAGGCACTGTGGGCCGAAGGGCCTGTTCCTCTGCTGCATTGTTCTATGGTGAGGCTGAAAGAATGGCTTACACCGAAGATAGACAAAGGAGAGAACTTGCAAACTCCGTACAGACAGCACCCATGGTCAGTACTGAATCGAAAGGTTCAAAGGGCTCAAATGTCACGTGTACCAATTAAGGTACAGTAATACGCGAATTACCATACAGCCATACTCAAAAAAGCAGCAAGACACACAACTCGTAAAAAAGTGAACATTAAACAATGATCCGCCCCTCACAGCGAATCCCACGTTCCTCACTGTGATGGACCAAGGCAATATAGTCTAGGTTTCGTCCTCCTATTTATTCTCCCGCAGACTGTCGGGGCGATGATGAAGCCCCCCGCGCAATCGAAGCCCCCCGCCGGCGATCGATGACAAAAATCACAAACCAACCTAGCCCCTCCCGCGCCGGGGCGGTGTTTGGTGGAGTCCTCCAAAAGTCTATCCCAATAAAGGGGGTCCAAATCCCTGTCCCGTGCTGCTGAGCTCCCAAAGTGCCTCCAGCAAGAGGGCACGCCAACTCCTCGTTTGTTGGCCGCAGTTGCAGTGCAGACGGGAGATGCGATACGGGAAAAAAAAAATCGCCAATCTCCGTCGAGGGATGAGATTAAAAAAAAGGTCCTTTTACCCCTGACCCCCCCCCCCCTCCCCCCCACCCCACAGCCACATAAACAACCCCCAACCAACCCCCACATAAATCAAGCCTAAAAGAACACCTAAAGCATACATTTAACACAGACTCTGTAATACAGCAAAGAGGGCCAGGGACGGACAGACTGTTGGCGAGGCAGCCATTGCTGCGCCACCCGTGAGGGCGTGTTGGTGGGTGGTGGGGTAGGTTGGGTTTGTTTATCCGTGTTCCTCTATAGCGGCAAGGGAGCAACTCTACCGCAGCAACTATATTCCGACTGGCGCAACCGAGAGATCGCGCCCTCCCTTCCCCTCCATCCCTCCTACAATTCACAGCCTGTGCGCCCTTCATAATTATAAAGCTTATAAATTGATTTGGATATGAACATAGACCAGCGAAGCTGTGTGAGTGTGGTAAGGCAGTGGCCCAGTGTTTGCAGTCAAACGCTCCATCATACTTGATCCCAAGGTGGGGGATAGGAAGCTCCTCTGCATTTACGTTTTTTTAATTAAAGTCATTCTCTTTGTTTCTGGTTGTCCCATTGCCTCTTGGCGTTCGTCGTTTATCCGGCAGTTTGTTTTTCTGTGCTCTCAAGATTCTTAAGTAATTTTATTTGTTTCAATAAGAGGAGGGGATTGGGGAAATTATTAAGCGTTTTGGGGGACAATAAAGCTAGACGGCAGGGAAACTTGTTCCCGATGTTGGGGGGAGAAGGAACCGGGGGAAGGAGTCCAGCAGCAGAACCAGGGGCACAGTATTATGAATAAGGGGGTAGGCCATCATTAGAACGTGAGAGAATAGAAACACTTTAGCAGGAAGGGAAACTCTTTTTCTCACAGAGGAGTGGTGTGTCTGTGGAATTCTCTGCATAAGAGGGCGGTGGAAGGCCAATCCTCCTGGGATGCTTTCAGACAGAGTAGATGGGATCTTAAAGATGCGGAAATAGGAATAAAGTCAGGGGATATGGGGTTGAAGAAGGCAGAAGGGGTTTGATTGGGGATGATCAGCATGATTACGTTTGAAAATTGGGGGGCGTGTTGCTGGCTCGAAGGCTGAATGGCCCTACTACTGACCTGTTGTCTGTTGTGTGTTGTCTATTGTCACTCTATTAAAGGTAAAGAATTGCAATTAATTTATTAAGCGCCTATTTTTGTATCTGATTTTTAGCCGTGTTAATGCTCCGGCGAGTCTTCCAAATGTTTCAATATGTCAGTTGTTTCATAAGTTACAGTTATATGTTGTTTAATGTAGACAGAAACGCCTGGAGAAAACTCAGCGGATGAGACGCATCTGTCTGGAGCAAAGGCCTAAATAGGTGACGTTTGGGGTCGAGCCTTCTTCAGACTGATGGGGGGATTGAGGGGTGGGGGCGTGTGAAGAAGAAAGGAAGAGGCGGCGACAGAGAACGTGGGCTGTGGGAGAGCTGCGGGGAAAAGGGAGAGGGGAAAAGAAAAGCAGGGGGACTACTGGAAATTGGAGAGAAGTCAATGTCATACCGCTGGGGTGGGTGTAAACTGCCCAAGCATAATGTGGCGGATGTGCTGCTCCTCCAATTTGCGGTTGTGTGCTCCTCTGGCCATGGAGGAGGGCCGGGACAGGAAGGTCGGATTTGGAATGGAGGGGGAGAGTTGAAACGTGGGAGCCACCGGGAGATCAGGTTGGTTTTGGGGACCAAGGGAAATCGCCTTAGGGCGTGGTTGGGCGAAGCGAGGCCATTGCGGCTTGGTCTCACCGATGTAGAACTGTGGTATGCAGTAGAGGAGGTTGGAGGAGGCGCTCAGGTGCAGTATTTGTGTTTCAGCGAAAACTTCTCTTTTTTTGCTCCAGACCCTCTCCTCTGCGCTCCTGCTCCTCCACAACCACCCCCCCCCCCCCCCCCCCACCCACCACCCCCCACCCCCACCAGAATGCCTGCCAACTGCCTATGTGATTGTAAATATGTGCCTTTCTCACCATCCAATTTTACAGTTCTCTGAAGCATCTCTTGCTTTGGGAAGTCTGAAAACATGTTACGGCTGAGATCAAAGGGTTTCTTTGCAACCACAATGGCTCACATACTTCACAGTATGAACTTATAAGCAAACAAATCTCTTTCCGTCTGTCCATCTCTTGGTGAAGCAAATTCTAGCTCACCTTTCATCTCGAACATTTGAAAATTCTTCAGGATGCAATCTCCGCGAATAAATTGTATAGTTTCGTTTAGAGATACAGCGCGGAAACAGGCCCTTCGGCCCACCGAGTTCGTGCCGACCAAGCGATCCCCACACATTAACGCACCCTACACACACTAGGGACAATTTCACATTTGTGCCAAGCCAATTATCCGACAGACCTGTGCGTCTTTGACGAGTGGGAGGAAACCAGAGCACCTGGAGAAAACCCACGTGGTCCTAGAGAGAACGCATAGACTCCGTACAGACAGCACCCGTAGTTGGGATTGAACCCGGGTCTCTGGCGCTCTAAGGCAGTAGCTCTATCGCTGCACCACCACGAGAACATAGAGCAGTCTGAAGAAGGGCCTCAACCCAAAACGTCACCTATTGCTTTTGATCCGAGAAAAGATGCTGTCTGACCTGATGAGTTACTCCAAAAAGCTTTTTGAGAAACCTTTTCATTGTGTTGGGATTGAGGAAATGTTTACCATGAAGGAGGAAATAGTCATCAGTAGTCCATGCTTAAAACCTACTCAACTGCCTGACTTTAGTCTTTAGACAGTGGAAACAGGCCCTTCGGCCCTCCGAATCTACGCCAACCAGCGATCGCCCCGTACACTAACACTATCCTACACCCCAGGGAGAAATTAGAAATTTACCGAAGCCAATTAACCTACAAACCTGTACGTCTTTCGGATGTTGGCCTAGGGTTGCCAACTGTCCCGTCTTAGCCGGGACATCCCGTATATTGGGCTAAATTGGTTTGTCCCGTACGGGACCGCCCTTGTCCCCTATTTGACCGCTACTACTCGGGTCGAGGGGACTGTCGGGTCGGAGCGCCGAGTCCCGATAGAGATAGAGGATGCCAGGGACCCGAGGGCTGAGGGAGAGGTGGGAAGGGGAGGAGACTGCAAGGGTTAAAGAATTGAGAAAAATTCAATGTTCAAGCCCAAAAGATGCAGACTCCCCAAGCGGAATATGAGGTTGCTGTTCCTCCATCTTGCGGTGTTGCTCACTCTGGCCGTGGAGGAGGCCCAGGACCGAGAGGTCGGATTGCGGAAATGGGATGGGGGAGTTGAAGTGCTGAGCCACCGGGAGGTCGGGTTGGTTTTTGCGGACCGAGCGGGAGGTGTTCAGCGAACGATCGCCAAGCCTCCGCTTGGTCTCACCGATATAGATTCATCTGGCATCTGGAGGCAGCGGATGCAGTAGATCAGGTTGGAGGGAGGTGCAGGTGAACCTCTGTCGGACCTGGAAGGACTGCTTGGGTTTTCCCTGAAAGGAGTGGAGGGGGGAGGTGAAGGACAAGTGTTGCATTTCTTGCGGTTGCAAGGGAAAGTGCTCGGGGAAGGGGTTAGTAGAGTGGGGATGGGGAGGGAGAATTGACAAGGGAGTTGCGGAGGGAGCGGTCTTTGCGGAAGGCAGACAGGGGGGGAGATGGGAAGATGTGGCGGGTGGAGGGGTCACGTTGGAGGTGGCGAAAGTGGCGGCGGACTATCTGTTGTATTTGCCGGCTGGTTGGGTGACTGTGTTTGGTCAAGTTGATGTATTTGTTCGTGCAAAGCTTGAAAAACAACCCCATTATATAGATGGTATTTTTACACGTTAATTTTCCATTTATTCGTTGTGTTGGTTGAAGAGTAATGGTTCGGAAGAAAGCGAGATAGTTAGTCAGTCTGAAGAAGGGTCTCGACCCGAAACGTCACCCATTCCCTCTCTCCAGAGATGCTGCCTGAGTTACTCCAGCATTTTGTGTCCACCTTCGATTTAAACCAGCTTAGTTAGTTAGTCAAGGGCCTGTCCCACTTGGTGGTTTTTTTCTAGCGACTACCGGCATCATGTCAGTGTCGCCAAAAGATTTTGAACATTTGAAAATCCAGTGGCGACAAAAACTGCTGCGACACTTGAAAAAACGCCGCGCGTCAATGCGTTGTCACGCCGCGCCACGCCGTGAATTTTTCGGTGACCGGATACGTCAGTCAATGATGCCGGCAGTCGCCGAAAAAAATCACCAAGTGGGACAGGCCCCTTTAGTTAGTTCAGTTTAGTTTATTGTCACATGGACTCGGGCTGAATGAAAAGCTTTTCATTGCGTGCTAACCAGCCAGCGCAAAGACAATACAAGATTACAATCGAGCCGTTTACAGTGTGCAGATACATGATAAGGGAATAAAGCAAGACATTTTGCTTTGGGATGAGAGATTGAAGAGTGTGGAGCGATTGTAATATGCGATTGCAGACCTGCTTCTGTGGCTGGCACGCTAATAGTCGCCTGGCTTGGCCTTTGCATAGATTTGAAGTCACAGACAAATAAACTATTAAAATAGGAAAAAAAAAGACACAAAGTGCTGGAGTAACTCAGCGAATCTGAGGAACTTGGACCCATCCTGTGAGGAAACTTGGATCGGCAGCGTTTCAAGTCGGGACCCTTCAGTTTAGGTTGGAGAGAAGGCAGTTTAGTTAGGAGATTACAGCGAAGGGTTGAATGGCAGCACCTAATTTCTATGTTCCTAACAGGCCCTTACGGCCCACGGGTCCGCGCCGACCAGCGATCCCCGCACACTAATACCATCCTACACCACACTAGGGACAATTTTTACATTTTTACCGAAGCCAGTTAACCTACAAACCTGTATGTCTTTGGAGTGTGGGGGGAATACCGGAGATCTCGGGAGAAAAACCCACACAGGTCCCCAAAACACGAGACGGGGAGAACGTACAAACTCCGTACAGACAGCGCCCGTAGTCGGGATGGAACCCGGGTCTCCGGCGCTGCATTCGGTGTAAGGCAGGAACTCTAGCGCTGCGCCACCGTGAGCGCCCTTCTTCAGGCAGCGTTTGCAATTCCTCGTGTCTCTTGAATTAGCAGACGTACCACAGCTATAAAGTGACCTGAAAAGAGGGAAAGAATCCTTGAAATGTTTCTCAGAGGTGCAAGGACTTTCAAAGGGGTTACAGTATAAGGACACTGAGGCTCTATAAGGCGCTGGTCAGGCTGCGTTTGCAGTGATGTGAGCAAATGTGGGCCAAATATCTGAGGAAGGATGCGCTGGCTCTGGAGAGGGTCCAGAGGAGGTTTACAAAAATGATCCCAGCAAATGAGTGGGTTAACATATGATAAGCGTTTGACGGCGCTGGGCCTGCACTCGCTGGAGTTTAGAAGGATGAGGGGGGGGACCTCATTGAAACTTACAGAATAGTGTTAGGTCTGGATAGAGTGGATGTGGAGAGGATGTTTCCACTAGTGGGAGAGTCTAGGACCGAGGTCACAGCCTCATAATTAAAGGGCGCTCTTTTAGAAAGGAGGTGAGGAGGAACTTCTTTAGTCAGAGGGCGGTGAATCTGTGGAAATTAAAAAAAAAAATATATACTCATTGCCACATGAGGGCTGTGGAGGGCAAGTCAGTGGATATTTTTAAGGCAGAGTCTGACGTGGAGGTGAGGGGGGGGGGGGGCAAGAACAAAGGAAGAGACGGACACAGTTTTTGAATATCGACCCCAAACGTCACCTATTCCTTCGCTCCATAGATGCTGCCTCACCCGCTGAGTTTCTCCAGCATTTTTGGCTACGTTCGATTTTCCAGCATCTGCAGTTCCTTCTTAAACATTTTGTCCACTCCACTGTGAAATCTCCTCAAGGTATGCTTACCTTGGAGAAGTTCTGCTCCTCTCTCCTCTCTCCCACAGCTTACTGTCTCCGCCTCTTCCTTTCTTCTCCTCCCCCCCCCACATCTGTCTGAAGAAGAGTCTCGACCCTAAACGTCACCTATTCCTTCGCTCCATAGATGCTGCCTCACCGCGCTGAGTTTCTCCAGCATTTTTTGTCCACCTTCGATTTTTCCAGCATCTGCAGTTCCTTCTTAAACTCTTAGGCAGATACAAGATGCTCCTGTAGAGAAATATATAATGAAAAGAAGAAACAAACTGAACAGTCAAAACTTGATATCTTGCTGAAGGACACGCTGCCTTCTAAACAATCGACAGTTGCCGATGCCCCAGTGCCTTCTCCCACTATTCAAGGTTCAAGCTTCACCAATTTAGGTACAGTGAAACGAGTTACCATGCAACCATACCATTAAAAAGAACGCAATTGCATAGAAACATAGAAACATAGAAAATAGGTGCAGGAGGAGGCCATTCGGCCCTTCGAGCCAGCACCGCCATTCATTGTGATCATGGCTGATCGTCCCCAATCAATAACCCGTGCCTGCCTTCCCCCCATATCCCTTGACTCCACTAGCCCCTAGAGCTCTATCTAACTCTCTCTTAAATCTTAATCACACAATAGAATTTAACATAACACAGCAGGAAAAATGTTCCCAATGTTGGGCGAGTCCAGAACCAGGGGCCACAGTCTTAGAATAAAGGGGAGGCCATTTAAGACTGAGGTGAGAAAAAACTTTTTCCCCCAGAGAGTTGTGAATTTGTGGAAATCCCTGCCACAGAGGGCAGTGGAGGCCAAGTCACTGGATGGATTTAAGAGAGAGTTGGATAGAGCTCTAGGGGCTAGTGGAGTCAAGGGATTAGAGAGAAGGCAGGCACGGGTTATTGATAGGGGGCGATCAGCCATGATCACAATAAATGGCGGTGCTGGCTCGAAGGGCCGAATGGCCTCCTCCTGCACCTATTTTCTATGTTTCTATAAACTTTCACCACAGCATTCTTCACCGTGATGGAAGGCAACAAAGTTCAGTCAGTCTTCCTCCTTTGTTCATCCGTGGTCGGGGGGAGGGGGGGGCTTGACCCTTCTCGAGCCTTATCAGAAGAGAGGTTTTGACTTGCAATATTTTCGATTTACGATGGGTTCATCGGTACGTAAACCCTATCGTTAAGTTGAGGAGCACCTGTAAATTGTCCCTGGTATGTGTGTGGTCTTTAAAATGATGAAAGGGATAGACAGAGTTGACGTGGATAAGCTTTTCCCATTGAGGGTAGGGAAGATTCAAACAAGAGGGCATGACATGAGAATTAAGGGACAGAAGTTTAGGGGTAACGTGAGGGGGAACTTCTTTACTCAGAGGGTGGTGGCTGTGTGGAATGAGCTTCCAGCAGAGGTGGTGGAGGCAGGATCGATTTTAACATTTAAAAGTAAAGTGGATAGGTATATGGACGTGAAGGGAATGGAGGGGTATGGTCTGAGTGCAGGTAGATGGGACTAGGGGAAAACAAATGGTCGGCACGGACTGGAAGGGCCGAGAGGGCCTGTCTCCGTGCTGTAATTGTTATATGGTTATATGGTTATATGGGATGGTGTAAGTGTGCGGGGATCGCTGGTCGGCACGGACTCGGTGGGCCGAAGGGCCTGTTTCCGCGCTGTATCCCCAAGCTAACCCCCCCAAAAAAAGCCACTCACCAATTTTGCTGTATTCATCCCATACATTTTTCTCAATCAGGTCAAGTCATTTTTATTTCTATAGCACATTTAAAAAACAACTCTCGTTGGCCAAAGTGCTTTACATTTGTGGAGGGACTAGCGTTATACAACAGTGGTTCAGAGACTTCAATGAGGTCTATTTTGGGAGTTGGGGAGCGGGGAGAATGAGGGTGGTAATGGACTCTGCCTTGCGACTGTGGAGTGCAAGGGTCAGTCTCACTCACGCTTCAGCGAACAAGTGAACAATGGTTGGGAGAGTGACCTCTGGCCCCCCCAGCGGAAGCGAGCAGAGTCCGCAGAGTGCAGCAGAACTGCGGACCTTGGTTCTGGAGCGCAGTCACCGTCAGCTGAATAGGTGTCCCATTAGTTTGAAAGATTAGCTCACTCCAGTGGGAAGTACGCTGAGGCAAGATGCAACATCGCAGAGTGAAAGAAAATGCAGAAAAGAACTGCGGAGGCTGGTTTAAACCGAAGGTAGACACAAAATGCTGGAGTGACTCAGCGGGACTGGCGGCATCTCCGGTGAGAAGGAACGGGTGACGCAGTCTGAAGAAAGAGGCGACGTTTCGGGCCGAAACCCTTCTTCAGATCGAAACGTTGCCTATTTCCTTCGCTCCATAGATGCTGCTGCACCCGCTGAGTTTCGCCAGCACTTTTGTCTACCTTCGATTTTCCAGCATCTGCAGTTCCTTCTTAAACACTTAACCTACAAACCTGCACGTCTTTGGAGTGTGGGAGGAAGCTGAAGATCTCGGAGAAAACCCACGCAGGTCACGGGGAGAACGTACAGACTCCGTCCCAGACAAGCGCCCGTAGTCGGGATTGAACCCGGGTCTCCGGCGCTGTGAGGCAGCAACTCTACCGCTGTGCCACCATGTCGCCCTTGTTTGGTGCAAATGTTTTGATCAACTCCCTTCTGATCCTTCCACCTGTCATTGACCTTTATCTGCCTCCTCTTCTCATAACTTTATACACCACTATTAAGTCTCCCATTAGCCTTTTCTATTCCAAAGAAAGAATCCCATTTTCTCCATTGAACATATTGAGGATTAATGCACAGAATCTTTTACCCAGAGTAGGGGTATCAAGAACCAGAGGACTTGAGTTGCGTTGAGTTGAGTTTAGTATAGTTTAGTTGGGTTTAGACAATAGACAATAGACAATAGGTGCAGGAGTAGGCCATTCAGCCATTCAAGCCAGCACCGCCATTCAATGTGATCATGGCTGATCATCCACAATCAGTACCCCGTTCCTAACTTCTCCCCATATCCTCTGACTCCGCTATTTTTAAGAGCTCTAACTCTCTCTTGCAAGCATCCAGAGAACCGGCCTCCACCGCCCCCTGAGGCAGAGAATTCCACAGACTCACCATTCTCTGTGTGAGAATTTAGTTTATGTCACATGTACCGAGGTGCAGTGAAAATGAGATATACGTAGCACCCGGAGAAAACCTGCGCAGGTCACCGAGATAACGTGCAAACTCTGCACAGAAAGCACCCGTAGTCAGGATCGACCAGGCCTGGTCGAGCGATCGATCATTTTGCCTGCCTGCTGCAGTTTGTATCAATACAAAACCCAAAAGCAATACTAAATCAAAGTTAGGGGGACAACAATGACCAAACTAGAAAATTGCCAAAATTCATAAAGGTCTCTCCCGCACTCTGCGATGATTGCCAACACATAAACTAATATAGAGTGGACTTACGTGACATTTCATATGTCTCATTCAATACTCTGCCATTTCACCACTGATATTTCACTCATAAAATTCAACTATCTGGTCTGCGGTTGAGATGTTAACTGATATCCCATTTTTCTTTGCTAAAGGTTTACAATTAAGTTATACTTCTCAAGCCCTCAGTATAGTTTAATTGAGTTCAGAGACACAGCGTGGAAACAGGCCCTTCGGCCCGCCGAGTTCCCGCTGACTGGGCAGTACTTCTATCCCACATGCTTGGGGCAATTTACTGAAGCCATTTAACCTACAAACCCACTGAGCTACTCCAGCACTCTGTGTTTTTATTGTATAAACCAGTCAGGATCGAACGCGGGTCTCTGGCGCTGTGAGGCAGTAGCAGCAACGACACGCCACCGTGCCGCTCACATGTGATCTACGCAATAAGACGCTCGCTGTGAGCTTCACACATGGCAACAACGCGCCGTTTCACCATTTGTACCCTTGTATAGTCTTTTCACTGACTGGAGACCCGGCCACAAAAATGTTTTTCAATGTACCTTGGTACACATGGCACTAATAAGGGCGGCACGGTGGCGCAGCGGTAGAGTTGCTGCCTCACAGCGCCAGAGACCCGGGTTCAATCCTGACTACGGGTGCTGTGTGTATGGAGTTTGCATGTTCCCCCTGCGACTGGATTTTCTCCAGTTTCCTCCCTCGCTCCAAAGACGCACAGGTTTGTAGGTTAATTTGCTTGGTATAATTGTAAATTGTTCCTGGTGTGTGTAGGATAGTGTTGGTGTGCGGGGATCGCTGGTCAAAGGGCCTGTTTCCGTGCTGCATCTCTAAACTAAAGCTAAACTAAACTAAACTGAATTAAAACTAAAAACTCAAACTCAAACTCAAACTCAAACCTCAAACTCAAACTCAAACTCAAACTCAAACTCAAACTCAAACTCAAACTCAAACTCAAACTCAAACTCAAACTCAAACTCAAACTCAAACTCAAACTCAAACTCAAACTCAAACTCAAACTCAAACTCAAACTCAAACTCAAACTCAAACTCAAACTCAAACTCAAACTCAAACTCAAACTCAAACTCAAACTCAAACTCAAACTCAAACTCAAACTCAAACTCAAACTCAAACTCAAACTCAAACTCAAACTCAAACTCAAACTCAAACTCAAACTCAAACTCAAACTCAAACTCAAACTCAAACTCAAACTCAAACTCAAACTCAAACTCAAACTCAAACTCAAACTCAAATCTCAAACTCAAACTCACTAAACTAAATGTCTCAGACTTGGCCACAGATCTCCAACAGGGGCTGATGGGATCTTTCTCGCGATGTAGATGCGTGACCTATTTCCTGGTGAACATGTGGCAGTGGGCGATGCCAAGATGGCGCGGGGCAGTGGGACATGAGGAACATGCCCAGCGTGTTGAGGAATGGGACGCTGGCCAAGTGCTTCGTGCTGCCTCCTGCGATCGCCTGCCAAGGAACGGGCAAGATGAGTGTCTGACACCTGACTGGAACATTGTCAAACGTCTCCAAAGTCACCTTGCATGAAGCTAAGTGCTGCTCTCCCAGCTCCTCCATAGCCCGTCAGTGTAGTGAAGCCCTCATGAACGACTCTGTTGCTGAACTGCTCCACGGTATGTTCTTTGATGCACCACGAGTTTAGATTAGAGCTGCAGTGCGGAAACAGGCCCTTCGGCCCACCGAGTCCGCGCCAACCAGCGATCATCCCGCACATTAGCCCTATCCTACCCACACTGGGGACAATTTACAATTTTACCCAAGCCAATTAACCTCCAGACCTGCACATCCTTGGAGTGTGGGAGGCAACCGGAGCACCCGGAGAAAACTCACGCAGGTGATGGGGAGAGCGTGCAGACTCCTTACAGAGAGCACCCGTAGTCAGGATCGAACCCGGGTCTCTGGCGCTGTGAGGCAGCGACAGTACCGCTGGGCCACCATGCTGCCCCAGATTATCGCTGGTCGGTGCAGATTCGGAGAGACAAATGGGCTTGTTTCCACATTGTATAATAATAATAATAACTTTATTACGGACTCAAGGTCCAGACAAGGGGCAACATTACATTAAAAATGCATTGCATCTCAAATACCATAAATATATATAAAATCATGGTAAATCACATAAAAACATCATAATTTATATATTTAAAAAAAACCCATAATACTTAAGTTAAAAATCCAGAGTAAAAAATGATCAATGTCGTATCTCTAATGATCAATGTTGTATCTCTAAACTAAACTAAATTAAAGACAACTGAATAAGAAACAGCATCCACAGAGGATCTCCGAGAGAGGTCTTGTGATGCATGTAGGGGTTCATAAGTTCACAAGTCATAAGAGCAGAAGTAGGCCATTCGGCCCATCGAGTCTATTCTGTCATCAGGCCAAGATTGGGTAAATGTAGTGAGGATAGTGGGAGAGTCTAGGTCACAGCCTCAGAATTAAAGGACAGTGCTTTAGGAGGGAAATGAGGAGGGTGGTGAATTCTTAGTCAGAGGGTGGTGAATTCTTTGCCACAGAAGGCTGTGGAGGCTAAGTCATTCGTAAGGCAAAGATTGGCAGATTCTTGATTAGCACGGGTGTCAGAGGCTATTGGGAGAAGGCAGGAGAATGGGGTTAAGTGGGGGAGATAGATCAGTAGACTTGATGGGCCGAATGGCCTAATTCTGCTCCTGGAAATTATGAAATATGAACATTCAATCGTGGCTGATCTATCTCTCCCTCCTAAGCCCATTCTCCTGCCTTCTCCCCTTAGCCCTTGACACCCGTACCAACCGAGAATCCATCTGTCTCTGCCTTACTAAAAGTAATGTGCGGGGGTCGCTGGTCGGCGCGGACTCGGTGGGCCGAAGGGCCTGTTTCCGCTCTGTATCACTGAACGAAAGAGAAAAAGCAGTAAAAAGCCACCGCAATTCGAGTGGCGGCGTGGCCAGATGACAAAGACTTTTAATAAGTGCAAATAATCCCGGCAAATACATATGTCAGTGTGCTTCAGTCTGAAGAGACTCGGAGTTGAACAGCGCTCATAAGTAGCGGATTCCCCTGCGACCGTGCATGTTCAGAATATTACAAGCTGCAGTCTTGGGAAATTTCAGTTGAAACCAATTTAAAGAAAATTGTGGAAATAAATCTAGGCTATTAGTGTTATTTAAGTTTGAGATTTTACACAGAAATGCTGTCTTATTGCCCATAGTAAATCATACATTTATTGACTGCTTTTTCATTTCCAGGTCTGCTTTAATCATATTCAGATTTCCACATATTATTCTTGTTAAGCTTACTTCCAGGCTGGGTCTTTCAGCTCGTTTTTACCCTCATTCCGGCTTCACGTGCGAGGTCATTCCTCTAGCTGCTTCAACGTTACGCCCCTGTCCCACTTTCACGAGCTAATTGGCGACCTGCGCCGAGTTTGCCCTTTTGACTCATACTCGCCGCGTGGCCGCCACGAGGTCGTCGGAGGACTTCGCAACTCCTCCTCGTGCTCGTGAGCGGTCTCCGCGTACCCGTGGCCTCAAGTAGGTGGCGGCGTTTTTTTCCAGCCCGATAAAAAGTGTCCGCGAGTAAAAAAAAAGGTCGACATGGAAAAAAATGGATACTTTTTACTCGTAGGTAGGTCGTAGTAGGTCGCGATGGTAGTCGTAGGAGAGTCGTGGGTCGGTGACTGGCCCGAGAAAAAAACGCAAACATGACATCATTTTATCGTGCGATCATTTTCCACTCGTAGCTAATCGTAGCTGGTCTTAGATGTGGAAGGCTGAGGTCGAGGGGGGTCGTAGGAGCTCGTAGACATAGTCGTAGGCGGTCATAGACATAGTCGTGGAGGTCTTTTACTTCGGCCAGTCAACACGACCTTGACATTTTTTTCAACTCGTCTAGGGTCTTCCAAACCCATGGATTAGGTCATCCAAGTGGGACAGGCCCTTTAGAGGCGTGCCTCTTCATTGGAATCATCCTCACTGTTTCCCTGGTTTACTGATTGGGTAGAGAGACAAAGGCATCAAGCGATCAGGCCTCCTCAACCATTCTTCAGCTTGGCTGGTCCCTGGCGACTGAGAATGAGATTGGGTGAGGGATACAGCGGGGAAACAGGCCCTTCGGCCCACCGGGTCTGTGCCGGCCAGCGATCCCCCTACACACACACACACCAGGGACAATTTTTACACTTTACATTTACACCAAGCCATTTAACCGACAAGCCTGCACGTCTTTGGAGTGCGGGAGGAAACCGGAGCGCCCGGAGCAAACCCGCGCAGGTGACGGGGAGAAGGTACAAACTCCGCACAGACAGCGCCCGTAGTCGGGATCGAACCCGGGTCTCCGGTGCTGCAAGAGCACAACTCTACCACTGTGCCGCCTGTGCCAGACTGGTCAACATTCAGAATGGAATGGTCAGCATTTTGGATGGAAACCATTGGCAAGGCCAGCAGCATAATCACTGCCTACGTACCGGTCTCACCCCCTGGCCACTCCATCTTCCCCCCTCTCCCATCAGGAAAGGGAGGAGAAGGCAGGAGAATGGGCTTGAGAGGGACAGATAGATCAGCCACGATTGGATGGCGGGACAGACCTAATGGATCATCCAGCCTAATTCCGCTCCCAGAACATATGAACTGGAACATCTAGTAAATAGTCTCGACCCAAAACCTCGCGGGTTATGGGGAGGAGAATTGGGTTAAGAGGGAGAGATAGATATGCCAGGATTGGATGGCAGAGTAGACTTGATGGGCCGAATGGCCTCATTCTGCTACAAGAACATATGAGGTACAGAAGTGTGAAAACGCACACCTCCAGATTCAAGGACAGAACCTTCCCAGCTCTTATCAGGCAACTGAACCATTCTATCACCAACTTGAGAGTGATTTTGATTTAGTTTTGATTTAATTTATTGTCATTGTCTTCAATGAAGAGATAACAAAATTATTTTTCCCTTACAGTCATACAAAAAAAACCACAAAAAACACATAACACACAGAACACAGTAGTCCACAACACCAAGGTTCCCCACTGTGAGGGAAGGCACCAAAGTCCAGTCAACCTACTCACCGTTGTTCCCCAATGCTCACCCGTGGTCGGGGTCTCCCGAGCCCCCCCGCAGTCGCCGCTACGGGCGGCCCGATGTTCAGCCCCTCCCGCCGGCAACCTCTCGTCGGCCACCTTCCACCGGAGTCCGCGGCTCCCGATGTCCACAGGCCGCGCTGGGCGGTGATTGGCGCAGGCGACCCCCCGGCAAAGGGTCCCAGGACTCCGCGATGTTAAAGTCAGTGCCGCCCGCTTCGGGAGCTCCGCACCCAGCGGTGAGTGAAAGCCGTGATCACATTGAATGGCGGTGCAGGCTCGAAGGGCCGAAAGGCCTACTCCTGCACCTATTGTCTATTGGTCCTGGGCCGACTATGTACCTCATTGAAGACCCTCGTGCAATCTTTAATCAGACTTTACCCTCCATCCTGTATCCGTACATTGTGGGCGGCTCGATTGAAATCACGTAGACTGGTTAGCTAACCTCGGTTGCACTACAAAGTGTCTCGAGTGTGTATGATAGTGCCAGGTAGGGGGTAGTTACTTTGGTTTAGTTTAGAGAGACAGCATCCCTCCGACCTGCGATCACACATCCTGCGCTCTAGGGACCAGCCAGCGGAAAGTGGAATCCATTGCCGCAGAAGGCTGCGGGGGCCGAGCCAATGGATATTTTTTAAGGCAGGGAGAGATAGATTCTTGATTAGTAACGGGGTCAGGTGTAACGGGGAGAAGGCAGGAGAAAGGGGTTAGGAGGGAGAGATAGATCAGCCATGATTGAATGGTGTAGTCAGCTTGATGGGCCGAGTGGCCTAAGTCTCCTCCTATCACTTATGAAAGACAATACATGATTGCATGAGTGGTGAGTCTGTGGAATTCTCTGCCACAGAAGGTAGTTGAGGCCAGTTCATTGACTATATTTAAGAGGGAGTTGGATGTGGCCCTTGTGGCTAAAGGGATCAGGGGGTATGGAGAGAAGGCAGGTACAGGATACTGAGTTGGATGATCAGCCATGATCACATTGAATGGCGGTGCAGGCTCGAAGGGCCGAATGGCCTGCTCCTGCACCTATTGTCTATGTCTCTATGTTTCTACAATCGAGCTGTACAGTTACAGGATGAACGTTCAGTGTAAGAGAAAGTCCGATCAAAGATAGTCCGAGGGTCTCCAATGAGGTAGGTGGTAGCTCATGACTGCTCTCTAGATGTTGGTGGGATGGTTACGTTGCCTGACTGCGGCCATTTGGCCCATCACACATGTGCAAGCCCTTTGCGAAGCATTAGCCCTTCTTTCCTTCCCCCACTCCAATGCTCCCTCTCCCCCCCTCTCTCTCTCTCTCTCTCTCTCGCTCTCTCTCCCCGCACATCTCTGCCAGCCTTTCTATTTTAGAATTCATCACTTTGAACGTTCGGCCAGACTCCGTCTGTGCCTTGCAGACAACTCGAGCCGGCTCACGACAGCCGAGGTGAGGTGGAACCAGCAAAAACACCTCATCTGCTTTTTTTTTTGGGGGGGGGGGGGGAGGGAGGGAACCAATTATCTTAAATCTGTGTCCTCGGGTCACAGAAAATCAACCCGTGCGGAAAAAAATAAAATAAAATTTAAATAAACGCCGACTCCTCGAGATTCAGAAATATTTGTAAATCTGACGTGACTAATTAATCTCGCATTGCGATGCCCTAGGACGGGAAAAGGAAGAATAAAATCTGCATTTCATCTTGCAGGTTTATTGTCGTCTCGCTAATTCACCGTCCTGCTCACTTTTTTATTTTAAAACTTTACCACGGGGCGGAGGAACTGTGGGAAGATCGGCAGGCACATCCCCAGAGCTTTTATTAAAATCCATGACTTAATGCCGTTGTCTCGCTGCCTTTTTTTCTAAGTCCTGTAATTATCCCTGACTACACCTGCATTAGTCTGTAAGTGGCAGGTTATTAATGGCACTCACTCACTCCTGCTAATTCTTCTACACTTAATAATATATATATACATATCCCTAATCCTCTCTATCCTTCCCTAACTCTCTCCACCTCTCTCTCGCCTTCTCTATTTATTTCTCCCTCCCTCTCTCTCTCTCTATCTCTGTCTCTCTGTCTGTCTCTGTCTCTCTTTGTCTCTCTGTCTGTCTCTCTCTGTGTCTGTCTCTCTCTCTGTCAGTCTCTCGATCTCTCTCTGGCTCTCTCTCTGTGTCTGTCTCTCAGTTTCTGTCTCTATCTCTCTGTGTCTATTTCTGTTTCTATCTCTCTGTCTCTCTGTGTCTCTCTGTCCCTGTCTCTCGGTCTCTGTCTCACTCTCCCCCTCTCTCCCTCTCTCTCTCTCTCTATCTCTCTGTCTATACATACTGTATACATATATATATATATAGAGAGAGAGAGAGAAAGAGAGAGAGAGAGAGAGAGAGAGAGAGACAGAGAGAGACAGAGAGAGAGAGAGAGAGAGAGAGAGAGAGAGAGAGAGACACAGAGAGAGAGAGAGAGCAATAGAGAGAATCTCTGGCCTGTGTCCAACCATCTGCCTATCAGACCATCTCCCTGTCAACTATATCCACCTATCACTCTCTAGGCTTTGCCCCGCCCCTCCTCTCTTCCAGCTTTCTTCCCCCTCTCCCCCCATCCACCCCATCCCCAATCAGTCTGAAGAAGGGTCCCGACCCGATACGTCACCTATCCACGTACCCCACGGATGCTGCCTGACCCGCTGAGTTACTCCAGCACTCTGTGAAACGTCACCTATCCATGTTCTCCACAGATGCTGCCTGACCCGCTGAGTTACTCCAGCACTCTGTGAAACGTCACCTATCCATGTTCCCCACAGATGCTGCCTGACCCGCTGAGTTACTCCGGCACTCTGTGACCCTATGAATGTAAACCATCATCTGTATCCCAAGGTTGCATTGATCGGGTAGGATGCAGGTGCCGTTTATTAGTGGTTTGTTAACACTGTGTGTGATGGTGTGAACAGTGCGGTTGTGAGACAAAGTATCTAGGGCACAAGCTTATTACCATATTGCAAGCGCTAAATAGTATTAGCGCCATTACATTCCACATCAACAGCATTTAAGCAGGCAGCGAGGATCTACATTTAATCCTCATTATTAGTGGATGCTGTAATGTGATTGAGCGGATCAGAGACCTATAAACCGCCACTGACGGGCATAGAACGGGCAACAAGGCCGCTTCTAGGCGGTTGTCACCAAGTCGGGCGGTCACGGTGGCGCGGCGGTAGAGTTGCTGGCTTGCAGCGCCCGCAGCGCCGGAGACCCGGGTTCCGTCCCGACCACGGGCGCTGTCTGCACGGAGTTTGCACGTTCTCCCCGTGACCTGCGTGGGTTTTCTCCGAGGTCTCCGGTTTCCTCCCGCGCTCCAAAGACGTACAGGTTTGTGGGTTAACTGGCTTGGGAAAATGTAAAAACTGTCCCTAGTGGGTGTAGGATAGTATTAATGTGCGGGGATGGCTGGTCGGCGCGGACCCGGTGGGCCAAAGGGCCTGTTTCCACGCAGTATCTCTAAACTAAGCTAAACTAAACTAAAGGGTCCCGACCTGGAACGCTGCCTATCCAAGTTCTCCAGTTATTGGCTTGGTATATCCCTAGTGCGTGTTGGGTAGTGTTAGTGCGCGGGCATCGCTGGTCGGCGCGTACTCGGTGGGCCAAAGGGCCTCTTTCCACGCTCTAACTCTAACTCTAAACTACACTATAAAAATAATCCAGCAGGATGTACGAGGGTTTATTGGACACAATGTTTGTACAGATGATGGTCAAGAGAGTTCACCACAAAAGAAATCGCCTGTTTAGCACATATCGGAGACTATAAAAATCCACTTAATGTTAAGCTGGAAAGGGTACAGAGAAGACTCCTTCTGTCCAGAGATGCTGCCTGTTCCTCCAGCATTTTGTGTCTGCCTTCGACTTATACCAGCATCTGCGGTTGTTTCCTACAGATTTAAGAGGATGTTGCCAGGACTCGAGGGTCCTGAGCGACGGGGAGAGGTCGAGCAGGCTGGGACGTTATTCCTTCGAGCGCAGGAGGATGAGAGGGGAACTCACTTGGGAATGCAGTGCAAAGAATATCACTTGTCAGCTGCGTTGCGACAACACGCGTCACTCATTCAAGTGCAAGTGCATGTTCAAGTTTGCGTTAATAGTCACCTGCACCAATTAAGGTCCAGTGAAATGTGTGTTACCATGCAGCCACACTCAGTGAAAAGCAACACAGCCACATAAAATAAAATGTAACATCAACATCCACCACAGTGGAATCCACATTCCTCACTATGATGGAAGGCAATAAAGTTGAGTCATCTTCCTCCTTTGTTCACCCGTGGTGGTCGGGGCCCGTTGAACCCTCCGCAGTTCGCCGCTGCCGACGGTCCGACGTCTGAAGCCCTCGCGTCGGGATGATGGGAACTCCGGCGTCGGGACGGATCGGAACACTCCGCGGCACGGAGCTCCCGACTCGGCCTCTTCTTACCGGAGACCGCGGGCTTCGTGGTGTTAAAGTCCTCAGGCCCCGCGGTTGGAGCAATTTCACTGGCGTTCCTTGGCAAAGGTTTGGAGGCTCCCCGATAGTAAGTCCGCTCAGCGCCGCTCCATGCTGTTAAGCAGAAGGGGGGGACGGAGATGCGACACAGAGAAAAATCGCATCTCTGTCGAGCTAAATAGCTGAAAAAAGACCCCCCCCCCCCCCCCACCTCCCCCACCACCCCCCACATAAAACACACCAAGCAACATTACAACATACTTGAGACATACTTAAAATGATAGAAAGGAGACAGAGAGGAGACAGACAGACTGTTGGCGAGGCAGCCACCCGATGGAATAATAGAGGAGTATAAAACATTATGGAGGAGTATAAAACATGAGAGGGATAGATCGGGTAGACGCACAGAGGCTCTTGCCCAAAGTAGGGGAATCGAGGACCAGAGGGCATAGGTTTAAGGTGAGGGGGGGAAAGATTTAATTGGAAACTGAGGGGTAACTTTGTTGGTGTCAGGAACGAGCTGCCAGAGGAGGTAGTTGAGGCTGGGACTATTCACACATTTAAGAAACAGTTGGACAGGTACATGGATAGGACAGGTTTGGAGAGATATGGGCCAAAACGTGGGCAGTTGGGACAAGTGTAGCTGGGACATGTTGGCCGGTGTGGGCAAGTTGGGCCGAAGGGCCTGTTTCCACGCTGTGTCGCTCTCTGACTGTGACTCTATGACTATGACACTTTCCATCTCTGAGTACAAATGTATTTTGGATCACAGTTCTAAAGAGTTCTGAGAAACACAATTCACGAGAAGTATTTGCGACGTGGCAGTGGGCAGGTGCTATAGACCTGCACGGGAGGGTAGACGCTCCCGCCCCCACGAGTCTCGGGCAGATGGGGCTCGTCAGCCTGGGGAGGCAGTCCATCTAGGAGAGGGAAAACCCTGATTTAAAACTTCCACTGCCTTGTGTCCATATCCAGTCATGGAAAAGGCTCCGGGAGCGAACCTCAAGAAAATCCGCAGTTGGAGCCCCTAAGGCAGTTCGTCGTTGTCTACAACCTTCGCTCTGGCAGCTCCTGCGACGGCGCTGGCGCCATACCGTAACGGCCCCGCTGTTCCTTTGGATCGATCAGCGACGTGGAGAGGGGGGGACGTCTGCATGGGCAGCAGCCTGTCCTCCAAATGACATCGCACAGGCTTGCATCCGACCACACGTCACCTGCAAACTAGGACGCATCACCGGTCTGAAGAAGGGTTTCGGCCCGAAACGTCGCCTATCTCCTTCGCTCCTTAGATGCTGCTGCACCCGCTGAGTTTCTCCAGCCTTTTGTGTACCTACGATGCATCACCCATGGTCAGTCAGGGACGATATGCGATCGAAAATTGGCCCGATATTTCTGTAGACACGAGGGATATTTTTAAGGTGGAGATGGATAGGTTCTTGAATAGTACGGGGTTATGGGGAGAAGGCAGGAGAATGGGTTTGAGAGGGAGAGATAGATCAGCCATGATTGAATGGCAGAGTGGACTTGATGGGCCGAATGGCCTAATTCAGCTCCAAGATCTTACAAACTTATGAAGGGACTATGGTTTACAAATAAATGGGACAAAGTGGTGGGGTAAGTCTGCCGATCTATTACACACAGGCCTCTGGCGCTGAGAGGCATTGGTTCCATATACCGGTGGGGGAGGGAACTGCTGATGCTGGTTTAAACCGATGATAGACACAAAAAAGCTGGAGTAACTCAGCGGGTCAGGCAGCATCTCCGGAGAGAAGGAATAGGTGATGCTTCGGGTTGAGATCTGAAGAAGGGTCTCGACCTGAAACGTCACCCATTCCTTCTCTCCATAGATGCTGCCTGACCCGCTGAGTTACTCCAGCACTCTGTGTCTATCTTCGGTTCACTCTATCTGATCATTTCTACTGGGAAAGAGGCAGGGAACACACGCGATCAGCTGCGATTAGCGGGTGACTTTCTTCACACGCCTCTCATGAGACTCCCAAGCCAGGCTCTCCGTAACAAAATGACTTGTTAGCAACCATCTGTTTGTCTCTCAACTGCTTCCGTATCTTTTGGTCACGTATCTCTCCTCCTTGCAACCTTTTACTCGAGCAGATGGAAGGAGAGAATAAAATATCACAATTGCGGGGGAACTGAATTAAAATTAGATGTGGCAAAGACTAGGCAGGTCGACGGGATTCTGCAGGCACATTGGCCTTCGTCAGTCAGAGGACTGAGCACAGAATGAGTAAAGGGCCTGTCCCACTTGCCGATTTTTTCGGCAAATCTCAGTGTCGCCAAAAGATTTTGAACATTTCGAAATCCAGCGGCGACAAAAAAAATGTTGCGACACTTGAAAAAACACCGCGCGTCAATACGTCATCACGCCACGTCACTGCCACATCACGCCGTGCGTTCTCCCCCTGACCTGCGAGGGTTTTCCCCGTGTGCTCCGGTTTCCTCCCACACTCCAAAGACGTGCATGGTTTGTAGGTTAATTGGCTTGGTATGAATGTAAATTGTCCCCAGTGTGTGTGTGTGACAGTGTCAGTGTGCGGGGATCGCTGGTCGGCACGGACTCGGTGGGCCGAAGGGCCTGTTTCCACGCTGTATCTCGAAAGTAAATGAAACTAATAATAAAGGCCAAAGACAGACACAAAACGTTGGAGTAACTCAGCGGGACAGGCAGCATCTCTGGAGAGACGGAACGGGTGACGTTTTGGGTCGAGACCCTTCTTCAGACCCATGACTATACATAAAGGGGTGTGGTGGAACTAGTGTTGCCAACTGTCCCGTATTAGCCGGGGCATCCCGTATCTTGGGCTAAATTGGTTTCTCCCGCACGGGACCGCCCTTGTCCCGTATTTGACCGCTCCTACTCGGGTCGAGGGGATTGTCGTGTCAGAGCGCCGCGTCTGGCCCCGCCTCACCCGTCCCGACGTAGTGCAGCCCATGGAGTGCAGCAGCAGCAGCAGCAGCAGCAGCGCCTCGCCCGTGGCCCCGTCGGTCGGTCGGCAGCCCGGCCAGCTGTCCGACCTTCGGACCTTCGCTTACCGCCAACACCACCACCACCCCTCCTTCTCACGGCCGATCATCGGTTCACGAGTCGGACGGGGCGCTGGACTTTGCGGCCCGGGCCAAAACTCCTCAGCTGGCCCGCCGGCTGGGCTTTGTGTGCAGTCCAGCACCCGGGCCAACTCATCACTCACCCAGCCACGGCCCAGTCGGTCAACGAATTGCCGTCGGGAATTTGTCCCGTATTTCTTTACCTTTTGTCCCTTATATTTGGGAGTGAGGAAGTTGGCAAACAACTGGGAGGAACTATCATTGGAGGCTCACGGTGTGATCTGTTCCAACGCAGACTTGTAAACACTTGTAACATCACAGCCGCAGAGTATTTGTGAATCAAGCGAGATGACAGGTCAACATAATTTCAGCTTTAATGAATTGGCCATTAAATGCTGGGAAACGTTTGTTAGGTGATTATGAGTCATTTGTGTCTGATTGATGAGGCAGCGTAACAGGACACTAGAGTAGAGTGTCATTGTAGATCACCAGGGACCTGGTGAAGCTGCCGACTACGCACGGAGTCTCTTGCCCAGAGTAGGGGCATCGAGGACCAGAGGGCATAGGTTTAAGGTGAAGGGGAGAAAGATGGAATAGGAATCCGAGGGGTAACCTTAAGGGCCTGTCCCACTTTCACGACCTAATTCACAACCTTTTTTACTCATGGACATTTTTCATCATGTTGAAAAAAACGCCCCAACCTACCTGATGCCACGAGTACCTACGACCTCGTGACGACCATGCTGCGAGTATGAGTCAAGGGCAAAACTCGGCAGAGGTCGTGAATTAGGTCGTGAAAGTGGGACAGACCATTCACCACACAAAGGGTGGTGGGTGTGTGGAACATAGAAACATAGACAATAGGTGCAGGAGTAGGCCATTCGGCCCTTCGAGCCTGCACCGCCATTCAATATGATCATGGCTGATCATCCAACTCAGTATCCTGTACCTGCCTTCTCTCCATACCCCCTGATCCCTTTAGCCACAAGGGTCACATCTAACTCCCTCTTAAATATAGCCAATGAACTGGCCTCAACTACCTTCTGTGGCAGAGAATTCCACAGACTCACCACTCTCATTTTTTTTCTCATCTCGATCCTAAAAGACTTCCCCCTTATCCTTAAACTGTGACCCCTTGTTCTGGACCTCCCCAACATCGGGAACAATCTTCCTGCATCTAGCCTGTCCAACCCCTTAAGAATTTTGTAAGTTTCTATCAGATCCCCCCTCAATCTTCTAAATTCCAGCGAGTGCAAGCGAGGAACGAGCTACCAGGGGCGTAGAGTCATAGAGTGATACAATGCAGAAACAGGCCCTTTGGCCCAACTTGCCAACACCGGCCAACATGTCCCAGCCACACGTGTCCCAGCTGCTTGATCCATATCCCTCCAAAGCTGTCCTATCTATGTAGACAATAAACAATAGACAATAGACAATAGGTGCAGGAGAAGGCCATTCAGCCCTTTGCGCCCATTCAATGTGATCGTGGCTGATCATCTACCATCTGTACCCCATATCCTCTGACTCCGCTATCTTTAAGAGCCCTACCTTGCTCTCTTTTCAAAGTATCCAGAGAACCGGCCACCACCACCCTCCGAGGCAGAGAATTCCACAGACTCACAACTCTCTGTGTGAAAAAATGATTCCTCATCTCCGTTCTAAATGGCTTACCCCATTATGGTTATACCAAATTAGGTTCCATTATGCTAATAATGGAACCTAATTTATATATATTGCAACAATCACCTTTTAAAATAGTGAATGAAAAATTGAAATACTTAGGAATCTATGTGACCAAGAAATATACTTCTTTATTTAAATCAAATTTCGTGCCTTTACTTAATAAATTGCATATGAATATTCAATATTGGAAAACGCTTCCTATTTCAATGCTCGGTAAAATTAATGCAATTAAAATGATTTTCCTTCCTCAACTTCTATACCTCTTCCAATCAATTCCAATTTACCTCTCTAAAAATGTCTTTTAAAAAATTGACTCTATTGTAACAAGTTTTATTTGGAATTATAAGAATCACAGAATAAGTAAAAAACACTTATGTAAATCTAAGACGAATGGAGGATTAGTCTTACCAAATTTCTTATTTTATTTCTGGGCAGTCAATGTCAAAAACTTAAATTTCTGGTTGGAAGATATGGATCAACAGCCAGACTGGTTAAAGATGGAAAAGGAGGATTGTCTGCCATTTGAAATTGGTCCGATTTTCCTATCCCCTACAAAACTGAATAAAAGATCTATAGTGAAAATCCAATAATACATAGCGGTATTCGAATTTGGAAACAAATAAAAAAGACATTAACATTGGATAATTTATCACTTTCGCTCCCTATTGCAAATAACCCTTCATTTAAGCTTTCGGTATTGGATAAAGGCTTCACACAATGGAAAAACTATGGAATTAAAAAGATGGTATGTTCCTTTCGTTTCTGGAGGTACAACAGAATTATGGATTACATTCAAATAATTTTTTAGATATTTACAATTGAAAGATTATGTTAAATCACATACACACGAATACAGAATTAGAGAGCCAGAGATTCTAGATGAATGTTTCAATAAACATCCCAATACAGTCAAATTAATATCATATATTTACAATATTCTGTTAGATAGCGAGAATCCGTCGACGGAATTACATAGACAAGCATGGGAAAATTAATTAGTTCAACCCATAACGAAAGATATTTGGGATGAAAGTCTACAACATATACATCAATGTCCGTTAAACGCCAGACATTCTTTAATACAATTTAAAATATTACACAGATTGCATTATTCTAAACAAAATTAAATAGAATTTTTCCTAATATCTCTCCTATCTGCGATAAATGTCAATTACTCTGAGGCTAATTTTAACCCATACCTTTGTAAATTGCATAAAATTAAAACATTTTGGGTGGATATTTTTTAATTTTTTTTCCCTAGTGGTTAATATTCAACTGGATCCCGATTCTAAATTAATAATATTGGGCATATCTGAACAATACCTAAAACTGACAATAAACCAAATAAATTTCCTGGATTACAGTATAAAAACTGGGAAAAAACTAATATTAACATTTTGGAAAAACCCTGCATCCCCTACAATTAAAATGTGGATTATGGAGATGTTGGAGACCTTAAATCTGGAAAAAAATTGATTTGTCTTAATTGACAAACCAGAATTATTAATTAGAATATGGTCCCCGTTCATAGATTATTTGAAGGGGTAGAATGGGCCAGCGCTGAGGCTCGACGGAAGCTTGAACCCAGGACTAGACGAATAGTTTTGTTTTCTTACCTACGGACCTATCTCCTAAGTTGTATAATGGATAGTTTATTTTATGTTTCTAAGTGTTTTTTTTTCTTTTTATTTTTTCTATCTATTTAAAAAAAAAATAATAATAATTAGAGTCAATGTTAATATGTAACCGATAAATGTAGACTCCTGCTACATTGGTAGTGGAGTCCTTGGAATCCTGAATATTTAATATGTAACCGTTTAACAAAGTTTGTAATGGTTTGGACTAGGATATGTACATGCCTCTAATAAAAGTTAATTACAAAAAATAATAAATGGCTTACCCCTTATTCTTAAACTGTGGCCCCTGGTTCTGGACTCCCCCAACATCGGGAACATGTTTCCTGCCTCTAGTGTGTCCAAACCCTTAATAATCTTAAATGTTTCAATAAGATCCCTCTCATCCTTCTAAACTCCAGAGTGTACAAGCCCAGCTGCTCCATTCTCCCAGCATATGACGGTCCCGCCATCCTGGGAATTAACCTTGTAAACCTACGCTGCACTCCCCCAATAGCAAGAATGTCCTTCCTCAAATTGGGAGACCAAAACTGCACACAATACTCCATATTTTTTCCGGTTACTCCTGTTTCATCCCAGACATGCAGGTTTGTAGGTTAATTGGCCTGGTATACATGTAAGTGGTCCCTAGTATGTGTAGGATGATGCCAGTGTGTGGGGATCGTTGGTTGGCGCACTCGATGGGCTGAAGGGCCTGTTTCTGTGTTGTATCTCTAAACTAAACTAAAAGCCAGTCAGATCAGATGTATATATATCTACATATATATATATCTGATCTGACTGTTTTTTTATGTAAATATACATTTTTTTTTAAAATATATAAAACATGTAAATAGATATACCCATCTCTCTCTCTCTCTTTTTTTTCCTTTTCAAAAACTTTATTCGACAAAATCATATGATACAACACAACCCCACACGGTGACCAGCGCCCACGGAAGGCCTCCAGAGTCCCCGTGGACACCGCGTGTTCCCTCTCCAGGGACACACGTGCACGGACGTAGGCCCGACTCTAGCCTGACCATCGACCACCCGCTAGCCTGGACCCGCGAATGGCCAGGATTGTGGGACTAAAATGCAGACGAGCCCCTGAACCGACTCAAATGCTTTTTAAATACCACCGCTCTGTGCAACACTCTCCACCCCAGGTCCCTAATGTAAAGGGGAACAACTCACTTATAGAAGGACCCCCACTGGGGACCTCCCATCTCTCTCTCTTTTTAATTTTATTGACACAATCATATAATACAACACATCAAACCATAATCAAAAATGGCACTATATAAAACCATTATAGTACAACAATACAATCATTGTTCACAATACACTGAACCCCACGCGGTGACCAGCGCCCACGGAAGGCCTCCAGAGTCCCCGTGGACACCGCATGTTCCCGCTCCAGGGACACACGTGCACGGACGTAGGCCCGGAAAAGGGGCAGGCAGCCGACTCTAGCCTGACCATCGACCGCCCGCTGCCTGGACCCACGAATGGCCATCTTGGCCAGGCCCAGGAGCAAACCGACAGGGAAAGTTCCCCCCCCCACTCGGCTCTCCCCCACTCCCTGCCTTGGTGTCCGAAAACACTAGAATCGTGGGACTAAAATGCAACCAGAACTTGAGGAACAACCCCTTCAGATATTGGTACAGGGGCAGTAGCCTCTCACACTCCATATACACGTGGAACACGGTCTCTTGCTCGCCACAGAAATTACATGCTGCGGACGAGCCCGTGAACCGACTCAAAAGTTTATTACAAACCACCGCTCTGTGCAACAGTCTCCACCCCAGGTCCCCAATGTAAAGGGGAACAACTCGCTTATAGAAGGACCCCCACTGAGGTCCTCCCATCTCTCTCTCTTTTTTTTTTTTTCTTTTTCAAAAACTTTATTGACACAATCATATAATACAACACATCAAACCATAATCAAAAATGGCACTATATACAACCATTATAGTACAACAATACAATCATTGTTCACAATACACTGAACCCCACGCGGTGACCAGCGCCCACGGAAGGCCTCCAGAGTCCCCGTGGACACCGCATGTTCCCGCTCCAGGGACACACGTGCACGGACGTAGGCCCGGAAAAGGGGCAGGCAGCCGACTCTAGCCTGACCATCGACCGCCCGCTGCCTGGACCCTCGAATGGCCACTCTCTGCCTCTCTCTCTCTCTCTCTCTCTCTCTCTCTCTGTGCATGGCTCTCTCCCCCTCTCTCTCTCTCTGTCTCCCCCCCTCTCTGCATGTCTCTCACCCCCCCCCTCTCTCGCTCTCTCTGTCTCCCTCTCTCCTCTCTCTCTGTCTCACACCACCCCCCCCTCTCTCTCACTATACAGTGGCTTGCAAAAGTATTCATACCCCTTGAACTTTTCCACATTTTGTCACGTTACAACCACAAACGTAAATGTATTTTATTGGGATTTTATGTGATAGACCAACACAAAGTGGTGCATAATTGTGGAAGGAAAATGGTTTCCAAATTTTATTACAAATAAAAAACTGAAAAGTGTGGCGTGCAAAAGTATTCAGCCCCCCTGAGTCGATACTTTGTAGAACCACCTTTCGCTGCAATTACTGCTGCAAGTCTTTTGGGGTATGTCTCTACCAGCTTTGCACATCTAGAGACTGAAATGTTTGCCCATTCCTCTTTGCAAAATAGCTCAAGCTCAGTCAGATTGGATGGAGAGCGTCTGTGAACAGCAATGTTCAAGTCTTGCCAGAGATTCTCAATTGATTTAGGTCTGGACTTTGACTGGGCCATTCTAACACATGAATATGCTTTGATTTAAACCATTCCATTGTAGCTCTGGCTGTATGTTTAGGGTCGTTGTCCTGCTGGAAGGTGAACCTCCGCCCCAGTCTCAAGTCTTTTGCAGACTCTAACAGGTTTTCTTCCAAGATTTTTTTTTTTTAAAGAAGGAACTGCAGATGCTGGAGAATCGAGGGTACACAAAAAGCTGGAGAAACTCAGCGGGTGCAGCAGCATCTAAGGAGCGAAGGAGATAGGCGACGTTTCGGGTCGAGACCCTTCTTCAGACTGGTCAGGGATCAGGGAAACGAGAGATATAGACGGTGATGTGGAGAGATAAGGAACAATGAGTGAAAGATATGCAAAAAAGTATCGATGATAAAGGGAACAAGCCATTGTAAGCTGTTTGTGGTGTGAAAATGAGAAGCTTGGAATCTTTCTTCCAAGATTGCCCTGTATTTGGCTCCTTCCATGTTCCCATCAACTCTGACCAGCTTCCCTGTCCCTGCTGAAGAAAAGCATCCCCACAGCATGATGCTGCCACCACCATGTTTCACAGTGGGGATGGTGTGTGCAGTGTTAGTTTTCCGCCACATATAGCGTTTTGCATTTAGGCCAAAAACTTCAATTTTGGTCTCATCAGACCAGAGCACCTTCCTCCACATGCTTGCTGTGTCCCCCACATGGCTTGTGGCAAACTGCAAACGGGACTTCTTATGGCTTTGTTTCAACAATGGCTTTCTTCTTGCCACTCTTCCATAAAGGCCCGATTTGTGGAGTGCACGACTAATAGTTGTCCTGTGGACAGATTCTCCCACCTGAGCTGTGGATCTTTGCAGCTCCTCCAGAGTTACCATGGGCCTCTTGGCTGCTTCACTGATCAATGCTCTCCTTGCCCGGCCTGTCAGTTTAGGTGGACGGCCATGTCTTGGTAGGTTTGCAGTTGTGCCATACTCTTTCCATTTTCGGATGATGGATTGAACAGTGCTCCGTGAGATGTTCAAAGCTTGGGATATTTTTTTATAACCTAATCCTGCTTTAAACTTCTCCACAACTTTATCCCTGACCTGTCTGGTGTGTTCCTTGGGCTTCATGATGCTGTTTGTTCACTGATGTTCTCTAACAAACCTCTGAGGCCTTCACAGAAGAGCTGTATTTATACTGAGATTGGATTACACACAAATGGACTCTATTTACTAATTAGGTGACTTCTGAAGGCAATTGGTTGCACTGGATTTTATTTAGGGGTTTCAGAGTAAAGGGGGCTGAATACTTTTGCACGCCACACTTTTCAATTTCTTATTTGTAAAAATAATTTGAAAACCATGTGTCATTTTCCTTCCACTTCACAATTATGCGCCACTTTGTGTTGGTCTATCCCAAAATCCCAATCCCAATTTTCACCCCTGGAGCACATCGAGTAGTCTAGGGATAGTCTACACATCACTATTTCCTTCACTCTTACTCGTTTTTTCTCGTTCTTGCTCTACCTATATCTTGTTAAATTTAAAATAGAAGTGGTACACCTGGACGAACACAAACTTTTTGTTAGAATATGATCTTCATTCATCGATTATTTGAAAGGGGTAGATTGGTTCGGCACGGGAACCTAACAAACTTGAACTCAGGATTAGATGAAAGTTATACTTTATAATCTTCTAACCTATCTCCAATGATGTATTATTGGTAGAGGGTACACAAAATGCTGGAGAAACTCAGCGGGTGCAGCAGCATCTATGGAGCAAAGGAGATAGGCGACGTTTCGGGCCGAAGCCCTTCTTAGTAAATCATTCCATTCTTGTTTTTAATCTTGACATTTATGTTTTTTTTTCCTTTCTCTCTTTCTTACTAATGCTTCCAAATGTGAAACCATGCGTGTCACCAGAAAGAGGAATCCAGGCGTCACATCTTACAACATACTTGGTGTCACCCTTGAAGAATCCAAACAAACCAAGTATCTTGGCATCAAATTGCAGAATGATCTACGTTGGAACGGTCAGACTCATCATGCAACAGCGAAAACAACAGGTGTCCTAAACTTCCTGAGGCGCAACTTCCATCATTGTTCAGGAAGCTGTATTTCACCCTCGGTAGACCTCATCTGGACTACGCAGTTGCAGCTTGGGACCCATACACAGATAAAAACATTTCAACCATCGAACGTGTCCAAAGACAGGCCGCTCGATTTGTCACTAACACCTACGAGAGAGAAGCGAGTGTCACCAAACTTCTGAATTCTCTGGGGTGGAACCCTCCCCAAGACAGACGTGAAGCTCACCGTTTGACCTGTTTTTACAAAATGTTAAATGGTCAGCTAGACATAGATCACAAGACCTGCACCAACCCCAAACCAATTAGGAGCAGACGAGGGCATTCGATCCAATTTGTGGTCCCAGCCACAAAGACAGATGTCTACAGCAATTCGTTCTCCCCACGCACTATTAAAGCACGGAATAATCTCCACCAAACCACGGTTGCCCAGCCAGATGCAACTACATTTAAAGTGGCACTTTCATCCCAATAACCCTCTCTGGCTAAACCCCTCCCTTCACCACCTCCAGTTTAAATTCCAGTTGGAATATTTTGGAGGACCAAGTAACCAAGAACCAAGAACCAAGAACTATCTATATATTAAAAAAAAGAAGCAGAATGAATCCTCAATTGATAATATTAATAATATATGATTGACACACATGAAATGTTTTTACCATAATATGTGTTTGCTTCTAATAAAAATATATTAAAAAAGATAGAAGAGGTACACGATATGTATTTTGTCATATGCCGCGCTTTATATTACTGTACATTGCTCCCAATAAAAATATTAATTAAAAAAATAAAATAAATATGGATAGGAAGGGTTTAGAGGGATGTGGTTCTAACCCTTTCCCAACGGTGAAGTCAGGCAGGAACCGCTCTGCTGCGCCACTGTGCCATTCCATATGTATTACTGCAGATGAACACAGCAGCTAGCATGGATGTCGTGGGCCGAAGGGCCCCATTTCTGTGCTGTCCCCCCCCCCCGCCGGCAGACCGCTGCCGTCCTCGCATTTGCTTCATTTCGCTGCAGACATCCAACACCTGCGGGATTGGTGATCTTCATTTAAACAAGGTCACCACTTCTGAATGGCCAGAGGCAGTAAGCAGAGGATTAAACGCTTTCTCATCTTGTTTTGCATGTCGCAAGAGAAGCCAGCCAGATAAGACACACAAAAAAAAAAAAAAATTCATCGGGGCCACCTAACTTCGGGGTGAAACAATTTGCAGTAATAGTTGACAAATTCTTGATTAATTAATCTGCGCATTTAATCGTGTCGAACGATCTTGTAAAATAATTGCGACTAGCGTTTATCTCTACAGGGTCGGCCACAGCAATTTCCTCAGCTCAGATCCACAAGCTGAATATCTAGATAAGACTCCACATTTTAAGGTGAGAGGGAAAAGGTTTAATAGGAACCAGAGGGGCATTTACTTCACACGGAAGGGTGGTGGGTATCTGGGACAAGCTGCCAGAGGAGTTTGCGATAAGAAGAAACTGCAGATTACTTGTTGGACTGGTCCTACCTGCCTGCGTTGGCCGTGTATTCTCGAGGCTTTTCGGTTTTAGCCCTGGATAGAGTGCGTGTGCAGAGGATGTTTCCGCTAGTGGGAGAGTCTAGGACCAGAGGTCACAGCCCCAGAATTAAAGGACGGTCCTTTCAGAAGGAGATGAGGAGGAATTTCTTTAGTCGGAGGGCGGTGAATCTGTGGGATTCTTTGCCGCGGAAGGCTGTGGAGGCCAAGTCAGTGGATATATTTAAGGCGGAGATAGATAGATTCTTGATTAGTACGGGGTGTCGGGGGTTATGGGGAGAATGGGGTTGAGAGGGAGAGATAGATCAGGCAATGATTGAATGGTGGAGTAGACTTGATGGGCCGAATGGCCTAATCCTGCTCCTGTCACATGAACTTTTAGAGTTTAGAGATACAGTATGGAAACAGGCCCTTCAGCCCACCGTGTCCGCACCGACCAGCGATCACCCCGTGTACTAACACTATCCTACAAACACGAGGGACAATTTACAATTCTGTACTGAAGCCAATCAACCTACAAACCCGCACGTCTTTAGAGTGTGTGGGGGGGGGGGAACCGGAGCGCCCGGAGAAAACCCACGCAGGTCACGGGGGGAATGTGCAAACTCCGTACAGACAGCACCCGTGGTCAGAATCGAAGCCGGGTCTCCGGCGCTGTGAGGCAGCCACTCTACCGCTGCCGCCCTGAACCTTTCCGCTCCATCACACGAGCTAGATGAAACATGGAACCTTTGGGTGTCGGGGGAGGCACGGCGGCGCAGCGGGTAGAGTCGCTGCCTCACGGCGCCAGAGACACGGGTTCGATCCTGACTGCGGGCGCTGCCTGTACGGAGTTTGTACGTTCTCCCCGTGACCTGCGTGGGTTTTCTCCGGGTGCACCGGTTTATGCCCACACTCCAAAGACGTGCGGGTTTGCAGGTTAACTGGTTTTGATAAAATTGTATATTGTCCCTGGTGTGTGTAGGATAGCGTCAGTGTGCGGGGATCGCCGGTCGGCGCAGACTCGGTGGGCCGAAGGGCCTGTTTCCGCGCTGTACCTCTAAACTAAAGTAACTTAAGGAATAATTTGCCAGTGAGGGGGATGTGATAACAAGAAACTGCAGATGCTAGTTGAAAACAGAGATAGGCACAGAATGTTGGAGTGACTCAGCGGGTCGTTTGATCTTGAGACTCCTGCCTTCTTTGCAATTCATCCGTTGGGGTACTGCCTTCACCTTCATGGACAGAGGAGAGGAAGGGAGGAGAGTTGGGCATGTGTGTGTGCGTCGGGGAGACTGGGGCGTGTCCCTGGGCCTGCACACTGTCAGAAATAATTAGGGGGCTGCGCGCAAGGTAAACAGAGCTGGCCCCCTCTGACGGTGAGTAATGAGACTTTGGGTGAAGGTCGCGGGGCTGTGAGTAGGCCGGAGATTAGTCACATCGTACCAGGGATCGGAGTCACACCAGGTCGGCAGAGGAGCGTTGCAAAGCAAAGCGGATAATGTCGCAGATGAGTCAAGAGTGTAGTACTTACGTACTGACACAGAAACAATGACTTTCTTGTTTTTGTTTTGAGTTTAGTTTAGGTTACTTTACTTCAATATAGTTTAGAAACATAGAAAATAGGTGCAGGAGGAGGCCATCCGGCCCTTCGAGCCAGCACCGCCATTCAATGTGATCATGGCTGATCATCCCCAATCAATAACCCGTGCCTGCCTTCTCCCCATATCCCTTGATTCCACTAGCCCCTAGAGCTCTATCCAACTCTCTCTTAAATCCATCCAGTGACTTGGCCTCCTCTGTCCTCTGTGGCAGGGAATTCCACAAATTCACAACTGTCTGGGTGGAAACGTTTTTTCCCACCTCAGTCTTAAATGACCTCCCCTTTATTCTAAGACTGTGGCCCCTGGTTCTGGACTCGCCCAACATTGGGAACATTTTTCCTGTTTACTTTAGTTTAGAGATACAGCGCAGAAACAGGCCCTTCGGCCCACCAAGCCCGTGCCGACCAGCGATCCCCGCACATTAACACTATCCTACACACATTAGGGACAATTTACATTCATACCAAGCCAATTGACCTGCAAAACCGTACGTATTTAGCGTGTGGGAGGAAACCAAAGATCTCGGAGAAAACCCACGTGGGTCACGGGGAGAACGTGCAAACTCCGTACAGACAGCGCCCGTAGTCAGGATCAAACCCGGGTCTCTGGCGCTGTGAGGCAGCAACTCTACCGCTGTACCACGTGCCACCTAAACGAGTTTTGTTTAGTTTAATTTAGGGTTCAAAAGTTACCCCTCAGGTTCCTATTAAATCTTCAACCTATCTCATCTGGACAATAGACAATAGACAATAGGTGTAGGAGTAGGCCATTTGGCCCTTCGAGCCAGCACCGCCATTCAATGTGATCATGGCTGATCATCCCCAATCAGTACCCCGTTCCTGCCTTCTCCCCATATCCCCTGACTCCGCTATCTTTAAGAGCCCTATCTAGCTCTCTCTCGAAAGCATCCAGAGAACCCGCCTCCACCGCCCTCTGAGGCAGAGAATTCCACAGACTCACCACTCTCTGTGAGAAAAAGTGTTTCCTCGTCTTCGTTCTAAATGGCTTACCTCTTATTCTTAAACTGGACCTTAATTCCCCTACTCTAGGGCAAGAGACTCTGTGCGCCTACTGGATCTATTCCTCTCATGATTTTTATACACGTCTTATAAGATCACCCCTCATCCCCCTGCGCTCCAAGGAGTAAAGTCCCGGCCTGCTCAGCCTTACGAGGGGAAGAAACTCTTTCCCGACTCAGTTCCACGGAGCACAAACAGTTAAAGAAAATCGTGGCAAAATTAAGCTCCTGATGTGTAAGGCACCAAATGAAGTGAGAGTGCTTCGAACCTTCCAGCTATGTTCCTCTGTTAATTAGCGCAATGATGAAGATTGCTCCCTTTGATTCAATCTTAGTGCTCCAGTCATCAGAAGTGGCTCTGGTGCCAAGCACAAGAAAAACTGTTCAATTGGATTTCTCCGGCTCCTGCTAGTTCTCAGCCGAAATCCACAGACTTTCTGTGACAATGTCATTAGCCACACTCGAGCCGGCCCAGTATTTGTCAGCATCACGGAACACAGCGGAGGGATAAGAAGCAGATGTCCCAGTTGACTCTTTTCTCCGAGCATGAACATGTAACGAAAAATGTAGGATGGATGCGGGAAGCTGGAGTAACTCGGCGGGTCAGGCAGCATCTCTGGAGAGAAGGACTAGGTGACGTTTTGGGTCGAGACCCTTTCTGCAGGTCTCAACCCGAAACGTCACCTATTCCTTCTGTCCGGTGATGCTGCGTGTCCTGATGTATAAACCGGCATCTGCAGTTCCTTCCTACACCAGTATATAGAACCGGTGCTTCTCAGCGCCAGAGACCCGTGTTCGACCCACACCACGGGTGCTTGTCTGTGCAGAGTTTGCACGTTCTCCCCGTGACCGCGTGGGTTTTCTCCGGGTGCTCCGGTTTCCTCCCGCACTCCAAAGGCTGTGCTAGTGTACGGGGTGATCGCTGGTCAGCGTGGACTGGGTGGGCCGAAGGGCCTGTTTCTGCGCTGTGATTTTAGTCACCTCACAGCGCCAGAGACCAGGGGTTCGATCCTGACCTCCCGTGCCGTCTGCGCGTGGAGTTTGCACGCTCTCCCCGTGACCGCGTGGGTTGCCTCCGGGTTGCTCCGGTTTCTCTCCCACATCCCGAAGAAGGGTCTCGACCCGAAACGTCGCCTATCTCCTTCGCTCCTTAGATGCTGCTGCACCCGCTGAGTTTCTCCAGCCTTTTGTGTACCCAAGACAGGCTGGTTCCCAGGTTCTTCAGACTGAGATTCAGGGGAAAGGAAAACGAGAGATATAGACTGTGATGTGGAGAGATATGGAACATTTTTTTAGTTGAGTTTAGTTTAGAGATACAGCGCGGAAACAGACCCTTCAGCGCCTCTGACTCCTCGCCGACCAGCGATCCCCGCACACTGACACTATCCTACACACACCAGGGACAATTTACATTCATACCGGGCCAATTAACCTACAAACCTGCACGTCTTTGGAGTGTGGGAGGAAACCGCAGATCTTGGAGAAAACCCACGCAGGTCAGGGGGAGAAACGTACAAACTGCGCACAGACGAGCGCACGTGGTCGGGATTGAACCCGGGACCCTTGGCTCGGGCGCTGCGAGGCAGCAACTCTACCGCTGCGCCACCGTGCCGCATGGAATGAAAGATTTGCAAAAAAAAGTAACGATGATAAAGGAAACAGGCCCTTGTTAGCTGTGGTCAAAGTGTCTCTGCATCAGGGGGCGGTGGAGGCCGGTTCTCTGGATACTTTCAAGGGAGAGCTGGGTAGGGCTCTTATAAATAGCGGAGTCAGGGGATATGGGGAGAAGGCAGGAACGGGGTACTGATTGGGGATGATCAGCCATGATCACATTGAATGGCGGTGCTGGCTCGAAGGGCCGAATGGCCTCCTCCTGCACCTATTGTCTGTTGTCTATTGAATGCACTATAAATGTAAAAAAATGTTTTAAAAAAACATACTGGGACATATTATTTAACCAACCAAGCAACTTAAGTGATATTGGGTAAAAAATATAATTTTGTATTTTAAATTGAGGCTCACCTCAATGGTTATATTTGATGAAAAGGTTCCTGATGGAACGTTTTGCCGAGTGAGGAACTATGTACAAAAATGCTAACTCTCCCACAAACTGACAACGTGGCGCAGCGGTAGAGCTGCTGCCTCACAGCGCCAGGGACCCGGGTTCCATCCCGACTACGAGTGCTGTCTGTACGGGAGTCTGTACATTCTCCCTGTGACCCGCGTGGGTTTTGCCCAGGCGCTCCGGTTCCCTCCCGCACTCCAAAGACGTACGGGCCTGTCGGTTAATGGGCTCCGGTTAAAAGGTAAATTTGCGGCAATCGTTATTCCCTTTATACTGTTTCTGTCAGGCACGGAAACTGCTATCAAACCATGCGGGGGACAAAATCTCTTGGCGGCTGTTTGTCCAGAGTCCAGAACCCGAGGTCACAGTTTAAGAATAAGGACTGAGATGAGGTAAAACACCTTCACCCAGTTAGTTGTGAATCTGTGGAATTCTCTGCCACAGAGAGCAGTGGAGGGTAATATCACTGGAAGTTTTCAAGAGAGAGTTAGATTTAGCTCTTTGGGCTAACAGAATCAGGGGATATGGGGAGAAAGCAAGAACGGGGTACTGGAATTCTCTGCCACAGAAGGTAGTTGAGGCCAGTTCATTGGCTATATTTAAGAGGGAGTTAGATGTGGCCCTTGTGGCTAAAGGGATCAGGGGGTATAGAGAGAAGGCAGGTACAGGATACTGAGTTGGATGATCAGCCATGGTCATATTGAATGGCGGTGCTGGCTCGAAGGGCCGAATGGCCTACTCCCAAGCATATTTTTCAATGTTTCTATGATAGTGCCTTTATGCATACAGTATTACCCCGTGACTTAATGCAGGCTGGGATTATTAAGATTTATTTATAGCGAATCATTGCACCTCATTTTCTATTCAAAGAGCAGTGAATGACTTTCATCACATTACTTCCAGTTAATTAATGCATTACTTTCTCAGCGGAATCGTCTGGGTCCATTTTCCAATGTCTCATTTGGACCCACTTTATCAATACCACATTTATTATAAATACTAAGGAGATTAAGTATCAAATGAATTATGGAAATCAATTTTTTCAGAAAGTTCAATTAGCGCTAAACTGAATTCCAAGCCTCTCTCTGATAATGGTCAAAGATTTCAATGTTATATTTTAATAAGAATTAAAGGGCGGCACGGTGGCGCAGCGGTAGAGTCGCTGCCTCACAGCGCTGGGGACCCGGGTTCCATCCTGACTGCGGGTGCTGTCTGTGCTGTCTGTACGGAGTTTCTACATTCTCACGTGGGAATAGAGAAGAGGGATTTTTTTTGGCAGGGGGCAGCCATCCTCTGGCTAAAGAAATTCCTCCTCGTCTCCAATCTAAAGGTACGACCTTTAATTCTGAGGCTGTGGCCTCTGGTCCTAGACTCTCCCACTAGCGGAAACATCCTCTCCACACCCACCCTATCCAGGTCTTTATTGCGTACAGTTTTGGTCTCCAAATCTGAGGAAGGACATTATTGCCATAGAGGGAGTGCAGAGAAGGTTCACCAGACTGATTCCTGGGATGTCAGGACTGTCTTATGAAGAAAGACTGGATAGACTCGGTTTATACTCTCTGGAATTTAGGAGATTGAGAGGGGATCTTATAGAAACTTACAAAATTCTTAAGGGGTTGGACAGGCTAGATGCAGGAAGATTGTTCCCGATGTTGGGGAAGTCCAGGACAAGGGGTCACAGCTTAAGGATAAGGGGGAAATCCTTTAAGACCGAGATGAGAAAGACTTTTTTCACACAGAGAGTGGTGAGTCTCTGGAACTCTCTGCCACAGAGGGTAGTTGAGGCCAGTTCATTGGCTATATTTAAGAGTGAGTTGGATGTGGCCCTTGTGGCTAAGGGGATCAGAGGGTATGGAGAGAAGGCAGGTACGGGATACTGAGTTGGATGATCAGCCATGATCATATTGAATGGCGGTGCAGGCTCGAAGGGCTGAATGGCCTACTCCTGCACCTAATTTATATGTTTCTATGTTTCTATGTTTCACTATTCGGTACGTTTCAATGAGGTCCCCCCCCTCATCATTTCTAAACTCCAGCGCGTACAGGCCCAGCGCCGTCAAACGCTCATCATATGTGTACCCAATCATTGCTGGGGACATGCTTGTAAACCTCTCCAGAGCCAGCAACATCCTTAGATATGGGGCCCAAAACTGTTCACAATACTCCAAACGCGATCTGACCAGTGCCTTATAGAAGCCTCAGCATTAAATCCCTGTTTTTATACTCTCATCCTCTCAACAGATTCACCGCCCTCTGACTAAAGAAATTCCTCCTCATCTCCATTCTAACGGCACGTCCTTTCATTCTGAGGCTGTGACCTCTGGTCCTGGATTCTCCCACTAGTGGAAACATCCTCTCCACATCCACTCTTTCACAATTCGGTACGTTTCAATGCGGTCCCCCTTGGCTCTTGGTTCTTGGTTACTTGGTCCTCCAAAATATTCCTACTGGAATTTAAACTGGAGGTGGTGAAGGGAGGGGTTTAGCCAGAGAGGGTTATTGGGAAGAAAGTGCCACTTTAAATGTAGTTGCCTCTGGCTGGGCAACTGTGGCTTGAAGTCACCAAACAGCCTTACAGTAAAAAATAAAGAATACAACATGGAGTAGAAATTCAACATAAACCATAAAAGCATTTGGCTGATATCCCTCTAAACCCACCCCTTACCCATGTGCCAGTCTAAATCTTTCTTAAACGTTGCGATAGTCCCTGACTCAACTACCTTCTCCAGCAGCTCGTTCCATACACCCTTTGTGTGAAAAAGTGACCCGCTCAGGTCCCTATTAAATATTTCCCCAAACTCACCTGAAGCCTTTGTCCTCTGGTTCTTTGTCCTTTTCACCCAGAGGGTTGTGAATCTGTGGAATTCTCTGCCACAGAAGGCAGTGGAGGCCAATTCACTGGATGTATTCAAGAGAGAGTTAGATTTAGCTCTTGGAGCTAACGGAATCATGGGATATGGGGAAAAAGCAGGAATGGGGTACTGATTTTTGATGATCAGCCATGATCACAGTGTGCGGTTTTGGTCCCCTATTTTGAGGAAGGACATTCTTGCTATTGAGGGAGCGCAGCGTAGGTTTACAAGGTTAATTCCCGGGATGGCGGGACTATCATATGCTGAGAGAATGGAGTGGCTGGGCTTGTACACTCTGGAATTTAGAAGGATAAGAGGGGATCTTATTGAAACATATAAAATTATTAAGGGTTTGGACACGCTAGAGGCAGGAAACATGTTCCCAATGTTGGGGGAGTCCAGAACCAGGGGCCACAGTTTAAGAATAAGGGGTAAGCCATTTAGAACGGAGACGAGGAAACACTTTTTCTCACAGAGAGTGGTGAGCCTGTGGGATTCTCTGCCTCAGAGGGCAGTGGAGGCAGGTTCTCTGGATACTTTCAAGAGAGAGCTAGATAGGGCTCTTAAAGATAGCGGAGTCAGGGGAAATGGGGAGAAGGCAGGAACGGGGCACTGATTGGGGATGATCAGCCATGATCACATTGAATGGCGTTGCTGGCTCGAAGGGCCGAATGGCCTCCTCCTGCACCTATTGTTTCTATGCTGTTCGATTTGCCTACTCACCATTCTTCTTTACAGCCCCACGAGTAAGCACAGCCGAGCGGGTCTGCTCAGACAGCTACCACACATGACAGCTTTGTAAATGGAGTCCGATGTCCCAAAGGTACAATAACGTTTGTCTACTTTCCTCCTGCCTTTTCAGACGCTCCCCCACTTGGTGACCCACGATGCCAATTGTCACGGGTGATTCGGAAGCCTGCTGGATTATGGCTTACAGATGTTTCAGCAAAGTCAGCGGCCTGACTTCCACCTCCTCCCACCCTCCCCTCCCCTCCCTCCCCTCCCCACCCTGTCAGCTTAGCTTATGTAGTATTTCAGTTTTAGTTTCAGAGATACAGCGCGGAAACTGGCTCTTCGACCACTGAGTCCGCACCGACCAGCGATCCCCGCGCATTAGCACTGTCCTACACACACTTGGGGACAATAGGCAATAGACAATAGGTGCAGGTTATATTCCAAGAAGCTTTTCTTCATTATGGTCTAATAACAGCGAAAAAAACTTATACTTAAATTTTGGAAAAACGCACCACCGCCAACATTCAAAATGTGGATCTCAAACATGTCTGAAACGCTACATCTTGAAGAAATGAGATTCCTCTTACTAGGCGAAGTAGACCAATTCTTAAAGATTTGGTCTCCGTTTATCAACTTTATACAAGCATATGGTGCAACATAACATAACCTTAGAAATGAAATGGTTTAGAACTGGGTGACGGATGGGCAAAAATATGAGATCGGTAGATCTCTCCTAATCTCTTTCTTTTTACTTTTTCCTTTTCTTTCAATCTTTTAACTTCTCACCTCCGTCCTTTATTTTTTTTTGTGTTCTGTTTCTACTCGCTTGTCTATCTATTCCGATACTCTTTATTTCTTTTTTCTCTCACTGTTCTTTTATTATTGAACCAAAAGTATGAAGTTGTACAAGAATGAGAATATGTATTTATGTATTAGGTACTTAAGTACCAGACTACTGTACTTACTTCTAACAAAAATAAACAAACATTAAAAAAAAAGACAAAAGACAACAAAGTTCAGCCAGTCCTCCTCCTTTGTTCATAGAAACATAGAAACATAGGAAATAGGTGCAGGAGTAGCACCTTCGAGCCAGCACCGCCATTCAATGTGATCATGGCTGATCATCCCCAATCAGTATCCCGTTCCTGCCTTCTCCCCATATCCCCTGACTCAATAGACAATTTAAACTTATACTAAGCCAATTAACCTACAAACCTGCGCGTCACCGTGCGGTACAGTCCTCGGTAAGTCCTCGTCCTCGTTTCTTTAACGGTTACTTTGTTGGAAGATGCAGCTTGGATATAGGATCTTCGGCCCTCCAACCCCCAGCTATTCTCTGAAACACGAGGGGGCTGGGGGGGGGGGGTGGGGGGTAATTCCGCCGATCATCCTGCCGCCATACCCAGACAGCAAGTACCCTCGAGGTGAAAATACAACCCTCTCAGATAAGACCATCAGACATCGGAACATAGACATAGACATAGACATAGAAAATAGGTGCAGGAGGAGGCCATTCGGCCCTTCGAGCCAGCACCGCCATTCATTGTGATCATGGCTGATCGTCCCCTATCAATAACCCGTGCCTGCCTTCTCCCCATATCCCTTGACTCCACTAGCCCCTAGAGCTCTACCTAACTCTCTCTTAAATCCATCCAGTGATTTGGCCTCCACTGCCCTCTGTGGCAGGGAATTCCACAAATTCACAACTCTCTGGGTGAAAAACGTTTTTTCTCACCTCAGTCTTAAATGGCCTCCCCTTTATTCTAAGACTGTGGCCCCTGGTTCTGGACTCGCCCAACATTGGGAACATTTTTCCTGCATCTAGCTTGTCCAGTCCTTTTATAATTTTATACGTTTCTATAAGATCCCCCACCCCCCCCCCCCCCCTCATCCTTCTAAACTCCAGTGAATACAAGCCTAGTCTTTTCAATCTTTCCTCATATGACAGTCCCGCCATCCCAGGGATCAATCTGGTGAACCTACGCTGCGCTGCCTCAATCACAAGGATGTCCTTCCTCAAATTAGGAGACCAAAACTGTACACAAAACTCCAGGTGTGGTCTCACCAGAGATTTAGGCCATTGCATCTGTTCCACCATTCATTCACGGCTGACCCATCGTTCCCTCTCAACCCTGTTCTCCTGCCTTCTCCCTGCCTTCTCCCTGCTAGTCAAGAACCTGTGAATCTCCGCCTTAAAAAATACCCATAGGCTTGGCCTCCACCGCCATCTGTGGCGATGAATTCCACAGATTCACCGCCCTCTGGGTAAAGAAATTCCTCCTCATCTCCACCATATTTGAAATCAAATAAAATTTTCCAATACGGTTCCTGGCATGTTTCTTTTCAGCTACCTTTTAGCTTGCAAACCTCAGGAGAAAATAATGATTCATAATTCACCCCACCTGGATTTTTGAAAACTTCTACTGAACGCGCTTTAAACCTTTATTTCTCCATTCCTTTACTTGTAGGTTTCTCGCTGCCGAAATGCAGGAAGCAACTCATTTCAAAAACATTTTGCTTTACACACCACGGGAATATTTTAAACACTTTAACATTTCTCGTCTAGGAAAGGGCTGCAGACATTTCTCGTCTAGGAAAGGGCTGCAGATGCTGGCGTACACTAAAGAGGTGCACGGTAGCGCGCGCGTACTGACCGGTTGCATCGTGGCGTGGTTCGGCAACTTGAGCGTCCAGGAGCGGAAAAGACTGCAGAAAGTTGTGACCACTGCCCAGTCCATCATCGTCTCTGACCTCCCCACCATCGAAGGGATCTATCGCAGTCGCTGCCTCAAAAAGGCAGCCAGCCTCATCAGAGACCCACACCACCCTGGCCACACATTCATCTCCCCACTGCCATTGGGAAGAAGGTACAGGAGCCTGTAAACTGTAACGTCCAGGTTCAGGAACAGCTTCTTCCCGACAGCCATCAGGATATTAAACACGACAAGCTCATCAGCTATAAACTACAATAGGCTTATTCTTTTTACTCCACTGTTATTGTTTGTTCTTTTTTTTCTGAGTTTTTGTTATATTATTTATTATGATGACATATTCTGTCGTGCTGCACCAAGTGAAGGCCCTGTCCCACTTACGTGTCCTTGTCACCCAAATTACGCGACCTAGCGTTGAGGCGCACGGGCATCGTGTGGCCGCGTGGGGCCGGTCCCACTGAGAAGCGCGGGGCCTCTGGGATTTTGTAGCGAACTAAATCTTCGCGCGCCAACGGCCTGTCGCGTAACTGACGGCCAAAGTGGGACAGGCCCAAGACCCTGGCGCGACGCGACGTCTCAGCTCCAACAGCAGCAGAAGCAGGCAAACGATCGCCGAGCTCGGCCTGGGGCTCACGGCCGTTGTGGATCCGGATCCGCCCCCACTTCACCTCCCAGAGCGGGGCCAAGAAAATTGGAGATGGACACAGAATGCCGGAGTAGCTCAGCGTGACCGGCAGCATCTCTGGAGAGAAGGAATGGGTGATGTTTCGGGTCAAGACCCTTCTTTTCAGACTGAAGAAGAGTCTCGACACGAAACATCATCCGTTCCTTCTCTCCAGAGATGCCGCTGGTCCCGCTGAGTAACTCCAGCATTTTGTGTCCATCTTCAAATGACGTCACGCGCACCAGACGGCTGTTCGGACGCACGAAATCGCGTGCGACTTTCGCGGAACCGTCGCGGCTCAACGAGACCATGAGGTTGCGTAATTTGCGTGCCAAGGACACGTAAGTGGGACAGACCCTTAAGAATCTCATTGTTCTATCCAGGACACATGGCAATAAATCATTCTTGACTCTCGAGATACGCTGGTGTAACTCAGCGGGACAGGCAGCATCTCTGGAGAGAAGGAATGAGTGACATTTCGGGTCGAGCCCGTTCTTCAGACTGAGCGTCAGGGGGGAGAGGGAGACACAGAGATGTGGAAGGGTGAGGTGTGAAAACGACAGATCAAAGGAGACGAAGCTCAAGGAAAATGTAGAATGGTTCATTGTCAGCTCGGGGAAGGTGACACGAAGCGAGCAATTAATCAGGAGGACAGCAAAACTAGTTGTAGAATTAGGGTGGGGGAGGAACGGAGAGAGAGGAAACACAAAGTTAGAGAGGTCAATGTTCATACCGCTGGGGTGTGAGCTGCCCAAGCAAAATATGAGGTGCTGTTCCTCCAATTTGCGCTGGGCCTCACTCTGACAGTGGAGGAGGCCCAGGACAGAAAGGTCAGCGTGGGAATGGGAGGGGGAGTTAAAGTGTTCACGAGGAAACACTTTTTCACACAGAGAGTTGTGAGTCTGTGGAATTCTCTGCCTCAGAGGGCGGTGGAGGCCGGTTCTCTGGATGCTTTCAAGACGGAGCTAGATAGGGCTCTTAAAGAAAGCGGAGTCAGGGGATATGGGGAGAAGGCAGGAACGGGGTACTGATTGGGGATGATCAGCCGTGATCACATTGAATGGCGGTGCTGGCTGGAAGGGTCGAATGCATTCAGCCACCGGGAGATCAGGTAGATCTGGGCGGACTGAGCGGAGGTGTTCATACCGCTGGGTTGTTTCAAGGGACCTGGAGGACCACAGCACAGTGGTCTTGCCGAGATGGTGCAGGACCTCCGTGAGCACTCTTGGAGGTCATTTTGGAGTACAGTGTGCGGGTGGATGAGTGGATAGAATGGTATAAAAGGACAGGAAGAGATGGTGTGCTTAGCATTCATCGGTCACAGCATTGAGTGTAAAGGTCAGATGGCCATGTTGCAGCTTCATACAACTTTGTTTAGGCCACATGTGGAGTGCAGGCCCAACACCGATGGTCCAGCACCTCCTCGAATCTGGACACGATTACGAGAGCGCACAGAGGGAGGGAATGGGAGAGAGAGAGAGAGAGTGGGAGAGAGAAAGAGGGAGTGGGAGAGAGAGTGGGAGGGAGAGTGTGTAGGAGGGAGAGAGAGTGGGAGGGAGTGGGAGGGAGAGTGTGTAGGAGGGAGAGAGAGTGGGAGGGAGAGTGTGTAGGAGGGAGAGAGAGTGGGAGTGGGAGGGAGAGTGTGTAGGAGGGAGAGAGTGTGGGAGGGAGAGTGTGTAAGAGGGAGAGAGAGTGGGAGGGAGAGTGTGTAGGAGGGAGAGAGAGTGGGGGAGAGTGTGTAGGAGGGAGAGAGAGTGGGAGGGAGAGAGAGTGGGAGGGGAGAGAGAGTGGGAGGGAGAGAGAGTGAATGTGTGAGTGTGTGACAGAGGCAGAGAGACAGAGAGACAGACAAAAAGACAGAGAGAGCGAGTGTGTGTGTGAGAGTGTGTTAGTGAGTGTGTAAGTGTGAGCGTGTGTGTGAGCATGTGTGTGTGTATGAGTGTGAGTGTGTTAGTGAGTGTGAGCGTGTGCGTGCATGTGAGTGTGTGCGTGTGACTGAGTGTGAGTGTGTTAGTGAGTGTGAGTGTGCGCGTGCATGTGAGTGTGTGCGTGTGACTGAGTGTGAGTGTGTTAGTGAGTGTGAGCGTGTGCGTGCATGTGAGTGTGTGCGTGTGAGTGTGTGTGTGAGTATGTGTGTGAGTGTGTGTGTGAGTGTGTGTGTGTGCGAGTGCGAGTGTGAGCGTGTGTGTGTGAGTGTGTGTGTGAGTGTGAGTGTGAGTGTGAGTGTGAGTGTGTATGTGAGTGTGAGTGTGAGTGTGTGTGCGTGTGTACGTTCCACATTCCCACGCCTGCTGTCTCCTGGCTGCTCTGAACGCCCGACTGAACTAAACCCACACTATTCCACTAACAGCGTCCTGGTTAGCTCCTGGCCCGGCATTAAGCGAGATCCCCAGATCAAGAGCCAGCAGAGTTTTCATTGAGAAAGACGGACCTAACACATTCTTTCCACGATGATGTATTTACTTTTGAAAACTTTTAAAAGGTTAACCCCGGTTCAATTATTTTGGGTCCAATAAATTTCCGACTAAGCACTATTCCAAAGCTGCTCCGACAAGGTCAGCTTCCAATAACCTCGTGAATCCCCTTGCACTCTTGCTCACACCATCCTTGTGGGACCACTGGTTTTGTTTTAAGATTAATCTGTGGCTCGGCGGTAAGCTCAGCCCGCCAGGTATAAAGCATCTACATTTAAGCGTTTCTGCATGTGGCAAATGTCAATAACATATGAACGAGCCTCCACTCACGCTTTTGGACATCTTAGCAGATATTTAATGCTTACTGGTCGCAGCTCAAAAGAGCTTCAACGAAGATAGACGCAAAATGCTGGAGTAACCCAGCGGGACAGGCAGCATCTCTGGGGAGAAGAAGTGGGTGGCGTTTCGGGTCGAGACCCTTCTTCAGACACTTCAACCCAAAGCGTCTCTCTCTCTCTCCGTCCCTCCCCCATCCTAGTTCTCTGACTAGTTATAGCCCTGTCCCACTGTACAAGTTCCAAGAGGAAAACAAATTAAACTCGTGGTAAGCACAGAGAACGAACGTAGCGGGTACGTCGGAGCTCGGGGACGTCTCTTAGCGGCTCGCAACGCTAACGGCAGGTACTCGGGGAAGACTCCCTAACGGCAGGTAAGCACGGGAAGACGCGTGGAGATTTTTCAACATGTTGAAAAATGTCCACGAGAGCCCCGAGTACCGACGAGCGGCCATTACCGTAAATCTCCGAGTTCGAATCAGGGCAAACTCGGGAGAGCTCTTGGAATGAACTCGTACCGTGGGACAGGGGTTTTAGTTTCACTGATTCTCTGCCTCAGAGGGTGGTGGAGGCTGGTTCTCTGGATACTTTCAAGAGAGAGCTAGATAGGGCTCTTAAAGATAGCGGAGTCAGGGGATATGGGGAGAAGGCAGGAACGGGGTACTGATTGGGGATGATCAGCCATGATCACATTGAATGGCGGTGCTGGCTCGAAGGGCCGAATGGCCTACTCCTGCCCCTATTGTCTATTGTCTATTGTCTATTGTCACCTTCCCCGCAGCCAACAATGAACCACTCCTTGACCGTCGTCTCCTTTGATCTGTCCTTTTCACACCCTACATGCTCGTTGTACCCTTCCATGCCTCTAGTCTCCCTCTCCCCTGACTCTCAGTCTGAAGAAGGGTCCCGACAGGAAAAGTCACCCGTTCCTTCTCTCCAGAGATGCTGCCCGTCCCGCTGAGTTACTCCAGCATTTTGTGTCCATCTCCGGCCTAAACCAGCGTCTGCAGTTCCTTCCTACACAGGATGACCTGTAAACTCTCCTTGGTCAAATTCACCAATAAATTCAGATTAGAGTTCCAACCTTTAATGCAAATGCCCATCTGGTGACGGAGCTTTCAACATGCGTGTCACCGAAACAGATGTAGTTTAGTTTAGTTTGGAGATACAGCGCGCAAACAGGCCCTTCGGCCCACGGAGTCTGCACCGACCAGCGATCTGCCCTACACACACAAGGGACAACAAGCCAATTAACCTACAAACCTGTACGTCTTTGGGGTGTAGGAGGAAACCGAGTATCTCGGAGAAAACCCACGCGGGTCACGGGGAGAACGTGCAAACTCCGTGCAGGTAGTCGGGGTCGAACCCGGGTCTCCGGCGCTGCAAGCGTTGTAAGGCAGGAACTCTACCGCCGCGCCACCGCGGTCGCCTCGCCCTGGTGAATTGTGGCGACGCTGGAAACGTTATGTTGAACGGCAACTCACTTAATCGCACTGGCCTCTGCCAAAGCTCCAGCGAGACTGTAGAAGCAACACTGCAAATCTGCAAACACTCTTTTACATCCCAACGGTATGAACATTGACTTCTCTAACTTCAAGTAGCCCTTGCTTTCCCTCTAACCATATAACAATTACAGCACGGAAACAGGCCCTCTCGGCCCTTCCAGTCCGTGCCGACCATTTGTTTTCCCCTAGTCCCATCTACCTGCACTCAGACCATACCCCTCCATTCCCTTCACGTCCATATACCTATCCACTTTACTCTTAAATGTTAAAATCGATCCTGCCTCCACCACTTCTGCTGGAAGCTGATTCCACACAGCCACCACCCTCTGAGTAAAGAAGTTCCCCCTCACGTTACCCCAAAACCTCTGTCCCTTAATTCTCATGTCATGCCCTCTTGTTTGAATCTTCCCTACCTCAATGGGAAAAACGTATCCACGTCAACTCTGTCTATCCCTTTCATCATTTTAAAGACCTCAACCAAGTCCCCCCTTAACCTTCTGCGCTCCAAAGAATAAAGACCTAACTTGTTCAACCTTTCTCTGTAACATAGTTGCTGGAACCCTGGCAACATTCTAGTAAATCTCCTCTGTACTCTCTCTATTTTGTTGACATCCTTCCTATAACTAGGCGACCAAAATTGTACACCATATTCCAGAATTGGTCTTACCAATGCCTTGTACAATTTTAACATTACTTCCCTACTCCTATATTCAATGCTCTGATTTATAAAGGCCAGCACACCAAAGGCTTTCTTTACCACCCTATCTACATGCGATTCCACCTTCAGGGAACTATGCACAGTTATTCCTAGATCCCTCTGTTCCACAGCATTCCTCAATTCCCTACCATTTACCATGTACGTCCTATTTTGATTTGTCCTGCCAAGATGTAGCACTTCACACTTATCAGCATTAAACTCCATCTGCCATCTTTCAGCCCACTTTTCCAAATGGCCCAAATCTCTCTGTAGACTTTGAAAATCTCTCTCTGCATCCCCTCCCCCTTCCCAGTTCTCCCACCATTCTGACTGTCCCCTTGATGCCATTTTATCTCTGTTTGCTTCGCTGTCACCTTCTCCCAGCCAACAATGGTCTACTCTACATTTTCCTTGAGCCGCATCTCTTTTGATCTATCGTTTTCACACCTTACACTTCCATACCTCAGTGTCTCCCTCTCCCCTGACTCTCAGTCTGAAGAAAGGTCTCAACCCCGAAAAGTCACCCATTCCTTCTCTCCCACCAGAGATGCTGCCTGACCCGCTGAGTTACTCCAGCATTTGGTGTCTATCTTCGGTGAGAACCCGCATCTGCAGTTCCTTCCTACACATTTCGTCTCCAGAGATGTTGACTGACCCGCTGAGTTACTCCAGCATTTAGTGTCATTTCCCCCCCCCCCCCCCCCCCCCTATTTTAATAGTTTATTTGTCTGTGACTTCAAATTTATGCAAAGCCCAACATGGGCCACTATTTGTTTGCGTTAGCCACAGAAGAAGATTAGTAAGATTAAATGAGAACTTACCAGTTTGAAGTTTGATCCTTATTTTAATGAGGAGTTATGTTGAGGGATTACGTGAAGAAGCCCCGCCAGGCACATGCGCGTCATACTTCAAAGAAGCGGCGTGAAAACACAGAAACAAATAGCTGAAGTAACATAGTAAGGCTTTTAGAAGACTAGAACTACCGGATGATCTCTTAGATTATGAGGGTGGGAGCGGAGGGCACGTAATCCCTCAACTCCTCATAAAATAAGGATCAAACTTCAAACTGGTAAGTTCTCATTTAATCTTACTATTTTACTTCGGAGTCACGTGAGTGACTACGTGAAGATTTCAAAGCTCTGTATTTTCATGCTGTAGATGCACTCCATACGACAATCTGCTTCGGTTGACACAGTAGTGAATAAATAATATATTGAACATTGCTTTGAATTATTCAATAACTATTGTTAATAATAACAAAACCAGGAATAACCTCTCTGTCCCAGGGGGAATTACAAACAACGATAGAAAACAAATGAATTAAATGGAACCCAAAACAGCATGCCCAACCCGTGGCACTGTCTGTACAGATTTGTCAGAAAACTGAGAAAATGTTGACTCTCTAGACCATCCTGCGGCCGCGAGGATTTGGTCTAGCGGCACGTCCTGAGCCTTCGCCGCGGAGGTTGATGCCGTCCTGGTGGAGTGAGAGTTAAAGACATGAGTGTCGACTCCAGCACAATTGAGAACCTGTTTCAACCATCTAGAAATAGTTTGTGCTGACACGCTTTTATATGGCTTTTTGTGACTAATGAGCAGTTCTGTCTCAGAACCTCTGAGACTTCTTGTTACCTTTATATATTGGTTTAAGTGTTTAACTACACATAACATTTGGTCAACAGGATAGGCTTTAAACGTCACCTTGGTTCCTGCCATACCTGGCCTGCTTTGTTTGATTAAATCATAAACATAGAAGGTAATGTCATTGACAGACAAATGCATGCAATCTATTCGTAACAATTGTAATGTTTGTACACGTTGTGCTGAAACCAGCGCTATTAGCATAACCACTTTAAGAGTTAATCTCTGCATAGATAATGAAGTAATTGGAGCCCATTGCCGAAGCAGTGTGAGAACAAGCCTGATATCCCAGATTTCTGTATATCGAGGTTTCGGAGGATTTTTATAAAACATTCCTCTCATAAATCGGGATACTAACGGATGAGACCCGATAGGTTGTTGTTCTGAAGACTGCCCTAAATAAGAGAACAACGCACTCCGAGCACTGTTAATGGCACTATAACTCAAGTGCTCATCAAAATGCAACTTAGCAAGGAACTCCAACACATCACATATGCTTGCATTATGATAAGATATATTGGATTGTACACAAAACAGCCCCCATTTCTTTATGTGAACCATATATTCTTTTTGAGTGCTATTTCGCCAGCCTGCAGTGAGAACCTCCATGGTCCTGTTCGACAAACCAAGTCCTTGGAATGGTCTGGTCAGAACCTGCAGACCAACAATTAATACGGTCATGTAAAGGGTGACTTTCTCCTGTAACCGGATGCACCAACAAATTACTGCAGCTGGGAATCATCATGAATGGCTGAACCATCATTCGAAGCACTAATGGGAACCATGGTTGTGTTGGCCAATCTGGGATCTGGATCTGGCTCCCATGAAACATATTTAGGCAACTGGTGATTTAATCTGGATGCAAACAGATCAATATCTGGCAACCCAAATCGAGTGACAATTGTGTGAAAAATTTTAGAATTCAACAACCATTCTATATTGTCACTAAACTTACGCGACCTATGGTCTGCCACCACATTGTCCATACCTGGTAAATAGATGGCTGAAACCCAGATATGCCTTGAAATACACCAATTCCACATGACGTCGTGCTCCTCCCATATGATTAATATATGCCACTGCTGTGGTGTTATCAATCTGGAGTTGAACATGTAAATCCTTCATTGGATGATTGGCAATATGCCTTTAACCCATAAAATGCCCCCAATAATTCCAAAGAATTTATCCCGTGTGTGTGGCGAATCAACCCTTCGTGTTCATGCCATCTACCCCCACAGCTATACTCGGTGTCCGTAGCCCCCCATCCGAGAGCACTTACATCAGTCTGTAAGATCAGTGAAGGGTCTTGTACCAAACTGTTATTGGTAGCTTGACTAACATTAACAATCCACCACTGCAATTCTGCGAGAGCTGTGGTTGGTAACTGCATAACCCGATCAAAATGGCCTGCATTCGATTTTAGTGCTTGTTCTCGTGCTCTCTGCAAATGTTGATAATGCAATGGTCCGAACTGTACTGCAGGAAAAACTGCTACCCATTTCCCAATGACCTTAGCAACTTCTCGGATGGAGGGATAAAGTTTTTGTGTGAGGCAAGTACAGACATCACCAACATCCACAACCTTGGCTGTTGGTAATGTTACTGTCATATCAACTGAATCAATAAGAAACCCCAAATACTCAATATTTTGGGTTGGCTGTAACTTGGACTTAGTTGGATGGACCAAAACCCTAATGACTCAAGCACAGTTTTTGGTTGCTGCAACCGATTCTTCAGCTGACTCTTTAGTGTTGCTGATAATTAAGATATCATCTAAATAAGCCATTACAATGTGATTATGGGCCCTCAATAGCCCCAGCACAGGTTTTAATAATTTAGTAAAAAGCCTGGGTGCTGAACTTTAATCCATTAGGCAATGCTTTGTATTGCCACAGCTGTCCCATCCAATTAAATTTCAAGTACCTGCGATAATGAGCATGAATTGGCAGTGAATAATACACATCTTGCAAAACAATAGTTGCCACATAACAGCCCTGTGATAGCAGCTGTTTAGCAGTAACGAAGGTGCCCAGTTTAAAATGCCTATAGAGAACTGAAGAATTTAAGTGAGTGAGGTCCAGAATTACTCTACAACACCCATCTTTTTGAGGTCTGGGGAAATATTAGACACAATTGTTGAGGATGATTTATGGCTTTATCAATCAACATCGTTTACCTGTTCAGTCTCTGGAGCAGAAAACACCCACATTTTATTAGGCTCGTGCTGTTGAGGTGGATCTATCCGTGAGATAAACTCAATGGTAGACGCGAGACTGTATTTAGTATAAACATATCAGACGTTATACAGCACCATTCATTAGAAAACAATTGTAATCTACCTCCAATAGGAGATTGGCCACCAGAACTTTATCGTTAACAAAATTACCTGTACCTCTACAGTTGACCTGTAAGTCTGTTGTCTGCCCATATTGGGGTTGTAGCCTGTCTGTCTCGGTGGGTACCCTCGTTGCCCCACTGGCCTCCCCCTGCTGGGCTCAGCACCTGGATCTGACCTTCAGTACATGAACCCAGGTGTTCGAATAGGTGGCCTCAAAATGCTTGACTACATTAAGCCAATTGTTTTGGCCTCATCATTAATTTCACGAATTGTCATGACAAGGTCTGTTCCAAACAGGAATTCAGGCGTTAGTACATTAGTCGCCTTACATAGAGCAGCAAATATTTGGGTGAGGTTTGGCCTGATGGCGATATTCCCTGATGCAATTTACCTGAAAAATGCATTGCATAAAATAGCCAACATATCTTTTTTGAGTTTGAGGAATGATTGTCCCTTGGACCATAGTGCCAAATGCAGTAATTGCTGCAGCCACCAGTTGGAGGACGTGTTGATACCGAACCTCCTGTCCCCTCAAAGAAGGACTCATGGGTGCCCAGATAGCTGGGTTCACCGTGGGCACTTTTAGTGATGCACATTAAACAGGTGTCTTATATTTGTGTGCAGTCACTTGCATCATAGCTTGCTGGAACTGGTGAGATACTAAATAATTGATATTGCTGGCAAGGTATTCTTCCATTGCCTCACCAGTCCCCTCCGGAATAGCAAAACTCATTGCTATTTCCGGGACACCCGGAGCGTGGCTCTTGTGCACATAAGCAGGGACACCAGAATCAGGGTCAGCTGCATCCTGCCCTGCTTCTCCCAAATCATATTGTAGGGAGGCATCCTCCAGTCCTAAACAAGGCGCTGGAAGGAAAACCCCGATATATGGAAAGCCCCTTCATATGTTGTGCTTGGTATGGGCCCACTTGGACAGCACTGGGCCCTTGGACCCTTATGTAATCAAAGGTTGGAGCATCAGCTCCTTGTTTCCCATCCTCCCCCACATTCTTTTAGTATCAGTGGGAGAGTCACCATCGTCGTCAGACAACACAGGTCTGTGAGACTTTTCTTTGCCTGTTTATGGCTAGCAGCAGCCTCAGGCTGCTTAGTACCTGGAGCTAGTGCGGAAGATCCGCTCGCTATCGTAACTGCTGCCGGTAAAACGGCACCCGGCATCGGAACCGGCGTTGCCGCGCTTATCTCCCGACCCGATCGAATTCGTGAATACCTGGACCCACGCTTGGAACGAATCCTCCTCCTGACCGCTCCATTTCTCCAACTCCTACTGACTGCTCGAGCCAGCTTTACGGAGTGGAAATACTTCTTGGTAAAGTTTGTAAAACACTTACCTTAGAAGTTCCTACTTACCGCTGGTGGAGCTGCGCCCTCCAGCCCGTTCAGTGCGACATGCGCGGACGTAATGACGCGCATGCGCCTGGCGGGACTTCTTCACGTAATCACTCACGTGACTCCGAAGTAAAACTATAATCGCATATTACAATCGCTCCACACTCTTGAATCTCATCTCCGGAGGCAACATTTCTGACTTTTAACTGGGGCAGTGTTTGGCCTTCATACGATAAATTCAGGTAACTAAAGTTCATAAGACATAGGAGCTGAATTAGGCCATTCGGCCCATCAAGTCTGCAAGCCATTTGATCACGGCTGATCTATTTTCCCCTCTCGACCACATTCTCCCCGTAACCTTTGACACCCTTATTTATGCCCCCGTCCCACATAGGAAACCTGAACGGAAATCTCTGGAGACTTTGCGCCCCACCCAAGGTTTCCGTGCGGTTCCCGGAGGTTTTTGTCCTCCGGCAACCACCTGCAACTAAGGCATCGCAACCGGCTTCGACTAAAAAATTACCGATTTTTAAGACGGAAACCACTTTCAACCATTAGGGAGACTGACAAAAACCTCCGGGAACCACACGGAAACCTTGGGTGGGGCGCAAAGTCTCCAGAGGTTTCCGTTCAGGTTTCCTAAGTGGGACAGGGGCATTACTAATCACGAACCCATCAATCTCCACTTTAAAACTACTCATTGACTTAGTCCCCACAGCCGTCTGTGGCAATGGATTCCTCAGATTGTCAAACTCTGGCTAAAGAAATTCCTCTCATCTCCTTTCTAAGAATGAAGTTTGGCGTACAGTGAAAAGCATCTGTTGCGTGCTAACCAGTCAGCGGAAAGACAATACATGATTACAGTGTACAGATACAGGATAAAGGGAATAATGTTTAGGGCAAGATAAAGTCCAGTAAAGTCCGATCAAAGATAGTCCGAGAGTTAGATGGTAGTTCAGGACCGCTCTCTAGTTGGTGGTAGGACGGTTCAGTTGCCTGATAACAGCTGGGAACAAACGTGTCCCTGAATCTGGAGGTGTGCGCTTACACACTTCTGTACCACTTGCCTGATGGGAGGTGGGGAGAAGGGAGTGACGATGTTGGTGGCCTTTTTTTAATTGACCTTTAAGTAACTAATTAAAATTGTATTAGGTACATCCTTTTATTCTGAAGATGTGGCCTCTGGTCCTAGACTCTCCCACTAGTGGAAACATCCTCTCCACATCCACTCTATCCAGGCCTTCACTATTCGGTAAGTTTCAACGAGGTGTCCCCCCCCCCCCCCCCCCCCCCCATCCTTCTAAACTCCAGTGAGTACAGGCCTAACCCCTGGCTAAAGAAATTCCTCTCATCACCTTTCTAAGTTTGAAGTTCGAGGTACAGTGAAAAGCTTTTGTTGCGTGCTATCCAGTCAGCGGAAAGACAATACATGATTACAATCGGGCCATTTAGAGTGCACAGATACACGATAAAGGGGATAACGTTTAACCCTCATCCTATGTTAGCCCTAACCCCAGCATGCATCTAATGTTGTCTCACCTCATTGTCATGGACTCTACAATGACACAACTCTGTCTTCCCCAACTCCCTCTTCCTATACCCAATACATCATTTACCCATTTCCCCCCATAGATGCTGCCTGATCTGCGGGGTACCACCAGCACTTTGTTATTTGCTTAATCAAGATGTTTGTGGCATTACCGCACTGAAAACTAATTGGCCGGAACAGCGGCGCAGCGGTAGAGTTGGCCGCCTTACAGCGCCAGAGACCCGGGTTCGATCCTGACCACAGGTGCTGGCTGTACGGAGTTTGTGCGTTCTCCCCGTGACCGCGTGGGTTTCCTCCGGGAGCTCCACTTTCCTCCCGCACTCCAAGGACGTGCAGGTTTGTAGGTTAATTGGCTTGGTGTAAGTGTAAATTGTCCCCAGTGTGTGTCGGATAGTGCCAGTGTGCGGGGATCGCTGGTCGGCGCGGACTCGGTGGGCCGAAGGGCCTGTTGTCAATCTGTATCTCTAAATTCTAAAATGTCGCGTTTTCACACCTTGTCTCCGTGTCTCCCTCTCCCCTGACTCTCAGTCTGAAGAAGGGTCCCGTCCCGAAACGTCACCCGTTCCTTCTCTCCAGAGATGGGCGACGTTTCGGGTCGAGACCCTTCTTCACTTTTCCTCACAGAGAGTTGTGAGTCTTTGGAATTCTCTGCCTCAGAGGGCGGTGGAGGCAGGTTCTCTGGATGCTTTCAAGAGAGAGCTAGATAGGGCTCTTAAAGATAGCGGAGTCAGGGGATATGGGGAGAAGGCAGGAACGGGGTACTGATTGGGGATGATCAGCCGTGATCACATTGAATGGCGGTGCTGGCTCGAAGGGCCGAATGGCCTACTCCTGCACCTATTGTCTATTGTCTATTGTCTATTGTCCAGTTTTTTAGTCTACCTATGCTCCATGGATGCTGCCTCACCCGCTGAGTTTCTCCAGCATTTTTGTCTACCTTCGATCTCTCTGTACTCCCTCTTGCCATAGAGGGAGTACAGAGAAGGTTCACCAGACTGATTCCTGGGATGGCACGACTTCCATATGAAGAAAGACTGGATAGACTCGGCTTGTACTCACTGGAATTTAGAAGATTGAGGGGTGATCTCATAGAGACTTACAAAATTCTTAAGGGGTTGGACAGGCTAGATGCAGGAAGATTGTTCCCGATGTTGGGGAAGTCCAGGACAAGGGGTCACAGTTTAAGGAGAAGGGGGAAGTCTTTTAGGACCGAGATGAGAAAATCGTTTTTCACACAGAGAGTGGTGAATCTGTGGAATTCTCTGCCACAGAAGGTAGTTGAGGCCAGTTCGTTGGCTATATTTAAGAGGGAGTTGGATGTGGCCCTTGTGGCAGAAGGGATCAGGGGGTATGGAGAGAAGGCAGTTACGGGATACTGAGTTGGATGATCAGCCATGATCATATTGAATGGCGGTGCCGAATGGCCTACTGCTGCACCCATTGTCTATTGTCCAGTTTTTTAGTCTACCTATGCTCCGTGGATGCTGCCTCACCCGCTGAGTTTCTCCAGCATTCTTCCTTGAACATGAACTTCAATGCTATCATTTTGCCCCTTGCATTAGCACAGCCACAGTGAAATTTAAAAAAAACCCTTCCACGAAGCTGCCCTTTTCCTTTGCCTTCCGAAAGATATGCTTGATGTAGCCTGCCACAGGAGTAGCATTCATGAATAACCAAGTTAATCAAGGCAGTCCCAGGCCAAATTCCAGCCTTGACCCCAGTATCGCAGGGGGGGGATTACTGTTCAGTTACCAGCACTTGCAAAACAGCATTAACAGCCTCTGATTTTCATTTTTTCTATCCTCTCTCATTCCCATGCATGTAATTATTTCCCCTTCAGCAAGTTAATCTTTCTCCCATTTGGTCTGTTGTCTGCTTGTTTGAGGCTGCAGCCTCCACTGTCGCCTTCATTTGGATGGCGTTTGGAACATAATGTTCGTTTTTTTTCCTCACTCAGGGCCAATTTAAAGGCTCTGCCTTTGGCCTGTTACCCTCCTTGCAGGCACTTCCATCAGAGTAATGAGGGATTCAGTCGATCCTGCTTAAATGCCTCGCTCTGACCCGAAGCTGGGTCCCTCCAGCTTGCATTGACGACCACATTAGATTAACTTCAAATGCTGGCTCAGCATTTCCTTCCTTGTTTTTTTTTAAATAAAAAAGTTTAATTGCAAATTAGACCACTTTGAGTCTAAACTGGTCGAAAGTCTATGTACACGGTGGCGCAACCGGTAGAGTCGCTGCCTCACAGCGCCAGAGACCCGGGTTTCGATCCTGACTACGGGCGCTGTCTGTACGGAGTTTGCACGTTCTCCCCGTGACCTGTGTGGGTTTTCTCCGAGATCTTCGGTTTCCTCCCACACTCCAGGTCTGTAGGTTAATTGGCTTGGTGTAAATGTAAAAATTGTCCCTAGTGTGTGCAGGGTAGCGTTAATTTTTCGGGGATCGCTGGTCGGTGCGGACTCGGAGGGCCGAAGGGCCTGTTTCTGTGCTGTATCTCTAAACTCAATTAAACTGGAGAGAAGAAATGGGTGACGTTTCAGGTCGGGACCTTCTTCTACATCCAAAACATCACTCACACAGTGAATACTGATTTCTCTAACCTTAAGTAACCTTGCGTTCCCTCTCTCTCAATCCCTCCCCTTCTCAGAGTTAGACTTAACTCTTAGGGCTAAAGGAATCAAGGGATATGGGGGAAAAGCCGGAACGAGGTACTGATTTTAGATGATCAGCCATGATCATACTGAATGGTGGTGCTGGCTCGAATGGCCGAATGGCCTGCTCCCGCACCTATTTCTCTATGTTTCTATGTTTCTCCGACAAGGGTAACACTCCAAAGACGTACAGGTATGTAGGTTAATTGGCTTCGGTAAAGATTGTAAATTGTCCCTAATGTGTGTAGGGTAGTGTCAGTGTGCGGGGATCACTGGTCGGCCTGGACTCGGTGGGCCGAAGGGCCTGTTTCCGCGCTTTATTTCTAAACTAATCCCTTTAATGGTACTTCAATGGTACTTTATGTATCTAGGTGCAGTGAAATTCTTTATTTGCATGCAGTTTAGTTTAGTTTTGTAATGAAACAGTGCGGAAACTGGCCCAGCACTAATTGGATGAACAGCACCTCATATTTTGCTCCTTTCAGTGACCCAAGCAGTCCTTCCAGGTCCGACAGAGGTTCACCTGCACCTCCTCCAACCTCATCTACTGCATCCGCTGCTCCAGATGCCAGATGATCTATATCGGTGAGACCAAGCGGAGGCTTGGCGATCGTTTGGCCGAACACCTCCGCTCGGTCCGCAATAACCAAGCCGACCTCCCGGTGGCTCAGCACTTCAACTCCCCCTCCCATTCCGTATCCGACCTCTCGGTCCTGGGCCTCCTCCACGGCCAGAGTGAGCAACACCGCAAGTTGGAGGAACAGCATCTCATATTCCACTTGGGGAGTCTGCATCCTCTGGGCTTGAACATTGAATTTTCTCAATTCTGTTAACCCTTGCTGTCTCCTCCCCTTCCCACCTCTCCCTCAGCCCTCGGGACCTGGCATTCCCTCTCTCTCTATCTCTCTCCCCCACCCTAGTCGCACTAGCTTCTCATTTTCTCACCACAAACAGCTTACAATAGCTTGTTCCCTTTATCATCGATACTTTTTTGCATATCTTTCATTCATTGTTCTTTATCTCTCCACATCACCGTCTATATCCCTCGTTTCCCTGATCCCTGACCAGTCTGAAGAAGGGTCTCGACCCGAAACGTCGCCTATCTCCTTCGCTCCTTAGATGCTGCTGCACCCACTGAGTTTCTCCAGCCTTTTGTGTACCCTTTTATCTCTGTTCGCTTTGTTGTCACCTTCTCCCAGCCAACAATGGTCTACTCTACATATTCCTCGATCTGCATCTCTTTTGATGTCTCGTTTTCACACCTTGCACTCTCTTAGCTCTCCCTCTCGCCTCAGTCTGAAGGAGGGTCTCGTTCAGAAACGTCAGCCATTCCTTCTCTCCAGAGATGCTGCCTGCCCCGCTGAGTTACTCCAGCATTTTGTGTGTATCACGAGGAGGTAGTTGAGACAGGTTAAGAAACATTAAGACAGGTTTAGAAGGATGTGGGCCAAACGCAGGCAGGTGGGACATATTGGCCTCGGGTTGCCAACTGTCCCGTATTAGCCTGGACATCCCGTATATTGGGCTAAATTGGTTTGTCCCGTACGGGACCGCCCGTATTTGACTGCTACTCCTCGGGTCGAGGGGACTCTCGAGTCGGAGCGCCGCGTCCGGCCCCGCCTCGCCCGTCCCGACGTAGTGCAGCCCATGGAGTGCAGCAGCAGGACCTCGCCCGTGGCCCCGTCGGTCGGTCGGCAGCCCGGCCAGCTGTCCGACCTTCGGACCTTCGCTTACCACCGACACCACCACCACCCCTCCTTCTCACGGCCGATCACCGGTTCACGAGTTGGACGGGGCGCCGGACCGCGCGCCCCGGGCCAAAAATCCTCAGCTGGCCCGCCGGCTGGGCTTTGTGTGCAGTCCAGCATCCGGGCCAACTCATCATTCACCCAGCCACGGCTGAGTCGGTCAACGAATTGCCGTCGGGAATTTGTCCCATATTTTGACCTTTTGTCCCTTATTTGGGAGTGAGGAAGTTGGCAACCCTACGTTGTCCGGTGTGGGCAAGTTGGGTCGAGGGGCCTGTTGCCACACTGTCTGACTCTGTGACCACCATCAGTAGCCTGGGCTATTGATCTGTAGATGTAAGCAAGATGTACACGACAACAGCTGGGAACTTTAGATTCAGAATGAAATAAATCTGGATTAAATAGCTAGTGACTGCAATGGTGATCAAGAAACTAGCAGACCCCATTAAATGCCCATCTGGTACATTGATGTCCTGTTGCATTCGCCAGCCTGCCATATTTATACAATCTGGTCCGTCTGTAATATGAGGACGTACATCAGTGTTGTTTCCAAGAGATTCTCTCAAATTGCGATCACATGAACATTAGCACTTCAACTCCCCCTCCCATTCCATATCCAACCTCTCGGTCCTGGGTCTCCTCCACGGCCAGAGTGAGCAACACCGCAAGTTGGAGGAACAGCACCTCATATTCCGCTTGGGGAGTCTGCATCCTCTGGGCTTGAACATTTAATTTTCTCAATTCCGTTAACCCTTGCTGTCTCCTCCCCTTCCCACCTCTCCCTCAGCCCTCGGGCCCTGGCATTCCCTCTCTCTCTATCTCCCTCCCCCACCCTAGTCGCACCAGCTTCTCATTTTCACACCACAAACAGCTTACAATGGCTTGTTCCCTTTATCATCAATACTTTTTTGCATATCTTTCATTCATTGTTCTTTATCTCTCCACATCACCGTCTATATCTCTCGTTTCCCTGATCCCTGACCAGTCTGAAGAAGGGTCTCGACCTGAAACGTCGCCTATCTCCTTCGCTCCTTAGATGCTGCTGCACCCGCTGAGTTTCTCCAGCCTTTTGTGTACCCATGAAGATCCAAAACACAGCTTCCAATTGTAGGATGGACGATGAAAGTTGGTACATTTTTCATTCAAAGCACGCTGTGATTTAGAACATAGGTGCAGGAGGAGCGCATTCGGCCCTTCGAGCCAGCACCGCCATTCATTGTGATCATGTAGATCAGCATCTGTATGTTCTGTACCTTCCCATACCCGGAATAGGAGATGTTCCTGGGCCATCCGACCACAGCTAGAGAGCAGTCGCGCAGCGGTAGAGTTGCTGCCTTACAGCACCAGAGACCCAGGTTCGATCCTGACTATGACCTAGTAAGTGACAGGTGGATACTAACACTATCCTACACACACCAGGGACAATTTAACATTTACACCAAGCCAATTTACCTACAAACCTGCACGTCTTCGGAGTGTGGGAAGAAACCGAAGATCTCGGAGATAACCCACGCGGGTCACGGGGAGAAGGTACACACTCCGTACAGACAGCGCCCGTAGTCGGGATCGAACCCGGGTCTCTGGCGCTGCGAGCGCGGTAAGGCAGCAACTCTGCCGCTGCGCCACCGTGCCGCCCACAAAAACCAAGGTTGTGGATTCATTGCTCAGTACAGAACAGTTTGGTGCAGAACCTCGAATAAAACAAATCATTCACTTTCTTCCCACCGTTCCAAATCCCACCTCAAAACTCTTGGGATTCGCTCCTAACAGCTAGGAAGCTTCCATCCCCTTATCCCGCCCGCCTCACCTGCTAATCTTCAGCTCTTCTCCTGTATCCACCTATCACTTACTGGGTCGTGCTGGAGGGAACTGCAGGTGCTGGTTTATACCGAAGAAGGACACAAAACGCTGGAGTGACTCAGCGGAACAGGCAGCACCTCTGGATTGAAGGCTTGGCATAAATGAATATAAATGTAAAATTGTCACTGGTGTGCGTAAGATAGTGTTATTGTGCGAGGATCGCTGGTCGGCGCGGACTCGCTGGGTTTCCGCGCTGTATCTCCAGACTAAACTAAGCAGTGCTGAACTATTATCTACCTCGTTGGTGACCCTCGGACTATCCTTGGTCGGACTTTGCTGGCTTTACCTTGCACTAAACGCTATTCTCTTATCATGTATGTGCACACTGTAAATTGATCGATTGTTATCACGTGTTGTCTTTCCGCTGACTGGTTTGCGCGCAAGAAGAGCTTTTCACTGTACCTCGGTACACGTGACAATAAACTAAACTGAACTCAACTCAACTAAAATGCCTAATTCTGCTCCTCTCATTTATGAATGTCCTAAACACAGCTTTCAGTTACAGGTTGGGCAATTAATGTCGATGAATTTTAAGTTTAGTTTAGAGATACAGCGCTTAAACCGGCCCTTCAGCCCACCGGTCTGCACTGACCAGCGATCCCCGCACACTAGCCCTATTCTGCACACACTAGGGACAATTTACAATTATACCAAGCCAATTAACCTGCAAACCTGCACGTCTTTGGGATGTGGGAGGAAACCAGAGCACCCAGAGAAAACGCACGCAGGTCACGGGGAGAACGTACAAACTCCACACAGACAGCGCCCGTGGCCGGGATTGAACCTGGGTCTCTGGCGTTGTCTCTGGCAGCAACCAGACCGCTGCGCCACCATGCTGACCCTTTCGTGTTGTGAATATGTGAATTAGGATGCAGACTGATGCCTCACTCACAAAACTGGGAGATCAGGGTGGCTCAGCGGTAGAGTTGCTGCCTCACAGCGCCAGAGACCCAGGTTTGATCCTGACCTCGGGTGCTGCCTGTACGGAGTTTGTACGTTCTCCCCGTGACTGCATGAGTTTCCTCCGGGAGCTCCGGTTTCCCCCCACACATCCCAAAGACGTACAGGTTTGTAGGTCAAATTATCTTCCGTAAATTGTTCTCCCTGTGTGGGATATGAACTTGTGTACGGAGTGATCGCTGGCCGGCGAGGACATCGTGGGCCGCAGGGCCAGTTCCCCCGCTGTACCTCCAAATGAAACTAGGACTGAACGTGTAGGGAGGAACTGCAGATGCTGGTTTAAACCAAAAACACAGACGCAAACTGCTGGAGTAACTCAGCAGGTCAGGCAGCATCTCCGGGAGAGAAGGAATGGGTGACATTTCTGAAGAAGGATCTCGACCTGAAGAAGGATCTCACCTGCCCCTTTTCCCTCGAGATGCTGCCTGCACCTCAAGGCTGTACTCACTCTATACTCATGACTGCGTAGCCGGTCATAGTGCAAACTCCATCATCAAGTTTGCTGACGACACCACTGTTGTGGGACGTATCACTGATGGGGGACGAGTCAGAGTATAGAAGTGAGATCGACCGACTGACCAAATGGTGCCAGCACAATAACCTGGCCCTCAACACCAGCAAAGCCAAGGAACTGATTGTGGAAGGAGTAGGATGGGGACCCACTGTCCCGTTTATATCAACGGGTCGATGGTTGAAAGTGTCAAGAGCTTCAAATTCCTGGGCGTGCACATTTCTGAAGATCTTTCCTGGTCCGAGAACACTGATGCAATTTTAAAGAAAGCACATCAGCAAGGAGGCCTCTACTTCCCGGATTACGAACTGGCTCAGTCTCAAGGAGGACTCTCTCTTCTACGGTCACAGTAGAGGCATGCTGACCGCCATTCAATATGATCTGGTTGCTGGCCTGCTGTGGCGATGAGAAAGCTGTGAGGAAACGGTAGTTGAGGCCAACTTGGATGTGGCCCTTGTGGCTAATGGATCAGAGGGTATGGAGAGAAGGCAACGGGATACTGAGTTGGATGATCAGCCATGATCAAAATGGCGGTGCAGAAGTGAATGCCTACTCCTGCACCTAATTTCTATGTTTCACGGTGCCCAGTCCATCATCGGCTCTGACCTCCCTACCATCGAGGGGATCTATCGCAGTCGCTGCCTCAAAAAGGCTGGCAGCATCATCAAGGACCCACACCACCCTGGCCTCACACTCATCTCCCCGCTACCTTCAGGTAGAAGGTACAGGAGCCTGAAGACTGCAACGACCAGGTTCAGGAATAGCTGCTTCCCCACAGCCATCAGGCTACTAAACTTGGCTCGGACAAAACTCTGAACATTAATAGCCCATAATCTGTTTATTTGCACTTTATCAGTTTATTTATTCATGTGTGTATATATTTATACAATGGTACACGCTGGTCTGTTCTGTATTCGTGCATACTATGTTCTGGTGTGCGAAAGCAAAGCCAGAATTTCATTGTCCTATCAGGGACACATGACAATAAACTCTCTTGAAACTTGAATCTTGAATCTCTGCAGCCTGACCCGCTGAGCTACTCCAGATTTTTTTGCGTCTGTCTAAACTGAGATTGAGATGGGCAAGCGGCTGGGGACGCTCCAAGCCGGGGTCAAAATTCCGTGACCCTCGGTCGTAGAGGTGAGCCAAACTTAGCTCAGGCATGAAGGGGCAGAATGGAGTCTTTGATTGCTCGTGCTAAGAAAGAGCTTTGCTATCTACCACCTGTTGCACCGTCATTCCAATATTCATCTCTGGCTGAAATCAGAACCATACACAGTGTTTCCACACTGTAAAATACAGGAAACAGGATCTAAATATCCAGCGCGTATATAAACCACTTGACTTTGAAAGAATGAAGAATAGTTTAGTTAAATTTATTTTAGAGGTACAGCGCGGAAACAGGCGGAAATAGGTGCAGGAGTAGGCCCTTCGGCCCTTCGAGCTAGCACCGCCATTCACAGTGATCATGGTTGATCATCCACAATCAGTGCCCCGTTCCTGCCTTCTCCCCATATCCCCTGACTCCGCTATCTTTAAGAGCCCTATCTAGCTCTCTCTTGAAATTCTTTTAGTATTCAATATACATTGCTCCCTTTTTATCCGTTATAAAAACGATTTCACTTCTATATGGTGGAACGGACTTAGAAACATAGAAATTAGGTGCAGGAGCAGGCCATTCGGCCCTTCGAGCCTGCACCGCCATTCAATATGATCATGGCTGATCATCCAACTCAGTATCCCGTACCTGCCTTCTCTCCATACCCCCTGATCCCCTTAGCCACAAGGGCCACATCTAACTCCCTCTTAAATATGGCCAACGAACTGGCCTCAACTACCTTCTGTGGCAGAGAATTCCACAGATTCACCACTCTCTGTGTGAAAAACGATTTTCTCATCTCGGTCCTAAAAGACTTCCCCCTTATCCTTAAACTGTGACCCCTTGTCCTGGACTTCCCCAACATCGGGAACAATCTTCCTGCATCTAGCCTGTCCAACCCCTTAAGAATTTTGTAAGTCTCTATGAGATCACTTGATGTCATACAGACTTAAATTGTTGAAACTTTTAGTTCAGATTTTGGTTTGCTTTGTTTAGTTTTTCTTTCTTTCTTTTATTTTGAGTTTTATTTTATTATTATTAATTTTTTTTATTTAATTTAATTTAATTTTTTTAGCTTAGGGGGGTTTTGCTTTTTACTTTTTTCTTTTTGTGTTTTTTTCTACATTTATAAGATTTCTTTTTAAAGATGTAACTATATTTACATACAGACTGGGAGGTCTATACTCAATGTGTATTTTGACACTGGTCTCATATCAGGTTATATACCTGTTATTAATGTCATCCTGATCCCTATGTATCAATTGTTTTGTTTATCACTAATTTTTTCTTGCACTGTTTTCTTTGGAAGAAAAAAACAATAAAAAGATTTTAAAAGAAAGAAAGAAATTCTTGAGAGAATTCCACAAATTCACAACTCTCTGTGTGAAAAAGTGCTTCCTCTAAAAAAAGTTCTAAATGGCCTGCCTCTTATTCGTAAACTGTTGGCCCCTGGGCTCCCCCAAAATCGGGAACATGTTTCCTGCCTCTAGCATGTCCAAACCTATAATAACCTAAAATAATAAATTCCAGTATCCTGGGGACAATT